>BPLQ01010132.1:0-108634 GCA_021605075.1 Caerostris darwini
CACCTGATCACGTGCCTTCCACGTCATCCAGGCGAGTTCATTGCAAAATGTAGGGGTGGCCATAATGTTTTGGCTCTTGAGTGTAAGATTATGCATTACACGATGACATGACTTTAGACACCGTATCTTAGGAAACGCTTAAAAACTGGGATGTTTTTCTCACAATTGCTCCAGCTAGTCGGGCTCCTACAGTTTGGTTTCTTTGAAAGTCTGTGAGATCTGACAATTTAAGCTTTCGACAAAACTCCAAGACGTATAAAGCTACCTCGTACTATCATAATATATACTTTTTATATTAAATAAAACTGGAAGCTAAGATTACATTTTAATGCTTACGAAGCGCATTCTTAAATGGCACTTTCATTCATTTAAGGTGTCATTATTCATTAGGTATTTCCATAGTTTTGATAATTACTTGTATATATATTTTGCATTTCAAGTAGAATTAGAGAATAGTATAGAGAGAGAAATAAATATTTTTTTATGACATACGCTGGTTGTAAATACACTAGGTGATTGTGTTATGAAATGCCAGTTGCTGATTATAATATGTTCAAAAAGCAAATACCAAATTGAACATTCTAAAGCCCTTATCAGACAGGCTTATTACATTACTTTCAACATGAAGAAAATCTTCATCTGCCATTAAAAAAAAGAGTTTATTGCTGTATGCACATCCAGCATCTACTCTCTGTAGCACAATTTCATGAAGGACAATTGCTGTAGCACAATTGCTACGACTTATATCGTGGTAATCAATGAAGATAACGCAGTTTGTGGTTGGTTGTTTTTTCTCTCGCAAACAAATTCGTCGAAGATCATGCACAATGTAAACTTATTGCATGAGTGGCAAAGCCGTTTTGCTTCATGTTGAAAATAATAAAATAAGCCCTTGTGGTACACACAGTTGGCATTATTTGTGATTTTACAACTCACTTCAGTTCGGAGGGTGTTATATAAAGTTTCTATATCCTCTAAGCCTTCAAAATTCCGTCCGCTATTCTCTTGCCAAAATTGAATAAGACCCTGTAACATAAACATCAATGGTTAATTTTAAAAATTTGGTAAATTAAGGAAAAATGTTTGCTTTCAATCTTTTTTTTAGTTATTATTATTCTTTAATGAAAAGAGTACACATTATTTGGAAGTTTATTAGTTTGCAGATTATAATTTGAAAGAAGATAACTAACAGTTTAACCTACAATTTAAAAAGAAAATGATAAAAAAAAAAAAAGAAAAAAAGAAAAAAAAAAAATAACAGAAACATTCACAGTAAAAATATTTTTCGCATAATTTCTTTTAAATTGTTTCTATACATAGCAACAATCTAAATATATTGTCACGTAAAGCAGGAGTGGCCCACCCAAATGATCTAGCGGGCCACTTTAGAAATGCGTCATAACTCCATTTAAAATTATATACTCCCATTTTTGATTTAGACTCACTATAGACATTTTTTTGGAGTGAAAAATGGGAACATAATGAGTTATTATTTTTGTATTTACTATTTACAAGTAAATATAGATAATATAATAATAATGATACTAAACATACATCGTAAAGAAATATGAAATATATGAAACACTAAAAATGAAATGTAAAAAATATATAATTATAAACGAAATAAGAATGAAATCATTAAAAAATATTTATTTTACTAGTGCGATATTTGTTTCTCCATTCTTTCACTTAGCTTTTGCAAATCGATCTCAATTTGGGTATTTGCCCATCGTAATGGGTGTTGCAGATTAGCGTTAGTTTGAGCGTGTTTTGTGTTTGATCAATTTCATTTAAAAAAAAATAATAAATAAAATACAAAATATAAGGAAAAACACGATTATCAGGTGTAAGTGCTAACAACTTAAACTAAGAGTCTGGTTTGCTCTGCTATGAACAGTCAAAGTGTAACTTAAGTGAAGTGGTCACTTAAAGTGAAACGTAGAACTCGTTATAATAGATGTTCCAAGATGCACGAGCCTCATGAGTTCGCAAGAATATTATTTTAAAAACAAAGTTAATTTTTTTCTCCTAATTTCGACAGTTAATTTTGTAATATAATGTATTTTTTTAATGCATTGGTTTTCACTACTTTGGTCATAATAAAATAAATATATTTTGTAAAAGTTTGATAAAACTCACAGGCCGGAAAAATATTCAAGGCGGGCCGCGGGTTGGCCATCCCTGTTGTAGAGGAAGGCTGAAAGATTCTAGTAGAATGAGTTGCGTGTGTGTAGGGATGTTTTAGGGCTCCCTATAGCAGGGAGAGGGTGGAGAAAGTGATTTGCCTGAATTAGTGACGGTTTCCCGGCCTCAGTTCCTGCTAATATATCTCGGGATCCAGACGTGTTAAGGAGAGATCACTGGTTTCTTTGAAAGGTCACAGCGAGGTAATAGAGAGTTTTTGCATACCGTACGTTGGTTACCGTAGGACGTCCGTTAGCTTTTTCTCCCTAGCGCGTATGCTCATGGGAAACATAATTTCCTATGATCATGCGCGCTAGGGAGAAAAAGCTAACGGACATCCTACGGTAACTAACGTACGGTATGCAAAAACTCTCTATTATTATTTATAACATTAAAGCCATAATGAAATAAAATGTATTCATGTGAAAACCAAAAAAGAATGAAATTTTATAATAGAGAGTTTTTGCATACCGTACGTTAGTTACCGTAGGATGTCCGTTAGCTTTTTCTCCCTGGCGCGCATGCTCATAGGAAACATAATTTCCTAATGTCTGCTTATGGTAACATAAGGAAAAGCAAAATTCGTTGAAACGTTGAACGCTGGGGTCAAAGTTAACTAGACGTGATGCTTAGTGAGTCAGTCGTGTATAGTGCGCCAAGCTGGCCTAGATAGCATCATTGAGTCAATATAAGTGATGTGTTGTTGTTGTTTCTTATCCCACTTGGCTGGCCAAGCCCACGAGCCCATACGTACTCATGATTGAAGGGCAAGGAAGCAGCTTCTGTTGCGATGGAGCACCCGTAGATAGAAGTCTGACTTTGGCTCCGTGACGCTCTTACAGTCATAGAAGACCTCGACCTAAGGCTTAAAGTGGATTCCGAACCACTACAAACATCCATGGCACCGCCGGAATTCGAACCCGAAACCTGTGGCACCGAGCGCCAGAGCGCTAGACACTCGGCCATTCAGGTCCCAAATTTGTGAATGCCAACGGCACGCGGTGTTCCCCTAGGTGTGTCACCCACCCAAGTACTGACCGCGCCCAATGATGCTTGACTTCGGTAATCTAACGAGAACCGGTATATTCAGCATGGTATGGCTGTTGAAGTATATTATAGGGGCCTGATGGACCGTTCTGGAGCTCGGTGCCACAGCTTGCGAATTCGCTTCACGTATACCATGGATGTTTGTTGTGGTTCGGAATCCACTTTACGCTGTAGGTCCCGGTTTAATAAGACTGTCGGTAATAGGGCTGACCACCCTATACCTTAAAAAGGCATCTCCTGTCTCAAAATCTGCTAGAAGGCAGACAGCCTTGACCCACAAAGCAATGAATAAAAAGAAGCATATTGTAACAGTAAAACAGCATACAGGTGTTGATTCCAAGAGGGCCCCTCAAATAGGATGATCGTTCTGTTTCAATAAATGTCTACATCACGCTTTCATTTCTTTATTTCTTCCATAACCCCTCAACTGTTTCTTGCTCATCCTGCACAAAGACGCTTTCACACTTTAACAGAACGGCATAGATGAGAGTATGTGCTTTATTTATTTATTTATTTATTTTTTTTTTCCAAAATGTAAAACTGTGATTCAACTATCTTAACAACGCCTTTTTAATATTTTGTCTAAAAACAATTCGAATAAATCTAGCTTATGTTCATTAATATTCAATAGAGAAAGTAAATTACTTATAAACATGTTTATACGGCTCTGCATCAAATTAAATGGAGGTAACATGACATATATGAATTTCACCACGACTGAAGTTTCATTGCATGCTTGTTAAGTAAACACTCTCTGTGTGGTTAGAGATAAACCACCTCTGTGTAATCAGAGATAAACATTTCTATGTGGTTAGAGATAAATCGCCTCTATGTGATTAGAGATAAATTGTTCGTATTGGTATTTTAAAGTTGAGTCGAAGCTGTCACGCTTTGAAATTTTGCACATTATCAATTGTTGACATATCTAATGGTTGCGTTTGACATGGAAAAAGTTAAACTCGGAACATATCAAAATTAATTCAGAATTTCTATTATGTTTTCTGGATATTGTCATTGTCGTTAGATATTATTTCTTTATTTAAGGATAATCATTGTTCAGTTAGAAAATAATTCAAAGGTGGCGTAATTATTCCTTGGAGTTTTCAGTATGCCATCAAATCGCAATTGGTGGTGGTGGTGACATGTCCTGCTTTTAAAATATTTCATTTTGAACTGTGGTGACTTTACTTGCTCAGAGAAGTAAAAGGTCTGACTAAAAAATAGCAAATCGTTCTTCCTTAAAAATTAGAAAGCATCAAAATTGTTTTATAATCTGATAAATGATAATACTACTGTGTTCCAAAAAGTAAGACCGATTTTCAATTTAAAATTCCCGGGGCTAATGGAATTTCAATTTTTTTTTCTTGCTTTAATTCATTTAATTTTTCAATTTTATTTTCTTTAGGTTGCTGGCACTGTCCTTGACATTTATGTGAAATTTCACGTCAAAATATTCATTAGTGTTTGAGTTACACTTGCCTTTGTGAGACGCTAAAACTTGATTCTGGCTATTTTGAAATGTATGAATTAATTGAGCAAAGAACTTGCATTAAATTTTGTTTGCGGAAACGTATAGAATGTTGCAGAAGGCATTCGGTGAGCATTCCTATATCGGAAATAAATGTTTACAAGTGGTATAAACAGTTCAAAGAAGGCAGCTAACGCGTTGAAGACGAAGAGCCCTCTGGTCGACCAGCAACCTCAACCAACGAAGCTCACATCCAAAAAATTAACGTTTTAGTACTTGCAAACCGTCGATTTACAATTAGAGACCTTGCTGATGATATTGGAATTTCAAAAGGATCGGTCAATTCCCTTTTGGGCCTCAAACGCGTCAAATCTCGATTGGTACAGAAAACATTGAATGCGCCATCACACACTGCAATGTTTCTTTCTTCGTGACTTTTTCGCCAAAAAATGAAACCCATATCGTTCCACAACCACCGTATTCACCCTGTGCGACTTCTGGCTGTTTCCTAAACTCAAAAGACTCCGGGGACACCGTTTTGAGCCGATTGAAGAGATTCAACGTGAATCGTCGCGCACTTTGAAGGCCGTTCCTGTCGATGACTTTTTAGCATGCATTGAGGATTGGAAAAAAAGTTGGCTTAAGTGCATTGTGTCCGGAGAGGATTACATCGAAGGCGATGAAATAAATTTGGAAGAATAAATAAAGAGTTTTTGAAAAAAAAAAATTGATCTTACTTTTTGGACACAGTAGTAGTATTAGAGAATAATTTTAATCTCTTACTTCGTAACTCTCTAACATTTCTTTTTCGTCTGAGAATATCCGACGGGTTTCTTCGTCAGCAGCTGGACAGCTAGGATTACTTAAGCACTGAAACAGAACACAAAAGATTGTTCAATTTGATGTGAAATATAAACATATTACGAATGAAATAAAAATATCTAATTCAAATTTGATTTTAAATCTGAAAACTCAATTTATCTGTTAATTGTTTAATTAGAATGCAAATGTGAATGATAAAATGTTTGGTTACAAAAGGTATATGGTTTAAATCCAAATATAAAAAAAAAATTGCTTAAATTTATTTATTTAATATTATTTTTTTTTTTTATTTTTTATTTTATTATTATTTTTTTTTTTTTTTCTGTTTTAATGATTTTTTTTTTCTAGACTATTGACCACTGTAATTTCGTAAAACGTTTTAATTAGATTTGCTATTTTTTTAATAAATAGTCAATGTAAAATTTACGTATTAAATGCCCGACTCTTGGCTCAGTGGCAAGCGCGCCGCTAGTAAGCATTAGGGCGGAGGTTTAATCCCCTGGCGGCTTTGTAGTAGACACTGTTTCAAAAAAGAGAAGACTCGATGGCGTTAGTGATGTTCTTGAGCATCTTATCTCGTTAGTCGGACTACCTGGTGGGAATTTTCCGTGTTTTCTCTCCTACGATAAGCAAATGCGGAGTAGTTCCCTCTAATAAGTCCTCTCGGAAGGCACTGCCCTCCTTCTTCAGCGTCATAGAGCCAAGTCAGACTTCTGCCTACTTCTGTCCATCCCAATAGAAGCTGCCCCCTCCCCTTTCCATCCTTCCATGAGACCACACTAGATATTTGCTGTCAACCAAGTGGAATAAGAAACAGCAACATGATAATAAACTATAAATAAAAGTATTGCATCTTGAATTCAAATATATTTTAATATGTATTATATTTATGCAATACTAACTGAGCAAATTTGATTCATCATTTACATTAAAATATATTTTACTGACATCCAAGCTAGTAATGTAAAAAGTGCTTTGTATCTTTGATATAAAACTAACCAACTTATCTCTTTGATATAAAAGAGTTAAGAAGATTTATTTTCTGAAGCCGGGCAAAGTAGGATTATATGTGCTGGTTTTACAATAAAAACAAAATATTCTTAAATATCCAAGTATCCAAAGATGTGTTTTAACATAGTAAAAAGAAAGAAAAAAAAAAGAATAAATTAAGCATCAACTGATTTAAAATATCTATTTGATCCAAAGAGTTTAAAAACAGAGAAAGAGTTTAATACAGTACAGAAAAAAAAAACGTATACCGTATACTAAGCAGTTTTTCATAAATGTAATTCAATGAAAACCATGAAACAATTTCAACTAACTTTTTCTGTGGTGGCATTCCCATACTGTATAAACATCGGTTGCCACGGGAATTGCTGAACTATTTCCCAGTTTGAATCAGGGGCGTAGAGGGCTGTAATAAAACTTTGAGCACTTTTCACACAGTATTCCTTTGACCCACTTATTACGTCTACCTATTTAAAACAAAGACAGTAAGATAAAATATTTTACAAAATTAAACAAAAAATATGTTACATTTAGTTTTAAAGTTTTCAATGCGTTTTTAGCTAAAGGTAAAAAATTCTTTTAATTATAATCATTCTTATATGGGGCCTGATGGCCGAATGGCTAGCGCTCTGGCGTTCGGTACCACAGGTATCGGGTTCAAATCCCGGCTTTGCCCATGGGTGTTGTAGTGGTTCGGAATCCACTTTTAAGCCGTAGGTCCCGGTCCTAATAGGATCGTAGAGCGCTGCGGGGGCATTGTTACTCCGCGTCCGTATCTTCAGGTTACACGCGCCCCCCCCTGGGTAATGCAAAGTGAGTAACATAGGTGCAGCCCTTATGGCGAAGATCACGGTCTATTTGCCAGCTGCATTAGAAGAAGAAGAAAAATAATCATTCTAAATATGGAATAAAATTTCAAATTTTCATTACCCAGGAGGAAATTTGCATTACCAAATTTCAAAAAAATAAAAATAAAATTTCAAATTTGAATGTTAACTTACCTCATTTGGGTCAGATGTAATAAAACCATCATATCGAGCTCTCAAATAACAACCTAAAGCATATGCTTGGAACTTTCCTTTCTAAAATAAATGAAAAAAAAAATTATAAAATATTATTTAAATAAATTTCACTAACAAGAACCTGTAACCTTTTATATTAAAAAAAAAACATCTATCAACCTGAAAAACTGAATTCGAAGAATTTGAAGAAAATTACAATGGAATGATAAAATCATATTATACTAAATGTTTAATCAATAAATTTTAGATACGTTGATTGCTTTTTGTTTTTGCATTCAGATCTTTAAAAGATAACTAATAAATAGTTTAGTTTAGATAGTTAGCATAATTTATACAAATATCTATGTTTCTATATCAGTAAAGTTTGCGCGCAGCGAACCTATGCTCCAATACATTTTTCTGCTGCAATCAATTGGAAAGTCTCGCACAATATAAAATAATAATTTTAAATAAGTTAATATGTTTTGCTAAATGACATGTGTAACAGTGCTTCCTCCTACGCACTGCAAGAGTGCACCTTGTGGCGTTCAGGAGAAATGATCAATAGGCATCGAGACTCTCACCCGAGAGGAAATACGGCGCAACCGGCGCTGCCGTTAGGGACAAGTAATCCCCGTCCCGAGAGGAAATAAGAGAATTTTGGACTTAGAAATGGAATCCTTCCACGAATATATAAGCATATATCTTTAATATTTGTTACATGCTGTGCGTTAATTATTGTATGTGTGCTGTTTGTACTTGTGTAAATAAAACTGAGTGTTCTCAAACCTGTGTCTTAACCTAACCACACCCAGATCCAGCTACACAAACAACCGACAACATTACACATGCAAATTTGCAGACAGGTTTTTTGAAATGAACTGAATAACAGAGTTATTACTTAGTTTTTATATTGAAATAATGCTAAGAGTAACCACTACATTTTTTAACTTTCACTTGTTGTCATTTAAACCTGAAAGAATATACAGAAATGTTGTTAGTCCTTTTTCCATGTGGTTATATTTAGTACTGGTCTGGTTTTTTTAATAAATGAATAGATATTTTTTTAAACTCGCAAACCACTGGATTTAAAAGGTATTTTCAAAAGAATAATTTGAACTGTGAATAATATTGAACGTGTTGATTATCGAATAGATTACAGTAACTCTGCGATTCAATTCATTAGGTGAAGTCAGTTTTCGGTTCACCGAGGGGGTTCGGGTTAAAATAGCCCATTTGCAGCCCATGCATGTCGTATAAGGCCTCTATAACAAGTACTCAGTGCACGAGAATATAAACAGGTGGGGTAAAGTCAGACTTCTCTCTTTGGGTGCCCGATGTCTTTGTGTTGCAAAATCAAGGACAAAAAGAAGCTGCATATTTTACTCCATTTCACGACTCGTCGGTTTAACACACATGGGTTCATGGACTTTGTCTAGATGTTGCTATCGACCAAGTGGGATAAGAAACAACAGTTTTCGGTAACAAGGGTACTTCGAAGAGAATTCTTTTTCTGATGGAATTATTTAAAACAGCGTGTATATAACACCGTACTATTGGGTGACATTGGGATAACATTCAATTGGAAGTTAATGTAATCCCACAAGGTACACTAGAATGCATTTCTGACAATATCTGTCACCACGTTAATTTATCAAATAGAAGAAAGGCTCATACTTTGAGTATTTATTGTAATTCGATTTGCCGAACATGAACTGAACTATTTCAAATCAACGGAAGAGATTTTTAATCAATTTTGTCTTTCAGTGGAATTCAATTAACTTCATTCTAAATTAAACGACGAAAAGAATTTAATGAATATAAAAAATAATCGAATAATTCATATTAAACAACTATTTAAAAATAATACTTTTTAAAATGTCTTTTTTTTAATTGAGAAATAACTCATGGAAATTATAATAAAATGTATAGTTAAACAAATATAAATAACATATTTTTTTAACTTTGAAAAAAAATTAATGATATTCCAAATTGAAATGGAATAAGAATTTACAAAAATTTAAAAAATGACAAATGAGAATTGATATATCATATTTAAAGAAACCTAGAATAATCATTATAATTTTTTTCAGGGAAACTGTTTTCCAATTAAAACTCATAGTAGTCGTTATAAAAAGAATAAATAAGTAGTAGTAATTGTCATAAAAGAATGAATAAGTTTTCTTGACTACAATCTAAATTCTAATCTGAATTCTTCTTTCTGAATTCAAGATGTAATATAAGTTAATGATAAATTAAAGCTACTTTTAAAGGAATTTAGTAATTCTACAGCGCTTATTACTAATTACTCACCAATGTCAGATCTTCCAGGCCTTCTTTCCATACTTCTGCAGGATTAGGATCTTCAGGATAAAGTTTGATCGGCGATATTTCACCATGGCGAGAAATCTGCAGAAGAAATTCGTTCAGTTTATTGATTAAAAGAAAAGCATTTATTTAATGCATTTTCCTCCGAATAAGAAATAGTCTTCTGATTAACATTCAAATGTGTTGAATAGGTCATCTAATTTTATACATTTATATGTAGACTTCTCTATCAGTCTAGCAAATTTTTAACGACAGAGGGAGGCGATCTAGGGGTGTATTTCAAAGCGAAATAAAGAAGCGTTGGTTTTCTCTCAACAACACATATTTAATTAATATATTTACATTAATATTTACAGAAAGTATTGATATATTCACAACCATTTTCTACCGCTGCTTCACGCAGCATCTCCCATGTCCGTTCGCCTTTTCCTCTCTCGCCTAACTAACGAGGTTTTTCCCTTCTTCCAGGGCCAGAGTTCAAGGTCCAATACCACCACTACATGGCAAAAGGTTGGTGTGAAAGACATAGTCCGTGAAGTGTTTCCATCTGGTGCTTAGCATAGAAACAAATCCTACATATATTATTCTTTCTCTAAAATAAGTCCAAAGAAATCTAAAATATCTAAAATGAGCCAAAGAAACCTCTAAAATGTCCAAAGAAATCTTTGCAATCTCCAAAATGAGTGCAAAGAATCTCTAAAAGGAGTCCAAAGACATCTCTAAAATGAGTCCTAAGAAATCTCTAAAATGAGTCCAAAGAAATCTCTAAAATGAATCCAAAGAACGAGTTGAAGTTTCGTTTAATAAGTTAGCAAATAAAAAGATGAATTTTACTTCATCATTTCGATGTAACTCTAATTCTCCACTCCAGGATTGATTCAGTTTTCTGAATGAACTCGAAAGCTACTAACTGTCAATGTTCTTAAGATTTTTTATCTAAGAAATATTTCAACCTTTCCTGTTAGTTTCTTCAAATTGTATTAAAAAATAATTCAAGTTTAATTCATTTGCATTTATATTTCTGAAATTTTAAAAGGAAAAAAAAAAAAAAGAAAAAGGAACTAACTATGTGACTTCTAACACACTTAGTTAACATCAGCTTTTGTTCGTAAAGGGTGAAAACTTTAATGGTGGCAACTATCTCTATGTATATAAATGTAACAGGTGGGCTGACAAGTTCATAGGCTGACACATAGATGGCGCTACTAGTATTAAATCCATATGAATTTTTGTTAACCCTTACCTTCAAAAGACACGTGTATAAATTTGACAGCTGTTGCACTATTAGTGTGTGAGTTATAGCATTTTTAGTGTTCCTCACGTGCAGTCCACTCGGCTGACTGTTTATCTATTACTATTATGAACTATTTATCTTTCATTTAAGCAAAAAAGGTCATCATTAAAGACTTCAGATATTTCTAGCTAATAACAGGTGGACTGAAAAGTTCGTTGACTGACAAATAGTTGGTGCTATTAGTATTAAATCCATATGATTTTTAGTTAGTCCTAACCTTCAAAAGACACGTGTATAAATTTGACAGCTGTTGCATTATTAGTATGTGAGTTATGGCATTTTTAGTGTTCATCACTTGGCTAACTGTCGAGTGGACTCCGGTGTGAAATGATGGAGCCATGTTTCAATCCATTGCAAAAATTCGGGTTTATTAAGATTGAACAGCTCCAAACATTGCTTAGAATCATCAATTCGTTGTTGTTTTGGGTCAATTTTGAGCTCGCGCGGCACCCACTTTGAACAGAGCTTTCGCATATCCAAATATTCATTTACGATATGTCCAACACGTTCCTTTGATATCTTTAGGGTCTCAGCTATCTCAATCAACTTCACTTTACGGTTATCAGAAATTATTTTGTGGACTTTTTTGATGTTTTCGTCGGTAACAGCCTCTTTGGGGCGTCCACAGCGTGCATCGTCCTCGGTGCTCATTTCGCCACGTTTAAATTTAGCAAACTACTTCTCTACTGTTGATTTTCCTGGTGCAAAGTCCGAATAATGTTTATCAAGCCAAGCCTTGGCTTCAATAGTATTTTTTTTTTTTTGCCAAAAAAGCAATGCTTTATTAACACACGTAATTCCTTTTTATCCATTTTTTCAAACTAACAAAAATTGCTTCACTAAAAATGCTATAGCACACATACTATTAGTGCAACAGCTGTCAAATTTATACACGTGTCTTTTGGAGGTTAGGGCTAACTAAAAATCATATGGATTTAATACTAGTAGCGCCATTTATGTGTCAGCCTGTGAACTTTTCAGCCCAACTGTTATGTACGTATGAATGTGTATGCCTGCTTCCGCGTAATTTAAAAACAACACTAATATATTAATTTTTTTTTCACCGAATTTGCTATTTTGTTATTTGACGTATACTCGAAAATCTCCAAGAAACTGCCACTATTTATTTTTCATAAATAAAACTCGTTTTCATAAATATTTTTCATAAAAAAAATTTCATAAGTAAAACTATTTATTTTTCATAAATATTTCGTGGCCGGCTCCGTCAGTTCTATAATTTTGTTATTCGTCTTTAGAAATTTTCATGACATTAAAATGGGAAATTTTTGGAATTTATGTGATTGTCTTCTTTTTTTTAATATATTTTTGTTTGTTTCAAATATTCTATTGTTTAGGTTTATTTATATTTCCCTTTCTCTATTCTTTTTATTTATAAATAATTATTCAGAAAAAAATTTTCCTTTATAATTTGCATTCTCCACTGATATTTTTTCCTAATAAAATTTACCAAAACTAAAAATGTTTTACCATATGCAGCCTGGCAACACCGGGTCATATCTGCTAGTGCTTGTTATAAACGTAAAACGGATATGACTCTAAATTTCATGAGTTACAATTTTAATGGGAGAGAAGGGTTCGAATAACAAAAACAACGTCCTAACCACCAAAAAGATGTGGTGAACTATCACTGCAGAGGTGAACTATCACTGTCCTTTCAAATACGACTCCAATTTGCCTTTTCATTATTTTATTTTAACACAATAACACTTGACAACCTACATATAAATCTTTAAAAATCTATTACCCATATATAATGTAATTTCCAAAAGCATCATAAATTTATTAAAACAATTAATTAATTTAATAAATTTTTGATGCCTTTTAAAAACACATATTTCTTGCAAAACTGTGGAATCAAATCTTTTATATCTATTTAAGTAGTCTTCAGAAATGTATAAAAAAACAATAGAAACTTTCTGCATACCTTATTTTTATAATACGGTATTTTTTTCTCCCTAGCGCGCAGGCTCATAGGAAACATTATTACAGATACGCATGCGCAATTTCCTATGAGCATGCGCGCTAGGGAGAAAAAAATACGGTATGCAAAAACTCTCTAATAACTATATTTCTTGATATAAATAATATTTATCGTCATTCATGTGAAAATTAAATATCAAATGTACAGAAAAGATCTTTAAAAAAAAAAAAAAAAATTTGGAAAATGATAATTTTACTCAGGATATGAAATTAATTCCTTCTTCATAAAAAAAAGCAATATTTTTTCCATTCTTTTTACACAGACATTTACATCCGTTTCAAGATATTTGGGAATTTTCTACCAAAACCGAAAATAAAAAGACCATAAAAAATAATATGTTCACAGCAAATAGTAATAATACTAACTAAACTAACAAAAAATGTATATTTTAATTATTAAATCTGCATACTGTCTCAATTCATAACATTTTTTTCTTATAAAAAATCTTTAAAAATTCAGACCAATATTCACTGCCTTCTTTTAACATTGTTGCAAAAAAAGGACCGTGTTTGACATATTATGAGCTTTTGTTTGAAAATGATTTATTTTTGATAAAAAAAAGAGAGCTACTGTAACTGGAATAAATGTATTATTTATATAAGTAACAAAAAAAGTATGTGTAGTGTAGTGTGTTAGTGTACTGTTTTTTAGAAATTAGATATTAAATATTACATTTTTTTATTAATTTTTGCTACATTTAAAATTTTTGTATATCTCAATTTAACTATAGGATAAACCAAAAGGAGTTAATTAACGTAAATTAACGAGTTAATTTAGTTTTAATCTTGGTACAAACTAATTCAAATTTTAGGGATTAAAAAAAATCTATATTTCTAGTGTAAGCAGTTTTTTTTAATTAATTTTTTGTTTTATTAAACACAATTAAATACTTTCATTTAATTTAATTATACATATAGAATCTAACACATAGAAAAATATTGTTTAAACTAGATAATAATTATTTGTTGCCAAATCGTTTTCATTGAATATTATAGTGAGGCAAGTGAAAATTTTTAAAAAACAGTAAAAAGTAAGCAGATCAATTGTAAAATAATAAATATTATAGTAAATTACAGACCAATTGAAAACGCTATCAGTTAATTGTTTGCCAGGTTTCCTTACAAAAAAGTTAAAAGCTACACTATAAGTAACAATTATACAGTCAGAATTTCTCAAATAATTGCTTTAACAAATATTCCTCAAACAATTCGTGTAAATAATCATGGCTAAAGATATTAAACCCTGTCTGCCAATTTCATATGCCGGTAAGATACCATAGTAATATTTTTTTGTTTTTTTTTTGTTTTTATAGCATTGATGTTTGAACTGTTGTATTGGTTGTAGCATATTCTCGACAAACCTTTTTACGGCAAGTATTTGAAGTTGGTGGTTTTATTTCAGCTAAAGCATATGTAACATGATTTAAATAATGAAAAATAGAACTCATAATGTTTGTATTCTATGAACTAAAAAGAATGAAAATATTGTTTTAATCCTACAGCGATCTGACGTTTGTTACGTTAAAAAAAGGATCATATATCACATATGGCAGCATAAAAAATTAACCAGAAAACGAACTTTTTCCATTACATGATATAAATGAAAGTTGAGATACACCAGAGATCAAACTTTATAAATATCTCACATAGATCACCTGACATAAAAAATTAAATGGCGTTTGACTTGACATGTAGATTTATGCTCGCGTTAGCTGTTTTAGCTCAATTTATCCAATTGCTCTTAAGAAGAAATCAGAAGAAGAAAAAAAAAAAAAAAAAAGAAAGAAAAGAAAAAAGATCCTCAGATAATCATAAAAGATGTTTCCAAAAGTATTAAAAAAATAACCACCGAAATGTGGTATTGTGCAGAACTTCTGTCACTAATTAAATGGCCTTTATGACCGTTGTACAACAAAATCTAAAAATTATGAACATTGCGATCTCATGCCACAAAAAAACAAAGAAATATTTTTGGCAGCAAAAATTAAGATGACACAGAGTAACCCGATACGTATTAGCTTAGTTAAATAAGAAAAATACAGATAAAATCTATAATTAATTAAACAGTTAGTTTTAACAATACTACAAAAATTGAGTAAAACAATCTCGAGAAGATTACGGAAGTTAAGAATTATAAATTATAAAAATAAGAAACGAGCTTAAAAGATTGCGTTAAACTAAGAAGATTAAGATTTAAAACCAAGCTCATCTCCTGATGTAGGATGGAACTATTCAGTGAAAGTTAACATTGATACAGCATATTATAAAATTATAGTTATTTCGTAAATTATTCTTAAATTAATTCTTGAAACCAAATTCATTTTGACAGATTAAAATACGAATTTACCATTATAGCAAACGAATTTACCATTATATCATTATATCATACGAATTGACCATTATATCATTAGATCATACAATTTTACCATTATAATTATTAATTATATTTTATGTATACATATATACGAATATATATATATATGAATTTACCATTATATCATTATATTATACGAATTTACCATAATATCCTTATATCATACGAATTTACAATTATATCATAAAAACAATATCATGTTTCCTGAATTCAATTCTATGTCTAAAAATATAATTTGAACATTTATCAGAAAAAGAAAAATAAAACTATTAAAAAAAAAATTTCTATAATCAAAATATATTTTACTGAGAAGTTTTATAAGTCCAAAATTGCTTTGGAATATATCGATCGACTGAAAACAAAACTTCTACGATGACTGAAACTGATTAAAAAAAAATATTAGTTTAATTTGCCATCAATAGCCCTTTTTCCTAATCAGAAAGTAAAATACTTTGCGAGATTCAATCATTTTTAATACAACAATTTCGATTGATACTTACCATTTGAACAAGGACCAATTCATCTTCAGTACAAGAATGGACCTTCTTGAAGATCATCACAACAAACAAACATGCCGCTAGCAAAATTTCCTTGCCCATTGACTTTGCAAAAATAGTCACTTCCACTTTTTGCACTGGTTATTTCAGAAGACAAAAGTTGTTAAACAGAAGAATAGCGTTTTTCCTTTTATAGAAGGTCGGCACCAGCAGACTGTAAACTCTGCAACCTGTAACCATAAATTCTTCTTGTAGGAGTAGAGAGCAACCATAACTCTTGTGTAATGGAGGGTGTAGCTCATCATTTCGATTAAGTTATTCTGAGCAATCCGAAATACAAATGCGACCTTCAGAATTGTGGGATTTGACGAGAAAACAATGGCATGCGAATATTTTATTTAGTAAATTATTTTCTTGACTTGCGTTATGCAATTAAAATGTCCCAGACGTATTAAATTTAGTACATCCTGGAGGATTTCTTGACCTTCTGTGTTTTTATTTTCGCAAAGCCAATAAATTCATTTCAGTAGTAAACATTCTCTGATTTTCGGAAAATGTTTGTTTACAAATTCATAAGGGAAAAATGCTCAAGTAATAAAACTGAGAAATTTTCTAATAGAAAAAAAACAAAAAAAACTTAAATACATCAATTTAAAAATATAAAGGTTTTTAAGAAGGAAATGATTTCTAATGAATAATAATAATTTATTAAAATATTTTGTTAAAAATGTCTTGTTTTGAATAATTTAGTGGAAATTGCATGGCAAATCATTATGAACGAAATCCATAAGCGAATATATAAACGCAGTAACAATATATATATATTCCACATTACATCGTTTATTCATAACGTTGCCTTTTAAACTATTAGTTATTATTATTTTTAAGTTATTATTAAAATAACTAAGTTGCCTTTAAAGCTTTTAGAAAATATTGAATTAACTTTTAATTGAAGATTTTGCTTATTTACAAAGCTTAATAAATGTATAAAAATGATTCTTCTTCATTGGAGTAACGTGGTCAAGACCGTCTGCCTACTGGCAGATTTCGAGACAGGAGATGTTTTCTTTTTTTACGGGGCAGGATTGTCAGCCCCAGTTTAATTTTTATTGTTATAAAATATTACAATATGCATCTTCAAAATATAATCTGCATTTTGAGAGATAAATTTTTTTTTTTTTTTTTATAATTAAAAAAAAAAAAAAATCCGTCTTAATATTTAATGCTTCAAATGCATATTGTGTCAATATTATGAGCGATTTTTTTTTTTTAGCAACGTAGCGTTATATTGGAAATTGTATAACAGCTCAGTTTAATCTTTTTGTAATGAAAGAAGCATTGAAACCTTAAAAACAAAATAAATCAACATCGAAAAATTTTTTTTTTCTTTCTAACGCAGCTGGCAAACACTTAGACATCTTGGTTTTGGATGCCTTAAGGCAAGCGCTGCACAGACGTTACTCATTTTGCATTACCCAGGGGGCGCGTGTAGCTTGAAGATACGGACGCGAAGTAACAATGCCCCCGCTACGGTCTACGATCCTATTAGGACCGGGACCTACAGTTTAAATGGAATTCCAAACCACTACAAACATCCATGGCACCACCGGGACTCGAACCCGAAACCTGCGGTACCAAGAGCCAGAGCGCTAGCCCTCGGCCATTCAGGCCTCCGCATCGAAAATAATAAGATATATTTATAAACTATGAAATGTAGTAGTTAGAATTAAAAAATGAAATCTATTTTTATCTTAAATAATGTATCATAATATCCCCAGAAGTTCAAAAAAAAATATTATGATTAATACAATTCGTTCGAAGTTCTAATGGATTTTAATGTTTTACAAAATTTTAAAATTCAATTTTTAAAATTATTTCTAAATCATTAAAAAGAATTATTTGTTTAGCTTTTATAAATGAATAGAAGGTACTGATCGGGATTGCCATAGCAAAATATCACGTGATCAGCACTGTATGTCTTCGAGTGGAATGGATTATAGTAATTGAATTACTATACATACAACCATCATTTATAAAGGGCCTGAATGGCCGAGTGGCTAGCGCTCTGGAGCTCGGTACCACAGGGTTCGAATCCCGGCGGTGCCATGGATGCTTGTAGTGGTTCGGAATCCACTTTAAACCGTAGGTTCCGGTCTAATAGGATCGTAGAGCGTTGCGGGTTAGTGGCATTTCAAGTTACACGCGCCTCCTGCGTTCAAAGTGGCTAATTTTTGAATGGCTGACACGCGCCCCATGGGTTCGAATGCAAATGTGAGTGGTTCGGAATACACCTTAAACCGTGGTCCCGGTCCTAATCGGATCGTAGAGCGTTGCCATTGTTACGGTTCGTGGCTTATCCACGACGCCCCCTGGGTAATGCAAAGTGTACCGTAAGTGTTTGACAGCTGCATTGGAACAAAACAAAAAAAACCCCATAATTTATGATTGAGGAATCCCCCACACCCTTTCGACGTTGTAAGGGTGTTTTACTTTGATTTCAATCTCGATTTTTTTTTAATTTTATATTACAACCGACATCTCAACGAAGAAACTTTATAACTTTCTTCTTGTATAACTCTAACGCTATTAAATTATATGAGGTTAAAATCGATGCTCGACCTTTATTTCCTCAATCGTGGGTCCACCGTGTTGTAATCATGTTCTTTCAGTTTTAATATTCAGGATTTCGCATTTTTATGTTTTAAAAAAAATCAATATTGGTGAAAGTACAAAATCTAACTTTTTATCTAGTCCAACTTTCCCTATAGTTTTATTTTGTTTAACTTTTCACTTATCCTAATAAAATATAAAACCAAAAGTTTCACTTTTGTGTGACAAAAATTGACCAAGATATTTAATGTCAGACTTTAGGATTTTTTTTGCTCTTCATTGAGAGGTCGGTTATAAATTGAAATAAAACAAATCGAGAATGAAATCAAAGTAAAACTCTCTCACAAAGTTAAAAGAGGTGGGCGGGGGGGGGGTCTACAGTAATTCAATTACTATAATCCATCCCGCCCGAAGTCATATAGCGCTGATGACCAGAGTTGCGATGGCAATCCCGGTCAGTGGCTTCTTTTCAAATTATAAATGTCTCAAATTAGCAAAAGAATGTTCAAAGAAAACTATGACCTACCAAACGTAGAAAAAACAAAACGTCAAAAATCAAATTTTACAATTACAAAGTAACAGCAAGACTGAAAAATCTGCTAGCATCATCATCAACAACAATAAAATTTATATGTATATATATATTCTTCTTCGATGAAGCAGCATCCTCTTAATGGGCCGGGAAACAGAAAATATTTTCTTTTGTACAAGGTAGGGTTGTCAGCCCTAATCCCAACGCTCTACTGTCATATTAAACCAGGACCTACTGTTTAAACTGGATTCCGAAGCACTACAAGCATCCATGGCACCGAAGGGATTGTTGCCCGAAACCTGTGGCACCGAGAGCTAGTCACTCGACCATCTGGCCCCATATATATTATATATACTATTAAACATAAATAATCATGTATCTCTCTGTATATATATATATATATATATACATACACACACACACAGACATATATATATATATATATATATATATATATATATATATATATATATATATATATAACAGGTGGGCTGAAATGTTCATAGGCTGACACATAGATGGCGCTACTAGTATTAAATCCATATGATTTTTAGCTAGCCCTAACCTTCAAAAGACACGTGTATAAATTTGACACTCACATACATTTTTTTTTTTTTTTTTTGCACTCACACTCATTTAACTCACGTACTAATAGTGCAACAGCTGTCAAATTTATACACGTGTCTTTTGAAGGTTAGGGCTAATTAAAAATCATATGGATTTAATACTAGTAGCGCCATCTATGTGTCAGCCTATGAACCTTTCAACCCACCTGTTACATTTATATACATAGAAAGAGATAGTTGCTACCATTAAAGTTTTCACCCTTTACGAACAAAAGCTGATGTTAACTAAGTGTGTTAGAAGTCACATAGTTACTTCCTTTTTCTATTTTTTTTCCTTTTAAAATTTCAGAAATATAAATGCAAATGAATAAAACTTGAATTATTTTTTAATACAATTTGAAGAAACTAACAGGAAAGGTTGAAATATTTCTTAGATTAAAAATCTTAAGAACATTGATAGTTAGTGGCTTTCGAATTCGTTCAGAAAACTGAATCAATCCTGGAGTGGAAAATTAGAGTTACATCGAAACGATGAAGCAAAATTCATCTTTTTACTTGCTAACTTTTAATAAGTTAGCAAGTAAAAGTGAAGTTTCTTTTAATAACTTCAACTCGTTCTTCGGATTCATTTTAGAGATTTCTTTGGACTCATTTTAGAAATTTCTTTGGACTCCTTTTAGAGATTCTTTGCACTCATTTTGGAGATTGCAAAGATTTCTTTGGACATTTTATATGTATACAGATATTATTGTGGGCATTGACTATGTGTGAACCGGGACTCGTCTGTCTATAATATGTCACAGAGCAACGATATTATTTAAGGAGTTCAGCATAAAATTGCGGAAAGTCAAATTTTGATAAGTGGTTACCTTGTAACAATGCTTGCACCAGTAGTGGACGGTATGGATGTGCAACTATGCGCTTGCAGCAGTTATTAGATGTATTGACGTGTGCATCAGCATGCCTGGCTTATTTCCACCTTGATTAGGTCTGGATTTGAAAGGGCGTATCCCAACACATCTTCTTGTAACTTGCCTAATCTCGCCCATCTTCTTGAGCTGGACCAAGGAATGAAGCTGCTTGTCTCCCTGACGCGACGAAGAGTAGTAGCTATAATTCGATGCTATGGACGTCGATCCATAGGAAAACGTTCATCATAAACCCCTGCAGCCATTCTGTTGACATTCGCCATAAATAATTATTAAATCGACATTATGTGGATATGTAGCACAGCACGATCTAAAAAAATATTGATTTTTTATTAAAATAATTAAAATTACTTAAGAATTAATTTTAAATCATAATATTTTAAAAATATCGCTTTTTATTTCAATTCCTACTATTAGTTTACACTCTCCCTATATATATCTTGTTCAACTTTTCAATCGTTAATAAAATACTTTTTATTCTTCTACTTAGGTTCAAATTCATTTTTTGAAACTTTTAGTGGATGACACTTGATGTTAATACAGTTTTTTCAAATATTAATTCATTAATTAATTTTAGTTTTATTTTAGTTTTAAGTTGCATGTATCTACCAATAGATGGCGCCAGATGTAAAAGGAAAATTTCAACTTGAAATAAAAACCTTTTTTTTTTTTATTCAATTCCTACTATCCATTCAATCACTACCACACTCTCCCTTTATATATTTATATATCTTGTTCAAATTTTCAATCGTTAATAAAATACTTTTTATTCATCCACTTAAGTTCAAATACATTTTTTTAAACGTCGATGACACTTGATGTTAATACAGTTTTTTTCAAATATTAATTTATTAATTAAACAATTTTAGTTTTATATGGAAGAAAAAATTTCTCTATGTAAGATATTTTGCAGGATATAAATTTAGGAATAAATACCGTCAGTGGCGAAGCGTGTAGATCGCTGGAAAAAAATGTCTTTTTCTGGTTCTTTTTTCAATTCCTTCTATTAGCTCACCCTCTCCCTATATATATCTTGTTCAAATTTTCAATCGTTAATAAAATACTTTTTATTCATCCACTCAGATACATTTTTTTTTTAACTTCTAGTGGATGACACTTGATGTTGATACAGTTTCTTCAAATATTAATTCATTCATTAAATTTAATTAATTAATTTTAGTTTTTTTTTAGATTTAAGTTGCATATATCTACCAATAGATGGCGCCAGATAAACTTAAAAAATGAATGAAAATTAGTTATAAAGGACTTTCTGCAATAGAGTGAAAAAAAGTAGAAAATGACTTTAACATTTTTTTTTTTATAATACTTGCTTATATGATAATATTACATCACAACAATCAAATTCTTTTATTTTAATCCGATTTGACTGCCTTGTATTAATTCCAAATTATATTTTGATGATTGAAAACTATCTTAAAAAATAAAAATGCAAAATATTTAATCTTTTATTTAATTCTTTTTTAAAAAGTTAAAAAAGTCATTTTATCAAAATTCTCATAAGTTTTTATTTAAAACAAGTGTTTATAAAAAAAAAAAAAAAATTCACTTTCATCAATTAGCAATAAATAACCAGTGCAAAAAAAAAAAAAAAAAAAAAATCGCCTTTTTTTGCTTCAGACACACTTTTAAATGTATTTTAAAAATATACATATTTAATATCTCATTAATTAATTTGGTGCAGTTAAAAATAAAGAGATCTTCATTGATATCTATTTGATTTAAAAGGCCTACAAAACACACGCAATGACGTAATTTTAACGGGCGATCTTTAAAAGCTTTTTAACCATTCATAACTCAAATGAGGTTGTCAATAAATATTTTATTGACTCTGAATGGTGTAATTGCTACAAAATAGTAAAAATGAGATTTTATTATTATTTAAATAAACGATTTCAATTATTTTGTTTACAAAGCTTTCATTAATTAAACTTCAATATTCTTATTTAACTTCGTAATAGTTAATTAACCTTCTTGAAGCAAATTTTTCTTGAATTCATAATATGAAGGCGTTACATCCTTTTCTGTGTATTTTAAAATGTATGGGAATTTTGTCAAAAATTTTGGTGGGTTATATACTATTTTTCATATTCTGAATAGATTGCGCTAAAATTCTCGATTCCTACTATGGAAAATGTTTGAGTTAGCGATTACTTAATCATGTTAATTAATTTTGTTAATCAGTTGCATTGCTCCATAAATTAGTTCTCTGCGTGCCATTTCCAACAAGGTCAAATGTTATTAAATTGTTGACTGTACACGCCCTTCCTCCTGGAAAGACTTCTACAGATCTGCCTTAGATTATTTCCATTTAAAAATGTGCTAATAAGTTTTTTTTTTAACATTAAATTTCACAATCACCTCCTAAACGATAATCAATTTTGGAATGAAATTATATACCGTTTGAGTTTCATTAAATTCCTACTATTAGTTCACACTCTCCCTATATATATATCTTGTTCAAATTTTTAATCGTTGGTAAAATTGCTTTTATTCATCCACTCAAGTTCAAATACATTTTTTTGGACTTGTAGTGGATGACACTGGATGTTAATACAGTTTTTTCAAATATAAATTAATTAATTAAATGAAATTATATATTTTTTAGATTTAAGTTGCATATATCTACCAATAGAAGGCGCCAGATAAACTTAATAAGATGAATGAAAATTATTTATAAAGGACTTCCTGCAATATGAGAAAAAAAAAGAAGGAATTGACTTAAAATTTTTTTTATTATTTTTATATTACTTGTTTTTGAAATAAAACTGTGAAAGATTCACATTAATTTCTGAAATAATTTATATAAAAATGGATTTTTTTTAGGTTGCATCTTTTAATGTTGCTTATTTATTCTCTAAAAATTCCTTGCAATTTCAAACAAGCAAGCGATTTCTGTCGAAAAATTATAAGTGAACACTACTTTTGTAAGCCAAAAATCTCATTTAATCACGCAGGAATTTCTATACTCTTTCTAACAATAGTGTGAAAAGGTAAACGGGCAGATAAATTGATGAACTAAAGGGAATTGAAAATAAATAAGAGAATCATTTGGTAACATGAAGACAGACGATTTTAGATGACGCCAACGCGAACAATTACGTTATAAAGAAAAGTGAATTCGCAACTCTTTGCAAGTAAATTTATTTTCTTGTTTCTGACTTATTTTCTATTTTATTTATTCATTCAGTTGGAGATTTCCCTAAAGCTCTGCAGTAATAAAATACTTTTAGCAACAATAAATTGAGTAATGCTGTAATAATCCAAAACCAAAAATGTAGAAGAAATTATTGTTATTAAGGCTACTAAATTTTATGCGCAAATAAATTAATTTTAAATTCTAAAGGAATAACGTGCAATGTAAATTTAAAATAAGAATTTATTAATTAAATTAAATTTCAATCAATCGTTTTAAACATAAATAATATCTAATAAAAATAATAAGCTGATAATCAATGTATTAAATATTATTATCTATTTTTTATGTATAAACATAAATAAACTCTTCTATAAAATGCGGCCTGATGGCCAATCGGCTAGCGCTCTGGACCTTGGTACCACAAGCTTCAGGCCCGAATCTTGGCAGTAGTATGGATGTTAATGAGTGGTTCGGAATCCCCGTTAAACTGTAAGTTCCGGTCTAATTGGCCAAACGTGTACATAAAATGACCGTAGAGCGACAAATCAAACCAAACTTTGATAA
This sequence comes from Caerostris darwini, assembly GCA_021605075.1. Taxonomy (NCBI): domain Eukaryota; kingdom Metazoa; phylum Arthropoda; class Arachnida; order Araneae; family Araneidae; genus Caerostris; species Caerostris darwini. The sequence continues at coordinate 24,383 of BPLQ01010132.1, forward strand.
AATTTCGAAATTTTTTTTTTTGAAAATGACATTTGGCATGAGGCCATTTGCCTATGATAAGCGGATATGTAGCAGATTTCGAATTATCCATGAAACACTACAAAGGGCTTGCTGCAGGATATCCACTTTGGTGACACAACAATTGAGAATGAACATCTGAAGGTAATTAACTGATTTAATAGAATAGCTTAAAGAACATAATTTTATCATTATTTAGTAGTTGTTCGTTTTGTTTTTTTCGTAAAACGAAAACAGATGATTCATTAAGAGAACATTTTAAAAAATTATGCTGAAGAAAACATGCAATAGATGATAGTTGCTCAGGTTCCCTATCCACTGATTTGATTAGGATTTATTTGTGATTTTCGCAGGTTTTTCCTGTAATAAAAAAATCATCGGATAATACGTTTAAAATCAGCTTTTACTCCCAGAGAAATATTTTGCATCCTATACATTGTATCTCAGCATCAGGTCTTATGGAAGGTACACCTAGACGACTCGAAATCACATAAAAATACAAGGTTAGAAATGTTTCCCTGACCTCGAAAAACATCAGAATTGTAAGGACATTATTTAAATTAATATGTGATTTATTAGTAAAAAAAAAAAAAAAAAGTCTCAAAAGTTTGTACGTTATCAAAAATTACGAAAGTGAACTATATATTAGATCAAAAGAGGTGTTCAAATTGTCATTCATTAACTGTAATATAAATCTCAGGCGCATGGAATTCTGAATAGTCTGGACATATACTGCCGTTGCGACGTATGTAGCCTACTCCTCGGCGCTGTTAATAGGGTCACTTACAAGTGTCTTGATATGATGCCATTAGAATAAGTAATCAAGTCCTGATAGGTCCGTCACTGGATCACCACGACCAATCACTGATAGTCAAATGTGACGCCTAAATGGTTATGAACATTAAAGCTGAAATGGATAAAGGCATGCCAAGAATTTATGACAGTTAGTATGGATTATCAAATGTGTTCCCCGTACCACTATGTAGAGATTGCTTATAACACTTTTCAGAACTATATACCAGATACATGTTAGCTAATTCCAAGTTCCTATAATCATTCATCCTTCTACTGATGCATAGAAGTGAGAAATGATGAGTATTTGTGAGAACGCTTGAAACTCTCGCGCTCGTGCTACATCATCTACAGTGTCAAGGAGACATTTCCGGAAAGCTTCCAATGCTATATGATTCCGAGTCGTTTAGGTAAACATTACATTTTCTATAGATTTGTAAACCTCATGATAGGACACCTTGTATTAATAGAAGAAATTCAATTTTTCTTACCTCAAAGACTTTAAAAAATAAAACTGAAGCAAAACAAAACAAAAGCCATACTTCGAAATTACAGTTCTATTCATCGAAAAAGTTTGGTTCGAAACATTGCATGTACCTTTTAACGTATTCCCACGAAACTTCCCAACATTTAACCTATAGACCAAGGACTTTTTGGCCTGCTAAATAGAGCTTTTTCTACGAACAAGCTTAGCACGATTAATGGATATTAGAAAGTATATGCAAGCTTATTGACTTGCACTGAAGGAGTACCACAAACTTCTCTATAATTTTCATATATCTTAATGCCAGATATCAAATTGTTTGAAATTAAAATTTGAATACATAGGGATGATAATTTGAAATATACTTTAACCCTTTGCACTCGAGGGCTCCACTACGGAGACAATGCAAATAATATAAATGCCTTTTTTTTTAATGCGTATATCAAACTTACATGTGAATATGATCTTTTCACTAAAATCGCTTTGAGTTGCTGGCAATACGAATGAAAAGAAACTTCCGAGTGCAAAGGGTTAATGTTACATGCAACAGTGGGGTCCAGATATGATATTTAACGGAGAGCGTTCTAATATCTTTAAACATAATTTTTTAAATGCAATCACATAATCCATGCGAAATAAATAATAATTTTTTTAATTGATGTTTGACTGCAAAACTTAAATTTACAAAACAGAAATGAAGCCATTGGGATGTCACTTTAGTTAGAAATGATTCAACTAACTGTTGAAGCTAAATATTTCCATAAAAAGGTAATGCGGATGATATGTGTTTCCTTTTAAATAAATGAACATAACATCAACATTTGTGCAATTAGGCCAGGAAAACGTAATTTCTGACTGACAATCCCGTTCCGTCCGTCGAAAGAATGTCACATAGAGGATGGAGAAATACTAGTCAGCAAAAATTTTTTAAAGTGGGCAAAAAAGCCGAAGAAACTCATCACCATTTTCAACCGAAAAAGAAGCAAAAAAAATTTGTTAATTGATGAAAAACACCACAGCCCGATTTTTTTGAGTTTTAAAAATCTATATTAATACATAAGTTAAATTTAGTTATTTTTAGAGATCTTATTCTAAATCTAGACATTATTATCGATTTCCTATTGTTGTCACAAATTTTCTCTTTAATTTTATAAAGTAACAATAATTCATGTTTCTTCACTCCAAACCTTTAACTAAAATGGAAAAAAAAAATTCATTGTTAATGTGAGGGATGGCTAAAATTTTCCAGCATTTCTTTAATCAATTGAAAATTGTACTGTACGACCCCGAAAATCCATACTTCAAAACAGGATGACACTAATAAAAATCTTTTTTTGTGACCAATGAAAAAAATTAATTTTGCGGGACATTTTGAAAATATAGGCACTGTTCTTCTGGAATCATCGCAACTTTACCAATAGTCATCTTTGAGTTAAAATGAGGTTTGATGACAGATGACTAATCATAGCAGAATCCCCACTCCACTTTCCTTCTATTTGGCTTTGGAATTTTTCATTTTGAAATTAAATTTTTTTTCTCTAAATTCTCTTATTTTTCCCGATCATGTGGCCACTCTATTAAAACATTTACAATTTGTCTTTTACAAAGACGTTGTTGCAAGATTGTGAATTATGAACATTTTCATCAATTGTGATTGTGCTTTAAGTTATTACACATAGTTGCCTTCACCTGTTCTGGTCATGCTTTGGAGTGAAAATTTTGGTTTGTTGATCTTTGTTTGCTGCTGTATTGTTTGTGCTGTATAGTTAAAAAATTTTGTTTCTAGACTAGTTTGAAGAAGTAGAAACTAGTTTAACTATACTCTGATGTTCCTAGTTCACTAGGTTTCACATGTTATAGCTTTAAAACAACTAATGGAGTTGTGAAATACAATGACACTGCAAGAATATTAAAGAATTAAAGGCTTGAGAAAAGATCAAAAGACAATAACAAGTTTGTTAAAAATGATTTTGTTTTAAACAGCTTGGAACTTGTTGTGTTATTAGAAACCAAATCATTACAGCAAACTGAGATTAAGTTGTTGCTACTAAATAGTATACATGTATAGTAATGATAATTATATATATACACACACACCATAGACAATGGAAAATCAATTTATAAAGGGAGAAAAAAAAAAAATTTTTTTTTCCTCTCATTTTTGAAATTCAAAGGCAAAAATAATGCTACAGGTTTCATTATTCTTAAGATGTTTCAAGACAACAGTACATCAACTTCTAAACAAGTTAACACATCAAAGTGAAATCCAGGTGAGCTTCTGCATCTTTTTCAAACAGTTCTTGAGCAAAATGCAATATATGTATATATGAAATGGTGGTGTTTTTGTTCCAGTAAATTCATTATTATTGGGATATGAAAAGCATATTAATATTTGTTTCAAAAATTAACAATCAGTAATAATATTTAAAATAAAGCAATGCAATTACTTGAAATTAATATTTATTTCACATTTTTTAATGCATAAAATGTCAAATATTTGATCTTTATTTACATAAGAACTAAGTGTAAATTTCCTTTACAGCTAGAAAGAACACAATGATTCTGTACAGAATTGGTCATTATATTCTTAACAAATGTTTTATTGAGACTTCTCCCAACAAAAGTTCAATTCTTACTAAAATATATTTTCATTCCCATTCATTTAATATTAATTAGCATATACTATCTAAGCAACATTTTTTAAGAATTAAATATGTTATGTAAAGTTATGAAAAATATCAATCTTTTTAATTTCAACTTATAGATTTTGTTTTGTGCACAAACACAGCTTTGCATAATAATTAAAAATTACAATGAATAAATGATTAGAATGACCAAAGTAGTTTTTTTTGCACTCAGACATTCACATATGGAATGTGGATGAAGCAAAATGTTTTAAAAAACTGATGTTTTGCAAACACATTTGATTATGAAATGAGAGTAAAGCATGCCAAATTCTTGAAATTAAGATTTTTGATTTCAAACCAAATCATACATCATTAAATTTGTGCAATTTGTTTATTCCTAACCAATCATAAGACTGATTCCAAAACGACTTTGATTTTTTGTATGATTAATCATTCCACTAAGACCGAGAGTAAATGGTAAGGGATGAAGCTTCTTTTCAAGAACAGCCCCAACAGTCCAGTTTGTGTCAATCATACCTAAAACAAATAATGAGAATTAATTTTAAAAGAGAATAATTACTCAATAATAAGGAATATTATGGACTGAATTAATATTTGAAAAAATACAGTTTAGAGATACAGCATAAATTAAGACATACTGACATTTCCAATAAACTTTGCAAAATAAATACCAATAATATCCATTCAAACTAATTTATAAACAAAAAATTAAAAAAAAAAGGGGCATAAACATTCTAGACATAAAAGAGACAGGAGAAGAGATTCTTTATTTAAGAAATAATATTTTACATTTGAAAATTAGTAGTAATATCAAGTACATAAAATAATTTTTTAAAAGTTAACAATTTCAAACATTTACATTTTTCAATTAATAGGTCTGGCAGTTAGAAGATTGTAATGTTTCCATGTCTACATCAGAATGGACATATTAAAAACCTTAAATCTGAATGTATGGAATTGTAATAATTTCTTAAAGGAATAAAAAGGTAATTTTTTCAGCAAATTTGCTAATCAAAACTGTCTAAACAACAACATGAAGCATACTTTTAATCTTTAAAAATCAAAAGGGAATTCGTGAAATGCAACCACTTTGAATTTTGATTTTCAACAAATTTCTACTAATCTAAATTAGAATTTATGTTAGTTTTTTTTTTTTTTTTAAATTCAAAACATTGATGGACAATTCCCTAGAAAAAATTTTTAAAAATTACATCAACAATAACTATAAACTTACCTCGAAATACCATATTTGCTTTAGGTAAATCAATTTGATAGCCCAATGTGCACAAACTTTCACCCAACCTTAAATTAGTTTCTACTTCTACACCAACCTATAAAAAAAAAAAAAAAATAGAAATTATTCATTAAAAATTTAAATTCCTTATTTTTTACCTCATGTATTAACTCAACCAGTTCAATACTTTTTTTATTATATATATATATATATATATAAATATTTACTTTTAACTCACAAAATAATATATATATATATATTTTGCAAAAATTAATAAATGCAAATGCAGTAATAAAATGCAATAAATAAACAAATTTAATCACCTGAATATTATCATTTCCTTTCCTGTAATAACACACATGAGCTGCAGATGAACCTAATGTTCCACTTACAACATAATTAGAACCTTTAAAAAATTAAAAAGGTTAGTTTAAAAGAAAATTAATAAAATTACAAGATGCAATTTATTAATATAAAGAATCAATTAGTGAATAAACACATCCTCAGATAAATAAATTTTATAAAAATAAAATATTAATTTTTTTTTAAATATCTATATTTTTAGATATTTTAATTAAATTCTAATTCTAATAATAATGGTATATTTTTAGCGTTTATTTATCAGTATTATAATGCATTAGTTGTGCCTGTAAATTAAACAACGTTACCAACACCAAACCCTGGAGTTAATTATTCTAAATCAAAATACTTATAATATATTGAGAATTATAAAAAATTATTTCTCACTAACAAAAAAAAGTACACCTTTTGGAGAACTTCACTTGTTTATTGACACAATAAAAATTTCCTTCCAACTATTCAAAAATCCTGAAATTGCATTAATTTAAGAATGCTACATCAAAAATTACTGGATGACTTTCAACATATACACACAAAAATTCAAACAAATTAATGATGAACTAAACTTGAATTTTTCAACAGATAAATTGTAATTTATAATAAATATGGCTTACAAAATATTAATTTTATCATTGACCAGAATTAATTTGATCACTCTTTTATGAAATTTATACAAGAAGGAAAGTTATATGCAATAACAAATAATTCGGCCATTTCTTGCATTCAGCTTTCTTCATGATAAAATTTTAAAATATTGTGACTATACTTATATTTTTTATTAGCAGAATTATTAACTTATTCCAATGAGTTATAAATGTTAAAGCAAATTCTTCAACCTAATACAATTTTACAAATCAAAATGCAAAATATTCTCAACTGATATTTTAAATAGATTTCACTAATTAATTCAAACTAAGCAAAAAACCTCACAATTCGATTAACATATGAAATTTATAAAAACTACATAAAAAATCTCAAAATATTTTGTAAGGTTAAGTGAACATAATCTTGTTTATCTGAAGACACATTTAAATTATCATATATAAATATTTTAACTTATTTATGTAATCCTACATCTTTCTTATTAATATTATCGAGCAACCGACGTAAAATTATTTTTTGGTTATATATGTGTATCACAAAATATAATACAACAAAATATTTCTTTTATTATATGAAACTATCATTTTCTGAAAACCTATACTTATTTTGGTTTCCAAAAATTAAAGAAAAATTGTGATTACATGGTAAAAAATAAATATTTATACAAATTGCACAGTATATACAAAAAGTAATACTGTATTAGAGTATGATATATAGATTAGTGAACTACTGCTGCCAAACATCACTACACCAGGACTCTCTGCATCAAAAATTGTGTAAAGAAATGTTGATGAATACAAGTATGCAATATATCATTTAGTACAAGAAAATCAATGTTGAGTCTTTGAGCAAATAGAAATTAAATGTTAAAATATTAGCCTTTCTGTAATTCATAAACTATAGAATATATTTCTAAAAAACTATCACTTTTTTTATGCCTAATTTGTGATATATTGTTTGTTGATTTTTTTTTCCACAACTGTAATTTTTCTTTAATTTTTAGAAACCAATTTAATTTGAAATTATTCTATAAAATATTGCTTTTAAAGGATAGAAATATTATCACATTAATAAAATATGCTTACCAGTATATCTCCCAACTAAAGACATCACAGCAATCTCTCCTCCAGGTATTTGAGGTCCATACTGATACGCCATCTCAGCACCTAAAGCTAAAGATGGCATAACATTTTGAAGGTAATGTAAAACAGTAACACCAGATCCATTGAGGATATCTGTATTTGCTAATGTCATAGAAGCAGTGTAATCAGATCCTTTGTAATCAGTTGTCAACTGAGAAGCAACAAACTTTGAATCTTGAACCTATTTAGAAAAAATATCAATTTTAGCTTTAGTTGATAATTTAAATTCAATCATGTTATTACATTGAAGGCTAATTAATGTATATAATGGCACTAAAATATTAATAAGCCATATAATAGAAATACAATGTAGGCAATTGTACACTTAATATAATAATATAACTATTATGATAATACATTTCTTTAACAACAATTTTCATACAATACTTTTTCTTACTTAAAATAAGACAGTGATTGTTCTATTCATGTAAATAAAATCAAAACTATGTTTTCGACAAAAAAAGAAAACTTAATAAATTAGGCTCATTTATTTAAAATATGAAATTTACATTTAAAATTTGATAAATCTACCTCATTTTTCACTAATAAAGATTATAACATATATTATAGTAATTAATTTTTTTATAATAAAATATATATCACTTATTTCCAATTTTTATATGCAATGTACATTAAGTATTATACAGAAACTCTCCTTATATTTTAAAAAGAGATGGCTACTAAACCAATCTTGAATAGTGAAAAAAATCGTCTTTTAATAAGTTATATCTAAACAATCGAACTTGCTGAAGGATTTGAAGTATCATGGAGTTTTAAAATTGTTAAACATGTGTAAATAGAAAAAGAAGGAATAAATTATGTATAGAAACACAAAATAAACCTTACAACTACCAATATAATATTTTTTTATCAAATTTCTTATCAGTCTTAAAGTGTATTTATCGACATATACAAATATTTTATATTGAAATGTAACTCTCTTTTTCTCACTGAAAGAACAACCCGTTCTTAAATAATTATAATCTAAAAAAAACAAAATAAATAAATAAATACCTGTGCAGCAAATTTGTACTTGGTATTTTTATATTGATGAATTATGTTTGCATTCATGTTTCCACTAGGATCAATGTCGCCTAATAAAATTGGATAAGCCTGCAAAAGAAAAAAATAAAAATGTTTCAACATAACAATTTACATATTAAAATTTTAATTTGCATCTCCTCAATGCTTATAAAAATAAAAGTATTTTATATAAGTTGAAAAAGAAATTAATAAATTAAATAAAATGAAGCAATTTAAAATGAATTAAATATTGAGCATGATATTTTAAGGGAAATTTTTCAGTATCAGTTTTAAACGCCTGGCATATTTTCATTCCTGATATTAATAATGATGAAAATTCAGACCGCTCTGGTCAAGACCACAGACAGATAACACATAAATCACAGCCAATGGACAGGCAGTCATAAAACATACAGGGTTGCCAAAAAAGCAACTTTAAATGTTTATCACCTACCGATGATCGTTAATTTGATGTGAAAATGAGACTAGGAGAATGGGGAAGCCAAAATAACAGATAATCTTTAAAATTCATATTAAAAACTTAAATATGAATGCACATTATTTTTATTTATTGTACCAAAGGAATGCAAATTAACAGAATTGTTAAAATAAAAAATTTTAAAAATCTTACCTCCATGGGACTAATTTGATTTATTCCTACATAAGTTGCACCAAAACGGTACCCAGAAGGAGTACTATTAGTCATATTCAAAGTATGACTGATTTGAAAATGATTACTTAAAGCTTTGTTAACCATAATCTTAGAGCCTTCGAATATTGTTGGAAATACATCTGAAAATAAAGTATGATCATTAGGAATATAAAATAAAAATGAATAATGCTACTGATTATAGGACTATTTTATAACTCATTTATCCTTTTTTTATAATCTATATTTGACCTTAACTGATTCATGAAAGGAAACATTATAAAAACAAGTACCTACTTTTTGTAAATTATATTTAGTTATTATTGAAGCTGTGACAACTTTGAAAGGTATTGTCCCCCCTTTCCTGTATTGTTTACCAAACTATATGAGATATACACTTATGAAAACTTTATTAAAAAATTACAGGTAATATTAGACAGAAGAAAAAATTTCAGTGTATCTTTTACTTTAGTTGGATTTCTAATTTAAAAGCTTTTACTTTTAAATTCTCGATAAAATAATTCCACTAACAATATCTTGAGTTTGCCTTTTTTACTTATTTGAATTATTTATTATTATATACTCGTTTAGAAGAGTAAAAGAAACACACGATGGGCACAATTGCAAAACCCATCTTGTCAGTATCTACACATTGATTAAAAGTTGCTTGAAGGTGAAATTTAAACAAGAAACTCAGGTATTTTAAAATTACCTTTGCATTTTTTGTGTAAATCTTCTACTGATCCTGGATTGTTATCTGATCCATTTTTAGAGGAACTTTTAGAAACGCCGGTCTGGTCTGGTAAATTTGGCGAAGGTACCGATCCTGTTATTGGTGGTGGAGTAACACTGGAAGCAAATACATTCCCCATTTTCGTTAATATACGTTTCGTAATATTTTAAATTATTAAACGAATATTCAAGAAATTTGTTTGCTTGCAAGATATCAATAGTAAGAGGTCCTAAATTTTTAGCATGCTTTGTTACATCGCTTATTGCTTGTCCTTAAAAGTAAAAGTAGAAGTAACTATATATAATTAATTGTCTCACGAAATATTTATATCGAGATAATTTCTTTTCAATTAATTTTATTTAAAACAAATATTCAGCTAAAAATTAATGAAATTATAATAATTAAAATTCAATTCAGTCAAAATTATTCTTTAAATTTTATATTTAAAGTTAATTTTAAATAAATGTTCATACAAATCTATTCAAAATTATTTGTTACTTTCTTATTAATTTCAACATTTCTGATTATTTTTAAATGAATTATGTTTAATTATTTTTAAAAGAGAGTTTCAAGTTACTATTTATTTCTAAAAATGGCCGCATTGTTCTCCAATGAATGTCACTGTTGGTTACGTTCAAATGCGTGGGTTCGGCCTCTATGTTTTGAATTAAATATTGAGTGTTTAGCAATTTAATAGATTTATAATTTTATACTACGTTCTTATTTTTTTTTAATTTGTTATTACGTATAGTTTTAAATAAGTGTTGATTGCTGTATATTTTTTCTGAAGGATACTTGCATTTTAGGCTTAGTATTACATTATATCATCAATAAAGTTTATATTATACATTCAGATATTATACATTATTATACATGTTCAGATGACATGACTCTATATTTTCGAGGATACTCTTGAAATTAGCTTAATTTTTAACCGGTAAGTATGAAGATGAAATGCTAACTAAAATATTTAAAATAGTTGGTATTTATTTACATTTGCCAATAGTTTGTTTATAGTAGAAAACAAACATTGTAATATTTACTATTCAGTTGCATCCTATTAGTAAGGTGACGTAATGCTTATCAGTTTACTTATTATTTAGGAATTTTGTAAAATTACATAATTTTATTATAACAAATATATTGCTTTGTAGACAAACTAACCGTCATGCTTATCCACATGGCTATTGTTTTGATTGAAAATAAAAAAACAATTTTGTTTGTTCATCATTGCCAACTAGCAAAGTTGTGGCTATATTTCTAAATGATAACAGTTTTGGATTAAATCTTAATCAAATAGCATAAATGAGTTAATTAAAAATTAATTGGGAAACAATATGTGTAACATACAAGACTCAATGGGATGCTAGCATATAACTAACTACAAAAATGTTTTCAGTGTTTATATAAATTTAATGAGAAAATTAATTTCTTTTGAAATGTATAACTCAGAAGCAGTGTTTTTCTTAATGTTTGTTAGTAATACATTTTTATAACTTATATAATAAAGTTGTATTTGTAAAAAAAAATTTATATATAATAAACACTATTGATTCATTATGTCAATGAATTATTAAATTACAGAACATTAGACTATTCATAAATCATCAAATCAAGCTGAAATCTGTTTTCTAAATATTTAATAATATATAACTGAAAATGCATATTCTGATTTTTAATATTTGATAAATTTATAAATGTATATTATTTATTATGGTTTGATAATTGAATATATATTATTTGATTAATATTAATATAGATATTTCATAAGTATTAAAATTTTATTTTAAAACATTTGAAATAGAAAGATTTGACTTCAATTTTTACTTTTAATTTAATAATAATTATCTATTTAGAAATAGCTAATGGGTTTTTTTCCTGTTTTAGATTACTATAAGTATTTAAAACTTATTGAAGAAAATAAATTTGATGGAATTAAAATGACTGTAGAACAATCTCCTTTGGAGCGGTTTCCTAACCAGGTACTAATAATTTCTTTTTTTCTCTTCTAACTTTTACGTATATTCTTGTTGATTACTTATCTGTCAAATTTTTGTATCAATTAATTTGATTTATAAGCTTATATTTTTTATCTATATGATTTGCTGTGGATTTTAAATTTAAATATTTTAAGGGGCCCCATTATATGTCTGCATTTTCTACCATGGTTAATAATATTGATTATTTTGTGAGGATTTCATATTGAATTTTTTTTTTATTTATTTATTTTTTTTACTTTTGGCGAGTTATTTTCTCTTTACACATGTAAATTATTTGTAGACCCAATGAAAAAGTTGATTCTTTCAATGTTTGTTTCCTACATTCTTTCTTTCCCTTCATTGATTTTAGAATAAGTTTTTTTTTTTTTTTTTAGGAATATGTGTTTTACTTATGTAAAATATAAATAAATGAAATAAAATTGGTATGTTATATAGCTAGCTTATTTTAATCTGTGTATATGCTTGTCAATTTATAAAATGTTTGTAAATTTAAGAATGTCTCAGGTTGTAATTTTCATTATATTATTATTCATTCTTCACTTTTAAAAACTTTTAACATTAGAATTTTCTCTGTGACTTTAATGTCATTAATTTTACACTTTTATTTTAATCAAGTATTAAAAACCTATGTAGTGTTCAAGACTGATAAAACAATTGTCTTATTTAGGAAATTTAAAATTTTTAACCTATAGCTGGAATGATTTTATTATAATTTCCTACCTTTAATCTAAGAATTATACAATAAAAAATCTTCAAATTTTGCTTTGCATGTTATACACCACTGCATACAATCTGGATATTTTTTTCTGAAGTTTCATACAATTTAATTCTAAAAAAAAAAAAAAACTACAGTACCTTGTAACAAAAATTAAACTATCTTTTAAGCATAAAAAGAAACATTGCAAATGTGCATGATAGTAGGTAATCAGACTTTTACAAAAGTCGACAAAATATGACCTGAATCATACATTATTGTATGCTAATACATGAAAAAGGAATGGAATAAAAAGTCATAGATAATAAAAAAAATACTTAATACTAACTTAGGTAATATTAATAATTTGCCTGATACTGATTAAAATTGCATCTCCAGAAATATAAAGATTACCAATTATTGGAAAAGTGTTTTTTGTTTTCACCACAATTGTTAGATGTTTGTCTTTGTTTTTCATCAATTTTAAATTTATATTATAATTTTTCTTTGTAATTGTGGAGTAAAATGTTTTGTAAAACAAACATTGTTAATTTTATGCTATGGGTAAAAATAAAACTTGATTGCTTGATGTATCGGATAAGTGTAAATCATTTGCATATTATATGCCCATTGCTTATTGTACAAGATAATTTTTTGGTGCCTAAAATTATACTTGTACTTATTGTGATGTTAGCAAAATTACTCTTTTGCTTACCCATAATTATTAACTGATGGATAAAATTAGCGATTTCAAAGTATATCCCCCCACCATGAAAAAAAAAAATTTACATTTGAAGCATAAAAGCATTGTTTTTGTATTTGATTAAATAACTATCATAAAGCTACTTTTTTTGTAAGTGAAAAATATTTGCTCTTGTGCAGTGCACAGGATTTTGGTCACCTTATATTAAGTTTCCAAATTATAAGTAAAAAATTATTTGCACCAACAAAACTACTTAAAAGTTTGCAAACTACATTTAGTCAATTGTAATTCAATAGGTATTGTCTGTTTTTAATGAGAATTTAGACTCGTAATACTGCGAAATGTTTATTAACAAATATAAATAGTTATTTTTTATGATAATTTAAAAATAAAAGAGTGACTATTATAGTTTTCAGTACTTTTTTTCTAATTTATTCCAAATTTTGTTAAAGTTAAAAGCTCTTGTAATAATTTTTTATTGATTTGTATATTTGACTTTTGATGCCTGTTTTGACAAGGTAAGGTTTGTATACTAGCTTATTTTATATCAATTGAGTTATTTAACCTGTATATAAGAGTGGCCTAAACTGGTGCATTGAACTTCGCCCTTGTACCATTTTTGGCCACATGTTGAAATCTTTTGCATTACATAAAAAGTTGGAAGACATTCATATTTTTTGAAGGAAGATAAAAAAAAAAAAAACATCACATTTTATTTTTATTTTGAAAAACTTCTTATGAGTAACATAATTCAGTCAAAACGTGAAAAATTGCAATATTGGAAAGAATTCTGAAATGAAATATTATTTATAAGTTATTTTTTTACTGTTTGAAGCTTTATAAAAATTAATTTTGTTCAATACTTTCTTAATTTCATTTCAATAATAGATTCTTATATATTAATGAAAGATATTTTAATTATATAGAAATTGCAATTTAGGCTTTGGGACAGTAGCAATAGCTATACTTAGCTGACTATAAGGGGTAAATCAGAATATTAATTTTAAAAAAAAAGTTTTGGAGCATCTTTTTCAAAGTTTTATTAATCCCCCCTCTCTCCCAATCAATGATTATCTGAATTTTTCATCTTCATATAGTTAAGAATTGCTTTATTTAATATATGAGGAATTACTTTTACTGTTATTTGTATGTATATTTTAAATTCACTTGAAGTATTCCTGTAGAACATTTTATTGAAAGATGTAAGAGGAAATAACTTAATACCTCCTAATCAAAAACAGTATAAATTCATTTGCACATTTGAATCGCCAGCAGCAGGATCAAACAGGTTTCATTCTGTTTTTTTTCACACTGTTAAAGTGATATATTCGTATTTTTACTATGATAAAAAAAAAATTTAAAACATGAAAAAGTTGCTGAAAAAAAATTATTAGTAATAACACACAAACTTAAATCAGGTACTTTTTGCTCTTTGTACTTATTTTTACAGTTTTTTAAATAGTGGTTATTATTTTACATTTCTATATTAAAACATTAATAATCAAATGTTTTTAAACATAATTATTAATTAAAAAGCATTAACATAATTATTACTTATTCTCAAATTAAACTGGCCAAAACTGGTACAAAGACGTGGCCAAAGCTGATTCATGGTGCCAAAACTGGTACAAATTGGTAAGTTTTAGATTATCTTTTTTTATTTAAGAAATTTTTTTATATATGAAATGTTTAGATGGCTATAAAATACAATTAAATTTATTACAAATGATGTCTTAATTTACCATGATCAATCTAGTCACAAAGTTCTCTTACTAACTTTTTTATTAAAGTTAGTCATAGCTGTTTTATGTTTTCATTTGGTATATGAAAAGAATGTTAAATATAAAAATTTAAGTATTCTAGAATATTAATTCACAAAAGTGTTCACTATATTTTGCATTAATTTTTTTTATGTGATATTGAAGAAAGTCATGCAAACACAAGAGGAATATTTTTAAAAATAATTGAAATATTTTTGATAGAAGTATATTTTGTGTAATTTTCTTTTTATGTCTTATCAAAACTTTAAAAATGGCTTTTATTAAGTTAATCCTTATTTGGATTTACTATTCATTGATATTTAATTTTTTATTCACAAAAGAAAAATATTCCAAATATTTTTATTATTTGTATTTTTTTTTTTAAATTGTCTTTAATATGTGTACTTCATAAGAATATTATATTTCAGAAACAACAGCAACAACCACCAATTTTACATGTAGAAAAGGATTCTGCTCTCTCTCCAACAGCTGGTGTTATTGACTTAACAAATGATGGTACAGATAAAGAAGATGACTTAAAGAAAGCCATAGCGTTATCTCTAAAAGAACATGAAAAAGTTCTAGGTGGGCAAGTTTCAATGGAAGACCAAGATATAAGCAGGTTTCTGATTTTGTTAATTATCTTATCTGATTTGTCCTAAATTACATATATATTTTTCTAATGTATGTGAGCCTAATTTGTCAGATTAAATGCTCTAGGAATAATCATATTTTAAAAAAGATAATAAATTAATGATTGCTATATAATAAATAATATTTAAAATGTATCGTGACATGCTGATTATATTTAAAAATCATTCCATCTTATTTGATTGGTTAATAATAAGTAGAAAATTTTTAATATTTCATTCATTTTTTAAGTATTACATGTTTCTAAACAAATTTTTTTGTAATCCAGCAAATTTAGTTGTTGAGGAAGCATGTTGATAGTGTTTTCATTTCTTGTTATTAGTAGCAAAAGGAAAATATTAAACAGAAATTAATATTTTGAAAAAAAAACCAAACAAATCTATTTTGGTGAGTAAAAATGTTGCTTCAAGGAAAAATTAAATATATCATTCATTTTGAATCTGAGAATTCTAGGCTTAAGATCCATACCAGAGATTTTTTGTGAATAAACAATTCAGCAAGCAAAAGGCTGCATTCTTATTGTAACATTTTTTAATTTGTTTTTAGAGTTATTGAAGCTAGTCTTGCTGAATCAAAAGCAGTAGGTACAAAACGAAAAAGAGGTGAAGTATGGCAAGATCCTTTGAATCCACATGATCGAAAGCGTATTGGTGATTGGCCAGTTGGTTTAAAAAATGTTGGAAATACATGTTGGTTTTCTGCTGTTATTCAGGTATATATATTTCTAAATTTTTAATCTTGTTATTGGTTTTTAATTCATGCTGTTTTGTTATAGTATTTGTGTGTATTGCTCTTTCGTATTGTAGATTTAAGGGCAAATTATACTTTTTGGAGAAAGGATCGTACCCTTCAAAGAAGTCCTTAAAGAAATAGAAGCTTTATTTCATGCTTGTAATTTGTTATAAATTTTTATGTGAATTTTTTTGCGCTTACAACACATATTTTCATTTAAAAATGTAACGCAACATTATATATCACAAACAACTTTACTTTGTGATTGTCCATTACTATTTTCATTCTTTTTTATATTTTCTGGAATAGCAGCCTGATTTGGACAATCACAGCTTTCAGCATCTTTTGTATCTGTACAATTGCATTTGAAATCAACAATTGGTTGTTTTTGACAACAGAATCCAGATAGCACTTTACATGCCATTGCTTTGAACAATATTTTTTCCTATTAAAAAGTAATGTTTTATCAATACATAAAACTTGGGGGGTTTTTTCCCCATGGATTTTAAAATTGCAAAAGTAGCTTTACATAAATCATTGTAGTTTGATAACAAGTGTTCAAAATATTATGCAATTTTGATGCATGCCATTTGAAGACCATCTGTTGATTAGTCTTGGGACGTATTGATTTATGTGTTATTTGGCTCCTGTATTTTTGTGAATTACTCATCTTGACATAAGAATTGAGATAAAAAAAATTTATGGCAGAATCCATAAAACTGAATTTTATTTTTAATGAAAAACTCTGCAAATTTCATGTCAGGTGCATATTTACATTTGTTTGATCTGATAATAAAAATTAACTTGTTTAAAAAATATTATATGTAGTAAAAGCATTCTGAAATATTTAAGATTGTGTGAACATTATATAGTCATTAATATGAAAAATTTTCATAATTGCTTCTGGATTATAAGCACATTTTAAGAACTTAAGTTCAAAATTTTACTTTAAAAAGTATTAAAGTCGAGAGTGAACTTCTGATTTTGCAACTTATTGAGTAAAAGTGTGATTATAGAGAATGGACAAATCAATTATAATTTCACATGCATGGCCGGTACAAAATTATTTTATTTTAAATGGTGATATATACTTCCAAATATTTATGAAACTTTCAGTTTAAAGTTATTAGATTAAAAGCTATTAACTAACGAAAATTTTGAGTGCTAAAAAAAAATACTTAAGCTAAAATTTTTGCAGTTTTTGAATTATATAAATAATGGATTGAAATGTCCCATTTATATTTTTACATAAATAACACATTTTTCCCTTTCAATGTAGTCATTGTTTCATCTGCCCGTCTTCAGAAAACTGGTTCTTAATTATAGTCCCAAAGATTGGAATATAACTGAATCTGAAGTAAAGGTATGTTTATAAATTTTGTGTGTTTATACGCTTGCATTAGAATCATCCATTTTGGGATAAAAGTAATAATAGTGCTATTAATATCCTCTGTTGCTATACCCAAATACTAAACAAACATTCATCAATCAGTGGTGTTTATATTGCATTCTTACTATTATATACTCCGGAAATTTTAAGATTTTAGAAAAGTTTTCTTTTCTTTTTTTTATGCATCTTATATATTTATTTATAATATATGTGCTTTTTCTAGGTTTTTTTTTTATTTGTGCAAAATATTTTAAGGAGGTATTTCTAGAAAGTCAAAAATATGGTAGCATTTACATTTTACCTATTGCCAAGATTGAAAATATTTAATTTTTATCTTGGTTGATTATCGTCTGTAATTTACCTTAATTTTTAAAATTCTGTATAAATTTTACAAAATTAAAATGTTTTATAAATATTTTTATTTTGAGAAAAAAAATACTATGAATTGTTATAGAAATTTAAACAATTTGGTACAATTTATGATTTAAAATTTAGTTTAATCTGTAAAAGAAATATTTTGAAATGTTAGTTAGCATGTATTTTTACGGAGGAACTATTGGAATGATTAAAAATGAAAATCATTATAAATATCATTATTTGCTTTGAAAATTAAAATTTTGATAGCATATTTTTAAAGTATTAATCCATATCAAAAGATTTTTTTTAAATCAATTTTTATAGTCATTCTTGATTTTTAATTTAAGATAAAAAAATATTACAATTTCTTATCTTAAGAGTTAATGGTAAGAATTATGTTTAGATAAATGTTAATAAATCCAGTTAAACATATTCCACCTCTTTTCCAGATCCTCTTGTTGTAACAAGCTAACAATTAAAGCTATTGTAAAAATATATAATGCATGATATCAATATTTATTTAATCTTGAAGTAATGAATATTTAAAGCATAACTGCTTAATATTGTTTATATTTAAATTTTTATTTCTATTGGATTATTTTAGATTTCTTTTTTTAAGTAATGTAGTTTCAGGTAAACAATGCGTGTTTTATGTCTATCATTTTAATTAGGATGGAAGAAATTTACTTTTTATGCAAGAATTACGAAAATTGTTTGCTTTAATGTCATGTTCAAGAAGAAAATACGTTGATCCTTCCCATGCATTAGATGAGTTTAAAGATGCCTTTTCGGATAGTAGTGGGACTGACTCGCAACAGGTGAGATTTTTTTATACATGTGTATGTATTTATATATGTGTATATATATATATATATGCTTATGTATATTTTATTCTATATTTCTAGGATGTAAGTGAATTTACACACAAACTATTGGAATGGTTAGAAGATGCTTTTAAAATAAACTCAAGTGAAATAGGAGATAATGGGTAATACATATTTTATTTACTTTATTTCATGTGTTAATGATTTTTAAAATATTTAAAATTTGATTTTAATTTATAGGGAAAGTATGATGGAAGGCCATGATCAAAATCCTATGCTTAGTTTGTTTTATGGCCATTATTTATCAGAAGGCCTAAATGAAGGTAATATTTTATCTATTTTGCTTTTAATTAATTACAGCTTTAAATACTTATCATTTAACTTGCATCTGGGTGTGTTTTAATGTTTCATTACGGAGAATGTGTTTCACATACATAAATTCCGTCATGGAAAAAATTAATGCAACTGACCAAATTGTTGAGTGGGAATATTTTACAATTCCAGCAAAGCTGAGCTTAGTTATTTTTTTGGAAAAAATATCACTACACTGCAAATCAATAATTTAAATTTGAAGTTCTAGGGCAGTGGTTTCTATATCAGCGTTAAAAGAACTTTGAATGTGTGTAATTGCATCAAAATCTGAAAAAGTCTTAAAATTTACTTTTAGAACACTCAAAGCTTCAAGTGTTTTTGATCTACTGAATGTTTGTTATATATTAAAATATGTGAAGCATTTTATGTTAAATTTGATTTGAAGTAAACAATTTTATTAAAGATCTTAATATGAGTTAAAAATCATGTAGAAGCTAGTTTTCTCCTTGCAATTTTAAATTAAGGTCTTCACATGTTTAGTTAAATCCGTATAGAATGATAACTTCCATGTCAGTGAATTGTTTTGTAAAATTTCTGTTACGTAGAAAATTTTAATTCTGCTCGGAGCATAAAAATCGCCTTAGAGCTTTACTACAGTGAAGGCATTTTCTCCATTCTTTTCAATAGACTGTTGGAATTGACGATGGTTCAGTACACTTGATCTGATATAATTAACAGCTGACATGACTGGTATTTAAACTCCTGACATACCTAAGCATTTTCCACATGGCAATTGTTGATGAATGATATAATGTACATTTTGAACCATCTTGGTTTTTTTATAGCCTTTGTTATGAGACCAACACCTTTATTTTCCTCACACGTTTTGCCACCATCAGTAGCAATACAATTTAGTTTTTCAATTGCAGCTTGTTTTTCTGAACAACATTTTCAATTCTTCTTTTTCAATAGCTTCTCTGATATTTTATGCTATGAGTCATGAGAAGCTCTACATAATGCTTCATAATTTTTATCTATCCCTCTAGAATAAAATGTAACACCTAGGCAGTATCTAAAACTTAGGTTGATTCATCCAGGGACAAAGAGAACCATTTTAAGTTGTTGTTTTTTTTGTCACAAAATCGAGTTAATATATTTTCTGCGATATTTTCTTCTCTTTGAACTATAGTATTTTCTGGACACATTTCTTCTGCCTCAATTATGCAATTCTTGATTAATTCTCTGTCAGTAAAGGGTTTCCCGTGTTTCGCTATTCAATGAGCCACTCAGAAATTACCATGAGTTGCTGCTGCAACTCATGGTAATTTCAGAATTCAGCATGATTCAGCATTTACTTTCTTAAATAACAATTGCTGAGATTTCATCCTGTATTTCAAAGATTCATATTTTTCATTTCTGGATAGTTCCAAGATGGAAATGTGTTTGTAATTCAAAGCTACAGTATGTGGATATGATTAGCTCATATAATAGGATTTAGTGGAGGAGTCAGTGTTACCTCTTAGGTTAAAATTTAGGCCAATCCTGATATAGGCTATTATATTGTGTTTTTTATACATATGTTTTATTCTGCAGGTCGTATGTTTCGTAATGAAGAAACATTTGGTCAGTATCCATTGCAAGTTAATGGTTTCAATAACATTCATGAGAGCTTAGAAGCTGCAATGGCTCAGGAAATTGAATCATGCAATGTTATGACAAAGTCAGGACAAGAAGTAAGATCTTCCATAGATTTTTTTGTCAATATATTTATAGTGTGTATATGTAAATTGCACATTGTATTTATCTAAGATTTTGAAAGGTTCTTTATATTTCCATCACTTACAAAAAGGCATTTTAAATTAATTTTTAATATATGGTTCGTATATATGTAACTTTCTTTTTACTGTATACAGTATTTACTTTAATTTTATAAATATTTTTCTCTTTGAGGAGGTGTATTAATAATTACACTTTTAGCCAATTATTTGCATATCTTTACTGCTGACAAATTAGATATAATCTGATTTGATTTATGCATGAAAGATTTTTAAATTTGCAGAATGTTCCAATGTAGACTGAAAATTCCTGGTGTTTTATTGTTATCCCAATTTTTATCTAACTTCCTATTTTTCATATTTTGACCTAAATCTTCATTTTTCTGCAGCTCAAAATTTGATTCTGAAAAAATTAACGTTTCATCAAGTATGTGTTATATATCAGTTCTTCACAAATTTCGTGACCCTCGTGTGCACAAGATGACTGTAGAGCGACAAACCAAATCAATCACAAATTTGCCATACATGATGAAATCGTAATATATATTCTAAAGTAGCACAATCTTTCTACTTTCTGAAATGCATAGTTTCCTGTTGTAACAATTTGTCACAGTAGATTTTCAGTTTTGGTAAATTTAATAAAAGATGTTAATATTAATGTAACCAATAATCACAGTTTTGCTTGTTGTAAATTTAAAGCTTAAAAAAAGATTACCTTATCAAAGAATACTGATACGTAAAGAAATCTGGTTTGAAATATGAAAAGGTAGGATGGAATAATCAAATAATGTGTAAATTGGCAAAATTAATAGTGTTCATTTTGATAATTCCGCAGAATAATGCACAATGTCAAAAGATATCTAGTATTGTTACCTAAACAACAACTAAATTTAGATCTAATATAAATTGTCAAATGTGTGAATTTATTATTGGCCCAAGCAAGTCCTCTTGTCAATTATATAAAATTTAACTTTCATAAAATAAGCAAAATCTGCCACTACTATTTAAAATGCAAAATTATCTTAAATTGTAAAATTTTACATAACGTATGTTTTTTTAGTAGTAGTATTTTAATATTTATATTATTTGTGATTAGCATGTTTGAGGGATTTATCAAGTAGTAAATATATATTTTTTTTTTACTTTAATTTTGCTTAAATTTTTAAGGGCTTTGCTTTACATTTTGTGTAAAATTTTGAATATTTAGTTTTACTTACTAATATTACATGACTAAATTTTAAATTAAAACAAGCTTTTAATATTTGATTTAGTAGACCTTTATTCTATCATTTGCACGATACATTCAATGATTTATTATACATGATTATATTGAAAAATATATACATTCTTAAATTCTAACATATGATTAATATTATTTGAAAGTTTTAATTAGAATTTTTTTTAAATTGTATTTTAGAGTTGGTTTACTCGATTGCCACCTGTTTTGCTATTTGAGCTGTCTAGATTCCAGTTCAATCAGCAGCTGGGTCGTCCAGAAAAAATTCACAACAAACTAGAGTTTCCTGAAATAATGTACATGGATAGGTACTATATAATTTTCTATTAGTTTATATTTTCGTATATCTTTGTAAAATGCTATCTGACTTTTAAAAATTCTATTATGTTTAGATACATGGAAAATAATAAAGCTACTACTAGAGAAATTAGAGAGCAAGTTCGTAAATTAAAAGAGGAAAGAGATAAACTTCAAAATCAGCTGGAAAAGTAAGACTTAAAATTATTTATTAAGGTTGTACATTTTGATGCTATAATCCAGTGAGGTACCTATGGCACAAGTGGCAAATTGTCAGTGAAACGTTACAGTTACGTAAATCTCATTAATCATTATGTTTAATTTCATTTTGTGAATTACCTATGTACATCACTTATTGAAAGTTTTTGGGACAAATCTCATATCTTTAATTGTAGTTAAAATATTCAATTTTATTATGTATGTTTGTTCTTGAGTTTCCTTATTGGTCGTTACAGATTAAGAAAAAATTAAAAAGCATAGATTATTATTTGGTGAAATTTACTTACATTATGAATTCGACTGTGTAATCAAAACAAATTGTGATGCACCAGATTAATAGTGCTGGCTGGCAGTAATTTGGAAACCCTTGCTATAGTCCACATTATGATTTTTTTTTAATAAAAATTTTGAATAGTTCTGTAAATAGAAAGTTGTTTGGTATATTAGTTAATAAATTTCTCTCGGTACAAAATATTTAATAAATATTTATTTTTCAGGTATCTTAATTATGGATCTGGACCAAAAAAAGTTCCTCTTAGTGATGCTTTACAGTATACGTTAGATTTTGCTGAAAGTAAAAAGCTTACTGAAGAAAACTCTTCTGAAGATGTTGAAATGGCATCACCTGCATCTATTTCAAGGTATTGATCATTTAAATTTATTCTATTATTATATTTCCTAATATTTATAATAATAATATTTTTTAATTTAGAAATTCATAACTTATAAATATTTAATTTCTATTTATTTTTACAAATAAAGTTAAACTAAGTATTCATTTTGCAAAAATTTGAATGTGTAAAATTAAATTTCATCCTCATAAATTTATGTTTTAATTTGTTGAAATAGACATTAAGAATTTTGATAAATTTAAGTATTTTATATTGGCATTTAATAAATGTTTATAATTTCATCTATTTTAATATGAATTTTACTTTTTGTTTGTAGTTTTGAAGGAGACTCGCCCAATTCATCCAATAAAGCCAATTGCATGGAAATTTTAAATTCATCTATTACTTCTAAACGAGATGGTTCATCCATTTCTCATAGTGAACAAATAAATCACATAAATGAAGATCTAGTGCCTTCTCCTCAACATATATCAGATCTCGAACTTAAAGTTTTTCAGCAATGTCTTAAAAGGTGGCGGAAAGAAGTTGAAAGTAATGTTAAAAGTGAGTAAATTGTATTTGTTTATTATATTAATAACATCAATGAACTATCTTTTACAAAATTGTTATAAATATTTATGACTATTATTTTTTTAACATTCATGTAGGGTAAATTTTTACTTTTGCCCTTTTAATTTAAAAAAAAAAATTATTGGCTAATTTCTCAAGTTTAATGTCCTTCAAGAATACTATAAGATATCTGCTTAAAAGATGTTTAGATGATATATGCATCTTGTTCTCTTGCTTACCTGATTATGTTTTTAAAATTTCTTACCACTTAAAAATGTGTGTAAGAAAATCTTTAAAATGTTAATCAAATGCTATTTAATACTCTCTCTCCATTGTGACTAGGACACATGAGAATAAATGTGGCTTAAAACATTATTTCAGTAATTCAGTGAACAGAAGTGCCATGCTGAGTCATATTACCTTCAGAGAATGCTATTTCTGTGCATCACATAATATGTATATTTCGATTTGGTGGTCTGTTCATATGCATCATTTTTAAAATATCATTTAAAGATGATTTGCCATTTGTAATTACATCAAGGAAAAGTTATTTCATTTGTGATGTATATTGAATGTTAGATTTAAAAAAAAAAAATGGAATGGAGGTTGATTTCATTTGCAATTTAACCACTGTGAAAAGATGACATTTACTATATTATTGGGCGAGTGCACTTATTATTTATTCCATTAACACTCCTTTTCTGTTGCATTCTTTATTCTTTATGTTCAATGTCAAAAGTTCTGCTATAAGCTGTAAGAGGAAAAGTATTTTAAATATTTGTTTCGCCTTCATTACAAGTTCAAAAAAATTAAGAAAAATATTGTCATTAAAAGTGTTTATTATTGTGAAGATTTAACAAAAGCATTTCATATTCTGATCAATATGGAAAAAGTTTTTTTTTTTCCCCCTTCTTCCCTTCATATCTTAAGATGTTGAGTGTAACATTATTGTATATACTTTGCTTACGTTTTTTTTCTGTTATAATTTTATGTTTTGAAACTCTTAAATTTTATTTTTAAAAAAAACTTTGAAATTTTTTGTTTTTCAGATCTTCAAGAAAATATAAATAACATAGATAATACAATTAAAGAGATTTATAATGACTCCTCTTTGCAAAAGGTTAGTGTATTTCATATATTTTTATATGTATGACATTATGAAATTTTTTTAACAAATTGTCTTGAAGTTTTTAAGAAGATTAAAGTACATTCTAAGCGTGCTAGTATGCTATAGAAATGAAAATTTTTAATAGCTGTAAAACATTTGTCATAGTTAATTTCTTTTATTTGTTATGAACAGAAATATTCTTTTATGATCTTTTTTATTCATAGTCATATTTTTTATTACAGAAACCTTACAGGTTGCATGCAGTATTGGTTCATGAAGGTCAAGCAGCATCTGGGCATTACTGGGCATATGTATATTGTCCAAAAAGGAAACTCTGGTTAAAATTCAATGATGTATCTGTATCAGAAACGTCATGGAGTGATCTGCAGAGAGATTCGATGGGTGGTCATCATTATGCTTCAGCTTATTGTTTGCTGTATGTCGACGAATTAAGACCTGAACTATTTTATGGTAAACGTAAATTTATACAGTTGTCCCAACATTGAGAAAATAATTTAAGAATCTGTGGTCATCAGATAAAACTGCTTTACATATTCTAAACACTTTAAGAAGCTATCTTTTCACCCTACCATTTTTGTAAACAGATTTTAAATTCAATTTTCTCATTTTGAAATTGAATTTATCTTAATTGTGCATTTAAATACAAGTTTTTTCATTAATATTTTGATTTTGTCAGTAATAACTTTTATGTTAAAATATGAGAACTAAAAATTTGAGATAATATATATTTTAAATTATAATATAGAATTTTATTCTTGTAATTAACTTTTATATATTTGATTAAAGAATACTAATTTTCTATCATCTTAGAAATACAATTGCTATAATTTCATGCCTACAATCTACAGATTATATGTCGCAGGATACATTTGTTAAACTTTTTATCTTTTTACAAATTTCAAAAAATTTAATTCTAGAAGCTTTATCACATAAAAATGCTATTTGTCAATAAAAATTATCATAGTGAAAGATAATAAGCAATCTCTTAAAATATAATAGGGGTAGTTAAGAAAGGGAGCCAGTTTTCTACAAAAGTAGACAAAATGTGACATTTTTTGTGTACTAGTGATAGGAAATGTCTAGAATGAGGTTATAGATAATTGAAATGCTTTACAGAAAGTTTAATAATTAAACTAATCAAGATTTTTATGAAGGTTATGAATCATCTAAAAAAATTGTCTCTAGTTTTCATCATGGTAGCATACATACTTTCTTTCCTTTTTCCACTATCTAAAATTTTTATATTTTTTTCAATGTGTATATAAACACAGCATCAAAAATACTCTGAAAAAGTTTTTATACTCTTGGCATAAAACTAATTTGGTTAGTATGTGATATGTCAAAGAACAGGCTTTAGCAAAGATTGTACAAGCCAAAAATTGACTGAAAATTATAGGTACAAAATTAAGGAAAATGTTAGAAGGATGAGTAATTGAACATAATCAAATCTTTGTAGTGTTAACATAAATAATTTTGTTCTTAAAACTTGGTGATATCTATTCTAAAAATTTTGCTATCCATTTAGAAAAAACTGCCATTTCAAAAATGTTTAATTTTGATTATCTCTGAAATTAGTATTTTGAAAATATAGACTCATGTAAGATGGACTTCCTGGACAAATTTTATATTGCAACTTTGTTGTGGTTTCAGAAAGTCTACTTTGTTATACTGAAAATTTCAGTAATTTTCATAATAATTTGTGGTTTTGTATACTATGTGAAATTATATTGTCATTACAAAATGTTAATGCGTCCAAAAATTTAAACTATATTTTAATACAACAAAGAAAATGTTCATTTTTTTGAAAATGTTCTTATTGACATTAATTTAAATAAAATTTCATTAACCATTTAAAAAAAGTTTATTTTTCCTTCAAAAAATGTGAGTAGTCCAGTATTTCAATCTAGGTTTTTGTAATTTATACTCTTCATATTATTCTCTATCCCCGAGTTTTAAACTAGGGAAAATCTTAAATTTTACTATAATTAAAATCCATATTTGTTTTAAAATTCACTAAATAAATAAAAGTTTTAAAAAAATGTATACTAACCTGTTATGATCACAAAACAATTTTAAAATTTAAGCTCGCATTTTACTATTTTCAAATAATAATTATTTTCCCTATTTTGTATATATAGGATGCAGAGAAAGTGAAGTTGGTCCAGATTATTTATATACCTTACCAGATGACCTGCAAGAATATGTTGAGCAAGACAATGTCTCTTTCAGTTTAGAAGCAGAACAATGGGATTATGAACAGAATAGAAAAAAAGATTCTTCTACCATGACTGCAGGTGATCAAGATTGTACCATAATTGGAGAAAAGAGGATTGGTTAGTAATTCAAATTTACATATTTTTAATATTGTATTTGTGGAAATTTCTGATTTGTTTTCTCCAAACATATGTAATCTCCACTGCTTTCTTAAATTGATTTCCTTTTATGTTTAAAGATAATTTTAACTTTTTTAGCATTAGTATTACCAAGCAATTCGAATAATTTATTTACCAATCAATTTTGTGTTGACCATTTAAAGTAGTAAAATGTTACTACTCAGAAAGAAATTGTTTGCAGTTAACATTTTATTATGATCGGATCAGATTCAGTATGTATTTCAATCTTGTATATAATTTTATACAATAACCTCTCATACATGTCATGATATAACGAGATACTAACAAATAATAATTTTATACTGAACATGTAATATCATTGATGGCTTTATGTAAGGTTCTAATAACTAAAGTTTAAAATGGTGATAATTTGAAAGTGAGCGATAACCATTTAAATAACATAATTAAAAGTTAGCCAGTTTCTTTCTTTCTATAAATTTTGGTGTATTGTTGAAAAATAGTTTGTTTTACAGTGATATAATCACTGAATTAGTATTTTCCTCACAAGTTAAATTTTCTTTTCAGTCTTATATGATAGCACCAATATTCCTCTTGATAAAATACCTCTTCCTCCTGTTCGTGCAGAGAAGAATGTTTCTCGTTTTTCAAATTTTGAAAGAGACACAAGGCATTTTGAAAATGTTTCGCCCAGAGAAGAAAATTCTGGACATTTTGCCAACACCTTAAGTATGGAACATGCCGGACTAGTGTATCAACAAACTCTTGCACGTGTTGATTCATTTAAAGTTCAGCCAGGTAGCACTCTACAATATACTTTTGACGAGGTAATATATTATTTTTATTTTTCTAATAAAATTTATTTCTAAACTAATCTTGTATTCATTTTTCTGGATGTATTAGCTAAAATTAAATATTTTAATTTAAAAGAATTTTCATTTTGATTGATTTCTTTGAAAATACTATTCTAGCACTATATCTATTCTTGTGACATTCTGTGGTCTTTTTTCATTATTATTTCTCAAAAGGCAATTTAAAGGAAGAATAATTGATGAATTATAAAATTTCTTTTTAGTAGTCATCAGTTTGAAGAGCTTATTTCACTTACATAAAGAGCAGCTGTTATCTTCATTTTTTATTTATGTTGGAGTATCATTTCGAAGATCTGAAATTGAGTCATAGGATGTGCTTTTGTATATGTGTTTAATAGATTCCTGATGAATTTTCAATAAAAAGATTTAATTATTTCATATTCACTACTAGATGTTTCCTTTAAAATTAACTTTTCTTTAATTTAAAAAATAGAATTAGTTGTTACTGTGTACTACTGTGTATTTGAATAATAAACCGAAAGATGAATAAATTGTATCAGTATCAAAATATGTTGCTTCTTAAGTTCATAATTCACTTCAAAATTTGCATATAATTGATAGTTATTTTTTACAGTATTTCTCGTATAAAAAAAATTAAATAACAAGCATTTAAAATGTATTAGCTTCTTAAAATTTACTATACATAACAAATATAGAAACTTTATATATAAATATTTTAATATCATACAGAGCTTTTAAAGTTTGATTGTTGCAAATTTGGGTACTTTTTAAAATCTTAAGCATTTTTTTTTTTTTTAGTTTAATTATTAACATCTATAAGAGATGTTTTTTTTTTCCTTCTAGTTTCACTATTTTGAATTACATATTTATTTTGTTAATATAGTTAATTACATTTCTTAAAATTATGTTAGTGATGAGATATAAATGGCTCTTTTATAAATTATGAAAAGGAGATTCGTCAAATTTGCATTTTTTTTGTTATGGTATTATAATATATCTATCATTCCACTTAATATATATGTGCATGTGTATATATATTTATAAATTACTAATCTGGACTGGAAGAAATCAACTGCTTATATTTTATATAATGATAGAAAACTTATAACAGGAAAGAGATTGGCCTTGTGTCTGTAAATTATCAAAAATTTAGCCATTAAGATAAGCATTAAGGTTGGAGAGAAAATTATTCTATTTTAGCAGCATTATCCCCATATTTATGAAACTGATCAGTACTAATACATTTAATTAGAAATACTATAGTAAATTATCTGCATGTACTGTTTAATTTAATGTTTAAAGTTATAGTTATTATTGAAATTATGCTTTGAACTTAAATAATGTACTGGATATGGCATCTTGAAAATTGATTAAATTTTTCCACAAAGAATATTTTATTATACAATTGGGAGAATAATAGTTAATATACTCGTCAAAATTGTCGATAATATTTTAAATAGGTTGATTAAAAGTATGTGCTCTTAAGATTATTTGATATTCACAAAATAAAGTGGTGAGCCATCAGAGGCTGAATAAAAATTAATAATTCGATTAAAATGGAGGGACAAACAAAGTAAATAATTAGGAGAGGATTTTGAATTTGCTGTTCAAGTTTAATAGTGTTTGGGGGTAAAGTGTTTATTTAAGTGTAGTTTGGAAAACCTATTATTTCATTAAAATAATAACATTTAGGTTGATCAGGTTAATGAAATATTTAGATCATGTAGTAAATAGTGTCTGAATATCAAGTGTGTTTATTTTTTAAAGGATTTATTTTTTGGGTATTTTTCATTGCTGGATTAATGTATATTAATAAAAAATATATTTTTTAGGTTTTTATATAAAAATAAAAAAAAACTTGCATCTTCTTTTCTAAATAATTTGCTGGTGTTATTAATTCATTATAAAGCAATTAAAATATTGTCACTAATTAAATAATTGGTAGGTATTGGCAATTATTGTATGGGCAGAAAAATACTTGTTATATGCCATTGATGAATTTCTATGTTTCATGTTAATTGAATTAACTGAAATTGCAAAATTCCATGTCTTGTTTGAAAATTTTTATAGCGGCAATTAGATTAAATGAAAAAATATTTAAATATATGTTATTTATTTTGTAATATACCTTTTTGAAGCAAATACTCATATAAAACTTGGAAAGAAAATCAATTTTGAACAAATCAACTTTAGACTTCTTTTAAGTTATTTGTGTATGAAAAGAAAAAAAAAAAATACTTGCTGTGAAATCCCTCCCTCCCCATTTAAGATAAGTTATATTATATCAAATTTTAAAAAATGTGTACTATGCAGTTCCACTCAGTTATTTGAATTAACACTCATATTATTGTAACTTGGAAATTGTTTTCAGTTTGTACATTTCTTAACATAATTTAATAATAAAAAAAATAAATAAACTGAAATATGAAGAAATATTCTTTCAGAAATCTATCCCATACACATTTTAGGAATAATGTTTCTACCTACTAATATCATTAATGATCATTGGGGTTTTTCTGCTACTTTAATGAATTACTTATCTAAGGTATTGTTTAACATCAGTTCGCCTTTTTGGTAGTGAATTACCCGAGAGATCAAGTTGCAAATAACACTTATTAATTTTAGTTGTTAAAATCTCATTTTGTAAAAAAGTTACGATAGTATTGGAAGTTTTGGTGTAATATTCTATATATTTAATATAAAATAAATTTAAAGATTCGTTTTAAACTAATAAAATCTGTAATGTTCATTTATGAAAATTTTAAAGTTATGCATTATTATATGCCTACTGGGTTGTTCAAAAATTGAATAAAGCAGTCTGAACTTTACAAGTACCATATTGTTAGCAGGATTGAAAATTCCCGTACAAACAATCTAAATTAGAATCTAAAAATTTTTAATGTTCTTTTTAAAAGCATTGATAAATTACTTTATAACTAGTAATGTATTTTATAATTAAGGAATCTTTATATTATTGGGCAAAATTTTCTTGATTTAATATTTTTTCTTTTTTGAAATTAATAGTATTGGAAAAATCAATATTTATTTTCTGAAATTTTCATGTAGTTCATAATCAAAAAGAAATTCTACCTATTTTTAATTAAATATAAATTGAAATTTTCGAAGTATGGAATTGTCTATTTTAAAATTATTTGTTTAAAAAAATAAAAATGTAGTTGTAAAATAATTAGTTTTGTGGCATTATAATTTGAAAGCAATGAAAAATCATTTTCATTGAAATAATATAAGAATTTCATCAAAGAATTCTAATTAGTTTCTTTTTAAATAAAAAGAAATATGTAATTTTTAATTGTTAATAAGATTATAGTTTCATGTTCTTATTCAGGCATTAATAATTTTAAATATATTCATAAATTGTTTAATTTTTTTCATTTGAATTTTCTTATAACTGGATCTAATTTATGTAGTTTCTAATTTTTATATATTTCAATTAATTTTTTTCCTCGAATATTATTACTCTTAATTGCATTGGCTATAAATCAGTTATGATGAAATTATATAGTTTGTTCATTACCTTTTTTTTTTCCTCTGCAAATTTTATTGAATAAAAATGTGTAGAAATTTAAATAATTTTGAAATTCAACACCATAGAAAGAAATATTTTGCTTATTAAAAATAGCAGCAATATATGGGACATTGATGTGATTGAAATCAAAATAATTAGTTCGTTTAAGTAATCTATAAATAAAATTACATTTAAAATAAATGCATATTTCATTGAGTTACGTAAATTAATATATACTTTTTATTGGAAGTATCTGTAATACATATCCATTTGAGTTATAGTAGATCAAGGTCATGCCTTTAATCATAACTGTATAAACAATTAATTTCTGTATAATTATAAAATTAAAATTTAGACAACTTTGTTTATTATAAAATTTTCTTCCAATTCTTTATACATTAAAACCAAACTCTTGACTTTATTTCCTTTTAGTAGTTTTATCATTTTCTGGTAAATGTTATAATTCATAATAGCTCTCCATTGTTGCAATATTGAAATTTTTATTTTTATTATTTTAATTAAATATGTATATATGAAGTTCTTGCTCATATTTTCTCCCCTTTCATTCAATATAATCCCACTTAGTAGAAACCTTTCACAATAAGATTTTTAATATTAACTGTAAATTTGTATACATCTATTATATGTATAAAATCTTTACATGATTAGTTTCCCTTTCTTTCAAAATCTCAAACAATCTAAACATTTCTTAATTAAATTTATTCATAAGATTTAAAAAAATTTTATCTAAATTTGTTTCTAAAGTTATTTGTTAAACAGTTTTTGAAAAGTGTACCATTATCTATCAGAACATAGCATCAACATAGAGGCCAACTTTCAATAAGACATTTCAATAGTATCAAATAATTTTCAAAGCTTGCAGTAGTAGGTGACATAAATGGCACACCGTTCTCTTCAAATTGAAATTATTATTCAATTACTTGCATATGTTATATTATTGAATAATGAAATATTTTTCTGTCATTAAAATAAGATTAATTTAAAGATAATTTAAAACTTAGTGTCTCCAATATGCATGTTGAAATTATTTGTAACAAATTGGATTTAATGTCAGAAATATAGAAAATAAGCATCTTGGAAAAAAAATATAAATATTTCATGAAAATGTATAACAAAATGCTTATACATGCTAATATTAAACTTATCTGTTAAACTCTTCTATCAAGATTGATTAATAATTATTTGATAATATTGGCGAAATCTAATTTGCAGTAATATATTTATTTGTGCAGATTTCGATAATATCAAATGTTACTTTCTTAATTAAATATTCCACTTAATTCTCTATTTTTCACAAAAACTGGTGCTAATTTTTGCAAAATAATAAGTTTTTTAGTTATATAAAGTTGGAAGAGTAATAGACAAAAAAAAATTTTTTTCCATAATAGTATTTTTTTTTTTTCCCTGTAGTTATAGGAATATTTTTAATTTTTTTTTTTTTTATAATAGTTGCCATTCTCTTCATCAATCTGAAGAACATCATTAAATGAAAACCACTGCACTTTGAGGAATGAAATCAACTATATAACAAAAGAATTATCATTAATTACTTTTTTTTTGTAATAAAATTTTTTTTAAAGATTTAAATTGCTTTGAGAGATGATTCTTTTTTTAAAAGTATTTTCAAAAAAACTTGCTGAATTTTTTTCTTTTGTGAAGTTCTTTGGATTTCATTAAATTTTTTACATGACCCTCTTACAAACATGTATAAATGAAAAAATGTTTGGATTGGGAAATAATTTAATTGAGTTGTAAAACTTTACTTTTGATGATTTTATAAATTTGGAAAAACTATGTTTATTATTCAAAAGGAAATGTTTGTGTTCTGTGAAGAGATAAAATTTTTTTTGTATTTTGAGTTAGTTGCCTACATGCGGATTTCAGTGAAAAATACTTGAGGTAGACTTTCGTGATGTGAAAAAAATAAAGTGTGTGCGTAGAAAAATTACTAATACTAATCAAAAAACGCTTTTACTTCTTTTAAAAAAAATACTTATTGGGTAAAAATTTCTATTTCACTTTTTTTTCTTCCCCATGAAGTGCTGTATATTATTTGAGTTAAAAAATATTTTTTCAAAAGGATTATAGCATTATTAAGAAAAACTTTTTAATGTACGATTCTGAAAATTTTAAAATACTTATTTGCGATTGAGAAAAGCATTTTCAAGTGCTTGCTTTTTGTTAAAGCTTTTAATGTTCCATTTGTTATTAGATTTTTATTTTATTTTTGATTTATCTAGATTTTAAGCTCTAACTTCAATCAGCATTGTAAAAATAAATAATTTAAATAAATTATTGTTTTTAAATTATCTTTTGAATATTTTTTATTATTTTGAATTATCAGAACATCATTCAATTTTTTTATAAACATTTTTAAAACTATTATTGTATATTAATATAACATTCCTTTTATGTCTTTTTTTCTTGTTATTTTATTAAACTATTATTCATTGAGATAAATGTGTTTAAAATTATTGATTCTATATAACCTTCTTATTAAAATTTGGAAGGAAACTTTATTTTGTTTTTACTGAAAAGTATTCAATATAGTTTTGCATTATAAATGTGATATACAGAAAAGATATTTCTTGACATTTTTTTTAAATTCTCGTTTATGGATATTTTTTAATTTATATTGCTTGGAGTAAAATAAAAAAATTTTTAAACAAAACCATTTCTTGGCACATAAAAGCTTGAACTATAATGAAAGATTAGTCTTAATACTTCTGCTTTCTCTTTAGAGAAACATAGTTCTTTAAAATTAACATTTTACTAGCTGTTATTTCAAAAAGCTATTAAAGATAATTGTTCCTTTTGATTTGCTACCTTTATATACGCTGATATCATTGTTTGCTTTGGATTTTGTTTAATTTTTTATTACTTTCTGTTGCTTTGATTATAATACAGAAGTTTACTGAAATGGAATCTATTTTAAAAATTAAAACTTTATGTCAACTGAGTTATTCATAAGCATAGAACGGGAAAGGAGACCAGATTAAATAAGATTATTTAACATAATTAATATTTATAAAGTTGTAAGTATTATGTTTGTTTATTTATTTATTTTTTTAATTCAAAAGACTACATTTAATTACATGCTTAATAATATTTGGTAATATATGTAAAAAATACTATTTTGTGTGATTGTGTGTATAATTAAAATATAGCGAGGATATTTGACATAATTAAAAATTTAACTTTAATTAATAAATTGTATATTTTTTTGTAAAATGTTAATTTTAATTTATCACAGAATTTAACATTTGACTGATATAGAGAATTGGATTTTGGATTTACAAATGAATCAAAGAAAAGTGCATAATTTTTTATAAATTTTTGGCAGCTATAATTTTAAGATTTTTATAAAAATAATAAAAGCCCAGAATAATTTTCTTTTTCCAGTTTTGCTTGTATATATTTAGGCTTTCCTAATGGATCTATGTAACTGAATACTTTATAACTTACAATCAGTTTAAGATGTGTTCTTATGAGAACTATGTGCAACAAATTCCTATGATTTCATATTTATTACTATTAAAACAATATTTGAAATTGGAATAAAAATTAATGATAATATTAAAAAAGTTAAGTTATTTATTGTAATTGTGTATAAGCAGTTTCTGTTTGTTGCAACACAGTTAAAGCAAAATTTTCATAAAAAAAAATTGCTGTGTTAGAATATTTATACATCATTTATGTTTTCATATTCTACAAGCAATTAAATTGAGATGAGAATAACAGTAGATTTATGTGCAATATATAGTTTTTCACAAATTTTTTTATGAATTAAAAACCAACTTGTATATACTTTATAATACATATCACAACCATGTATTTTATATGTAAGAAGTGAATGAATAAAAAGAAAATTTTCATTTACTAAATACATTGTTTTAGTGCTCGAAAGTATCAAATGTCTGCTGAAGGATGCTTAGAAAGGAAATTAAAAAAAAAAAAAAAAAAATTTCAAATTCATAGAAGTAATAATTTGCATTTGCTTATTAAGTATTTGTTTTTAACATGCTATTGAAACTTATTAAGTTTCATGTAACATAAATGCTCCATTTCTAGGTGTAACATCTAATAAGAAGAATTAGAATTTAAATCTTGTTCTTAAATTGTGATGTTTGTGAATAGCCTATTATAGTTGAGTGTTGCATATTTCAGGAAAATTTTGTGTGATACAGCTTTTAAGTTTTATAAAAATATTTTATTTGAAAAAAAACTGTGTCATTTATGGGAAAAATATAAAAGAGTATTTATTGTATGTCAGTTATAAGATTTACTAGACAGTACATTTAAGGCAATGTAAAAATACAAATTTGCATTAAAGAAATTAGTAATATCATTTAAAAAATAGTATTTAAGGAAATGCAGATATGTAAAGCTTTAAAAAAATGATGAAATATTTATATATCAGAAAAATTAACTATCATTTATTGGTAATTTAATAATTTTTTAAAACTTTTTGCAAACTAATTAAAGTATTTAAAATACTGATGCTTGGTAAGAAGAGAGACACATAAAAAATTATTAAATTGGAAAAATTAAAATTTTGAAATAAAGATAAAAGAAAATATTTTACCTGAAATTTTATCTTTATATGGAATAAAATATTGAGAAAATATTTTGGAACTTTGAAATAAAAAAAGTGTGTTAAATTTTGGTAATGTGTTTACACTATATTATAAATATGATTATCTTAAAATAATTAAACTGAATGCAACTACTTTCCTTGAACTGTAGTTAGCAAATAACTTTTTTTTAAACATTGTAAATATAGAATAAAAAACATCATTTATTGTAAAAAAAAAATTTTTTTTTTTATTCTAAACAAATAAATTTGTCTAGCTTTTGTAAAACTTAAACTTAAAATAACTTTGAAAGGCATTTGTTAATGCATCTTTTTTTTTTTTTATTGTTCAATATATTTATAATTATCCATTAAGAGCAGATTAGATTTTTTTAAACATGTCTTTAATAAATATATATAGAGAGATAGACAAAGTATTTTTAACTACAATTTCTTTAAATGAAATTGTTGGTCAACTTTTATTTTATAATAAAATTTCCTTTTATTTTTAAAATCCACTAATTTATAGGTAATTTTAAAAAATGAATACATTTTTGTATTAATTTTAATATTGCTTTTGCAAAATAATATGTAACAAAGTTAACTGTGTAATTTAATTTTATCGTTTTCTACTTTAGCTTATTCGGCAAGAAACAATAAATCTTCGGCGTATTTCACGGATGCCACTGCTTGAGGATCCACGTTTACAGCATATTGGAATTTACATCATTTTGAATTCTACTGCACCAGATATTTATTTAACATGGTCTGTTTTAGAACAGTATTTGATTCCTGAATTAGATGACTATCCAAAGTAAGTATCTAATATCTTCTTAAATAAAAATATTTTTCTAATGGAACAAAATTCAATTTACTTTTGTAATTAAATGCATTTAAGTAATTTTTGATGCATTTAATAAAATTTGCTGCAAAAAAATTTCTTTGACTGCAAATTGTTATTAAAGTTATTTGATTAATTTAAGTAGCTATTAAATTGCTCTTTTATATGAGATCTTTTATTTCTTTTGCTCTCAAACTTACATCTGCTGGTGATGATCATTGTGGATTTATAAGCAGGAAATTACTGTGCTTATTTAACAATAGTTGGTTAGTAAACATGTACAATCTTAATTACCACCAAAAATTTATTTGCATATTAGTCTTTGATTAATTTTAAAAAAAATCATTGAGCTGCTTAACATTATTTTAATCACCTTATAGAAAAGAAAAACATAAAATGCAGTTTGATATTTAAGTAAAATTTTAATTTAATTATTAAATATTTTTGTGTAATTAGTTTTGAAAATACTTAAAAATATCATTCTTTTGAGAAAATGTACAAGTGCATTTTGATCCATATTCATAACACTGCTAGCCTATATGTACTATTAGAAAAAAACTTTTTTACTTTACTGAAAAGTCCATACATAAAGAGATAAAAAAATTTCAGATTTTTTTATAATATATTAAGTTTTTGTAATTTTATATTAATATTAATAAAATTTCATTCAGATGCATAATATAAAATTGAAGTTTTTTAATTCAAATTTTTGGTTTCAACTGCTGTTTATTTTTCATCTCAAATGGAATCATCAGTTGTACTAGACTATATTTCTTCTTTCACCTATTTGTTTAGAAATTGTATCTCAAATATTTTCATAAACATTTTGGTGTCTGCATAACATTTAATCTGCTGCACATAGATTTTCTAATTCAGGTGCATTTATGTGAATTTTTCATATGCAAGTGATGACTTATGTGATATCATTGTGTGTTAATTGGACTATTTTTTTAAGTGATGACAATTATATTGCTGGCTTTCTCAGTGATATACACAAGAGATACAAAATTTTCTAATTTTTCAATTATTGTTAGCCTGTTTTGCAATTGCTTGTATATTTTTGCTTTATTAGTTATTTAAAAGGCTTTCTAGCTTATTAGTATCACGATTAATAACGTTTTCTAATGATTTATGTTGTATATTATGCATGCAACAATTTTCAAGACTATCCTGTTATTTTTAACAAATCCAAATGTCTCTTTTCATAATCCATGTAATATAAAAATCCAAACTTTTTTATGATCAAATTTTAAAATTAATTTGCATTTTTTACTTTAAAAAAAAAATGAAGCTACAAAATGTGCAAGTATAAATAGAAAATTGCTTTTCTTCTTTTAATAACAACTAATTTTGTTTTGTTAAAATAAACTCGTTTATTACAATGTCATCTTAGGTTTTTTCTTATGAACAGTGTCATTTATTATAAGTTGGTGGGGATTTCATGAATTCATCTTTTAAACAAAAAAATATGTAAATAATTTTAGGATGAAATCATTCTAAAGCAATGAGGCTTACAACTACCTTTTTTGGTTAACATTGAAAATTTAAATTTTTTTACTATTCAATAAATAGCTATTTTATTGTATAATATTTAATTAACCTAACTGTAAGTTATATCCCAAAAGACTGTTGCTCCTATTATTAAAAGGGGTTTTTTTTTTATTCTCATGGGATCAGTTTCCCTATTATAAGTATTTCTGCTCCTTTTATATTCTAATGTGATATAAGAAAAAGTTCGCAATGCTACATTACATTTGTTATTATTAGTATAAAATAAAATGTATTATACTGTATAAAATAAAATGAGTTGCATGTGACTAAGTGGATCTTCTATTTTATTATATTTTGTAAGTATATTTAATTTTATTTCCATTATCTTTGATAATTTTTATATAAAAGTTATGGATTATTATTACATCTCAATATTCATTAATTTACAACAGTTTGATATTACTAAAATATTTAGTTACATATGGAAATTTAGATGTAAAGAACATCTAAATTTCCTATATGTGATTAAATTTTACAACCTCTTGTAAATATTTAATAAACAGTAATAGCTGTTTATTTCATAATTATAATTCACAAAATTATTTTTTAATGAAAAATAATATTTTTTCTACAAATTAAATCTATTATATTACGTACTATATTGCAGGGGTTGTCAAATAAAAGAATATGCTCTGCAAAGGCTAGAGCAGTTTCGACGGCCTTTGAAAGATGAAAACTTTCTATTATATAAAAGGTGGCATCAAGAGTACCAAATGTTTCGAAGAGTTGTAAACTTTTTTATTACTGGTGTGAATAATTACCATGATAAGAATTAGTAAGTTATTTTATTTATTTTTTACTTATGAAATTTAAATTATTTTTCTATTAACAAGATGTAATAAAAAAATTTATCATAATTCATTAATTAATTAATTCATTCATTCACGAAACATTATTTATTAAATTATGATTTGGAGTGATTTGGTTAAAATTTTACAATTGATACAAAACTAATGGAGAATTGGGAAATTTAATTTTTACAAAATGGAAGTATTTCTTAAATTTACATTAATATGATAGGAGGAGATGTCAGGTAAAGTTTATTTATTTGTGATTAAAAAATCTTAAATTTTTTCAGAAATGTTGAAGTTACTGGGGCATCGATTATCATTCATTACATGTTAAATAAGAAATTTTCAACATATGTGATTTCAATTTTAGTTATTTTTAAAAATGTCTTTTAATCTAGCTCCTAAAATAATCATTTTCTAAATAACAAGCAAAGTGGCTAAATATCGATCACCTATTTGCTTAAAATTGATACTTTGTGTTGGTCACAATTAAGATATTAAATAGTTGAAGTAGTGGGACACACTTTTGAATAGTTATGAGGAAAATTATGTTAATTATTTTTATATCCTCTAACCCTCTGACTGCTCATCCCGTGATTTCCACTGGCAACTCAAATGTAGCAAAATCTACTCATTCCGTGGGCATGTGTTTTCTTCCTTTATTGAGGAGTGCATCCTGTTTTTTTTTCCCCCGTTTAACCACTGAAATAAATTATATGCAGTATTAGACATTTAATTTACGTTTTGGCCAAGAGATGTCGTTAATTGTGCACTAAATTGCAGAATTTGAAGGAAGTATATATGGATTAAAAATATGGTAGGAAAAAAAATACAATTTTTGAAGCGATTTCGGTCTACAAATTGAGCAGTCAGTGGGTTAATACAATTCAATATTCCATTCATAAAGTGACTGGGTGGTGTGATTAAAAACATGATATAACAATTAGAAAGGTAGAAGTTTAATTCCTGATGTGATTTTTTTTCCTTTTATGTTACATTCTTCTTAAATTATATACATTAGCAGAATTATATAAATCTTTTTTTATACAAAATATACTTTTTATTTCATAATTAATTTTTTGCTATGATGTGAAAATGCATATTTCTGTTAAAACATTGCTTTTTTACACATCTACATATAAATTTTTTCAAATGTGTTTTTATTTATTGCTTTTCTAAAACAGCTTTGGCAAATAGAAG
This sequence comes from Caerostris darwini, assembly GCA_021605075.1. Classification (NCBI taxonomy): domain Eukaryota; kingdom Metazoa; phylum Arthropoda; class Arachnida; order Araneae; family Araneidae; genus Caerostris; species Caerostris darwini. Next base: position 65,017 of record BPLQ01010132.1, read on the forward strand.
GAAATCAGACTATGGCATACTGCCATCTTGAACACATGATTTCACTTAGTTTATATCTTATTTAACTTACCCTAGCCTTTATAGAAGAGTGCTTGTAGTTAAATCATCCTCCTTGAAAAACATTATCTATTTACGGACATAATGCAAAATCTTAAATATTTAAAAATCTTTCCCTTTACCCCAAGCTTCTCTGTGGCAGTTGGGGAGAGGGGTCTCTTACTTGTTTAGTCCATATCTCTTTTATTTAGATAGCCTCTCTTATGTTCAGTCTTTATAATTTAAACCCTCACTTTTTTTTTTTTTTTTTTCTCAAGCCCACTGCTTAGATTATATAGTATAGCGGTAAGCTCCACCATTATTGTTTTTTTGTCACAGTCAGGTTGATGTGTATAATGTGTGTAGTCATGAATAAGTAATAAAACATTTACATTTATATACACCATTTAAATATTGGTTTATGGCATCTTATGTTAAAATTTCATTCTATTGTGAATTTAAAATGAAAATAAACCTTGAAAAAAATTTTAATTCCGAGAAAAATAAAAAAAATATATGATTTACTTTCGATCGTATTTTCTACTTTATGCTAATGAATATTAAAATAATATAGTTACCATTTTTGAAACTATAAAAACAATGCACTATTATTTTGGCCATTAAAAAAACAATGAATTTTTTTCGACTGAAGCATTTCTTTGTCAATTTCTATCATTTAGTAACACTTCATACATTTGATTTGACAAAAGCTGCCATAGAATATAAGTTTTATTTTTAAGCCTTGTGTTGTACCACATATGCAGGATCGTAATTTGACTATCTAATTATGTTTCACAAACATTAAAAATATACTGCCACTTGAGACAGGTTGATATTCTTGTAAACAAAGCAGTAACAATATGCTTCAGGATAAGTAGGACCTATATGAAGGACAGGGCGTAGAGCTGACAACCCCACCTCGTAAAAAGAAAACTATCTCTCGTCTCGAAATCTACCAGTAGGTAGACGGCCTTGGCCCACACTAGGCCATCTGATACCATTCTTGGAATTGTTCGTTAAAAATTGCAGATAGAGTCGAAATGTCCAACCTCTGTTGATACAAGTGCAGTTTTTATTGCATGATGAGACAACTAAAATGCACATAACATTATCATCATGCACTGTATTATGCTGCGATTTTAAAAACAAAATATATTTTACCTTTTGACTTCACTGTTTTGTTTTTAAATTGTTGAATGTATCTTGGCCTAATAAATTCTTGTATCATAAAGTATTACTGTCTCCTAACTTTTAATTTAATTTTGTATTTTTCAAATTTCTTTTGTCATCCTTAGTACTGTTGCTGTGGATATGTTCATTCATTGCTTCATCTTAAACTCCAAACTTTTAAAACTGCCTGGGTCAAGGAGAGGTCTGGATACTAAACTTGTTGAGCATTACAGAAGGTCATCTTGTCTGGTAATAATTCCCTTTTTATTTACTCCTTTATTTTGTTTAGGTAAAACTAACAAATGTGTCTCAACTTCAATGAAAATATGTATTTTCTATTTAGTAGATTTTTTTCTTAATTAAATTTATAAAAAAGTTTTTTTGTAAAAAATAAATTTCATGAAATGTTGGGGTATTAAAAGACAATTGCAGACACAAAATTGTTATAATTTTAATCAATATTTCTAGAAACAAAAATTTATTTTTAATCAAATATTTGCAAATAATTTATTTAATCTGTACAAATGTGGTTTTAGATTGTTTAATTTTATTTTTTGAGTAATTTGATTTTAAAAATCATAGTTTTATTTAATTAAAAAAGAACTGAAAAAAACGACCAAATCACCTGCTGGTAGAAGCAGCTACAGATTATACTAGATCTTTAATTTATTTGGGACAGAAAATTAAATTTGAGTTATGTAGTGATGTACATTGTAGGTTGAGTTGTTGCTGTGCATCAAATAAAATAAATTGCTTTTTATCATGCTATGTCTTTATTCATCAGAAATGCTTGTTACGTATGTTTTCATTTCTCGTACTCATATGGATTATTATGTGTGTCAATAATTTATTAATTTCCAATTTCTTTTTTAAATTAATTTTTGAAATGCATAAGTGAATGCTGTCAATAGTATATTTTTTGTAAAAATTAAATTTTAATGAAGGAGAAAAATTAAAAGTTTGATCTAGGTATTATTATCATGCTTTGTTAATTTTTCAATGTATATTCTTACACTTAAACTGTGTAAAATGTATGTGTTCTTTAGATCCCCAGTAAAAATAAATCTTTTTCTGCTTATATCATTCTAATATTTATATTTATTTCTTCATAATTTTTCTTTAATTTTACAGAAGTTAAACGAATCACTTGCCAATCAATTCGAAAAGTCATTAGAACATAACAAGGCTATAGATGCCTTATTTGTTGCTTATGAGTTTATACTTCCAAGTATGGATTTCCTTGTAGCTCGAGATGCTTCTGAATCTGACAATAAAGCAGCAGAAAAAATTCGAAGTCGATGGTGCTCAATACTTGGTATAGACTTAACAAGTAAGCAAAGTATGGAATTGTTTTTACTAATCCAAATAAAAGTAGCTTTAGAAATTTAATGTGTGCTTTTGCTATTAATATTTATTTTCTATACTAATAAAACATGCTATTAAATAGTGATGATTGAATATAAATGTTTAACTTAAGTGAGTTTGCAGTTTGTTTTTCAGTTATTTTTATTATTTTCTTTCTGTATATTAGGAATGCTTCATATAGTTTCAAGCTTGCATTGATAAATTAATAATTATGTCAGTACTAATTTTAAATTGTAATTAAGTGCAGTTATCATAAGTTAAGCATATATATTTTATTTTATATTGATTCATTAATTGTGGTTTTTTAATGAATTGGAATTCATAACACTGAATACATCACACCTCAAAATGGAGTAATGCATGAAAAATGTGAGATGCTAAAATATTAAGCATAGAACTAATTGTGAATGTTTAATTATTTATTCTTTCGGGTTGACTTTTCATGTTGTGTTCTAATCTGCAATATATTAAATGTGGTGAGTTACATAAGTTTAACTGAAAAAGTAACTCTATTATTTAGATAATTTATTTATATGATTCATCTATGAAGGATCTATTTTTAAACTTAAAATTTCAAATAAGAACTTATTGTTTTTAATTATATATATACATAAAAAAAAACTTAAAAGCAATAGTTATGTGCCAAATATATTATTGCCATATGGGTAAAGTAGCTGTAAAAACAAAAGATCAAGTCTTACATATATATAAAATAGTTGATTGTTACCCTTTCCAGAAATGTTTGATCTTCTACCATGTATTACAATTCAAAAGCTTAATAGAATTATATATTTCTTTTGTATAATTGAAATGGAATATGCTGGTAAATATCATAGCTGTCAGCTTGGTGATTGTCGAAGTTGACGTGGAATTAAATCTTCGAATGCTGATAACAGTTGTTAATTTGTCTCAATTTAAGTTAAATTCATATTACTACAGAAAATTGGAAAATTTAAAATCTTAACTATTTGATTCTAAATGAAACAAATTTTAATTAACGTAATAAAAAATATTGTAGCTCTCAATTATAATAGCTAAAATTTATACAAGTATTAAAAGTAGCAAATAGTTCAATATTTTTTATTTCTGTGCTCATGTATATTATAGCTCTGTTTATTTAAGTTGTTATATGCTAAAATTAAATAAGTATTAACTTGTATTATATAATCCATTATAAATTTTAAGATTTTTTTCAAATGAAAAATTGGATGACTGAACTATTAATTTTAACCTCTCATAATCCCCTTTGTATTATCCACAGTCGAAATTTTATGTGAAAAGATAGATGGCCTGGTATTATATATATTTCACATTGGATTTTTTTCTTTGATATGCTATACTCCATTTTTATATTAGAGATCTTTACTAACATAAGGCATGTAATTTTTAAAAACACTGTAATGCCTAAATTTAGTGCAAAGAATATGTATTTATATAAGGACCGTGGTACCAGACGTATCTCATATTGTAAAGCAAATGACATAATAAAACATTATTCAAGAATGCAAGAAAATAATTTTCAGAATGAAAAGCTATTGCAAAAACTTGAAATTTTAACTATTTGATTTTAATTAGAATTTTGACAATTTATTATCTTTATGTATCTAGCATGAACAAATAAACTCATGTTCATAAAAATTGCAACAACATGAAGGCATCATCAAAATTAAATGAAATTTAAGACATAAATGATTTGTATTGGTACAAATAAATGAGTAAGTTTTCAAAACCAAAAACAATATCAAGTGTCCGAAATCAGTATTTGTTGTAGCCACTACTCGCTGTAATAAGTGCTGCTATATGATGTGATTTGTAGTCAAACAGATTTTGAATGTCAGTCTGAGGAAGAACATTCCATATTATTAATATGCATATTCAAATTTCATCTGTAGAAACTATGATGAGGATCATAGTTTCAAGCAAGAAACCGAGCATTGAAATCCCACGCATATTAACAGGCAACATATCTTGTGAATAAGCAGGCAACATATCTTGTGAATAAGCAGGCCAAGGAAAAAGTTTTATGTGTTCTGTTGAAAAGAAGTCTGGAACATTTCTTACTACATGTGTGAGGGCATTATCTTATTGAAAGATAGCTCTAGGAATGCCTTGAAGGAAAGGAATGATTTCAGGCTCTAGCACTTCACTGGTGTACGTGTTGCTGTTAAGGTTACCTACAATTCATTGTATCTGAGGTCATAGATGATATGTAATTGCACCTCAGACCATATATCCTGGCGTTCATCCACTATGATGTTTGATAATGCATTCTGCAAAGTGGCATTCACCTGCATAGTCTATCCCGAATGGTGCCATCATGGTACCAAAAATTAAAGCAGGATTTGCCAGAAGGAAAAAAAACGTGTTGCCAGTCTCTATGTCCATGAGCCCATTGCAGTTGCAGGTGTCGATTCCTTCATAATGTGCATCAGGGAGATCTTGTATAAAGAAGTTCTTGCACTCAATCCACTGTGCAGTAGACGTCGATGAAGCAGACAGTGATATATCTGTAGCAGTTGACATCTACTCCTGGATTTACATGATGTCCTGTTGTCGACAATCTGCTGCTCTCAAACTCTTAATAAAACAACCATAGTCGCGTCTCGCCTAACGTTTACCACTAACAATCATAGACAAAATAGTCTATGCATACTTGGTAACTGGCATTTTAATCATTTGCATTTTCGGAAGATTTCTTCTCAACCGCATCATTCCTTCACAGCATGGCATTTTTTACAATTATCAATAAGACAGTTATGTCTTGATCAATAAAACATGATTCTGTTCACAAAAATATATTTTATCTCTCTTAATTGGAATTTGTCCATCTGTAACAAAAAGCAATTTAATGAACATTTTTTTTCTTTTAGTTAATTTTTACCCAAACTTTTGAGAAAAAAAAATCTACATATTGCATTAAATAGTTCACAAAGCACATTAACATATTCTAAGATTTTTTTTAATGTATAATCTACATGTTATAGAATTGTAATTAGTTTCCTATTGAAACATTCAGGTTGGAAATGATGTTAAGCAATTATTTTTGCTTTTTTTTTCATTTGATATAATGAAAGTTATTACTTCAAGTTTTTAATATTTATATTCCATTGGTTAATGAAAGTAGAAAGTTAATGTGACTATTTATTAATCCTTCTTATTTTTCCTTCAAAATTATAGGTACAAAGCTAGAAAGGTTGCAGGATTTTCTAAGCAAGCTCTTGGATCCTGCAAACGATTTACCAAAGTCTCGTCCTCCTCCTGCCCAAAAGCGAATATTGAACATTGAAAAGGCCTATAAGGATGCAATGGATATAGCTATTAAATCTGGTGAATATGAAGCTGCCCGTGTTGCTATATGAAAACAGTTTCTAGATGTGATTAAAAGCAAATACATTTGTTCACAAAAAGATTTTCTAGCTTAGAGGATGGTATCCTCTTTTATCTTGCTTTAAAAAAGAAAAAGAAGAAAAAAAATATATATAATATAAAAAGTATTGTGAGAATTTTTTTTTTTTTTTTTTTTTTTTTTTTTAAATATTGTTCTTTAGAAATATTGACATTGAATCATTAACAAAACGAGAATTTAAAAAAAAAATGTGATACTCATGAAGCAAAAATTATTGCTGATAAGGCATCAAACTGTTTGTTAAACATTTAAAAAAAAATTGTGGAAAATTGTTTATCAGTGCAGGGAAGAACTGTATAAAATATTTTCTTTACTAAGTCAGTCATGCAGAACTGTGCTTTTCTTTGGAAAGGAAATGCAAGACATTTAATTTCGAAATGCTTTTAACTGTGATTTTTGTTCAAGTATGTGATATTGCGTAGTCTTTAAAATAGCAAACTGAAAAGCAGTGCTGAGATTTTGGCTGTATAATCTCCAGCACTCATTTTGTATGCTTCAATCTACAAATATCTTAACTGTGAATTTAGTCAGCCTTGTATTGTAAATAAAATTGTCTGATATATTCACTGAAAAGATGCTATCAGTACTTTTACAGTTCTTAAATTATGAATGACAGATGTTCTTTTTTTTTCTTTCAGAAATGTTCATAGTTTCATGTGTTGTAAAGAAGTTTTTATTAATTTTTGCATTAAAATTATTTTATTCTAAAAATTGTCTTGGTTTTAAAATAATGTTTTAAAGTTGTTTAACCCATAAAGAAAAACATGTAATTGTTTCAGTGAATTACGATAAAGTCTTTTAGATTTACTGAAATTTTTAAATTATAGTTAAGTAGAAACGAATTTAGAAATAATCAACTATATCTTTATATAAGAATGTTGTACTATTTTAATTGCAATATTCATTAAATTTGAATTATATTTCTGTGCTGAAAACTTGCCAAAGAATTGCTTAATAGCCATATGTTATGAGTTTTCGTTGTATAATGAGTTTAAAATAAAAAATAATCCACAAAATTTGAAATATTATTTTTACACTGAGTGAGGTTAAAAAGATATTCAAGAATTTATCATTCAATCAAGAGAGAATATCAATAAAATTCAGTACATAACATTTGTCTTATTCTGTTCATTTTCTCACGAATGTTTATCCTGTTATTAATAAATAAATAATAATAAATATCGAGACATAAGTTATTGATGGCCATGGTAACTGATTCCGTAAATTGAATAATAAATGTCTTAATGGGAGTCTATTATTTTCAGATATTTAATGTTCAAGTTTTTTTTTTTAAATTTATTATGAGATTAGTTGTATATTTCTTCATATCAAAGTGTGTATTTTTCATCATAAATAATTCAAAATTTAAATATCCTACTTAGATTATATATATATATAAATAACAAAGTTTTAAAAAAATTATGTGAAGACAGTGTAAATAAAATTTTTCTAAATTTATTTCAAAAATTATTTATTTTTTCCCTCCTTTATGTGTTTGTGACGTCATTTAGGATCCTTTGTTGAGTGTTTTTTTATTCAATGAACACACTTTTTCGTAATTTTTAATTCTTTTCCTTCCAAACCATCTTTTCTCTTGTAACATATAGATATTTCATCATTAATGATTCTAGAATTTTCTTCTATTTAAGGTAGTTTGAGTAAGAATGGAAATAGAAACCATCCAAAAATCATTCATGTATTGGATGATTAAACTGATATGAAACAAGTATAATATTCATATTTAAATTGTAAAACTAAATCCTAAATGTTAAATACATGAATAACAATTTGATGTCAAGGGATAAATATCATTTAAACGTGTCCGTAAAATGAAACTATGATCAAATAAAGCTTAACATACTAAGCATTTTTAGTGAAATTAATTCAAAAGTTTTCTTATTCATAATATAAAAAATTGTTTATCGGTGAGAAAAACATTGACAATTGCTTTTAATTTTTATAAATGTAACCATTTATATTTTCTTATTAATGTCGCATATGATTATTTTTGAAGGACTCCATTACTTACTTACCATTAATATTACATCCTTAGAAGAAAATCAACCACACATTATTATCAAAACAAAAATTTTCATAATTGCAATTATTAAAAAATAAATATAAGCATTATAATTTAAAGATTTGTGCCAACCAGGAATTCCATAGCAAAATGCTCTGCCTAAATTCATATTTTCATGTACATGAATTGAAATAATAAAATGTCTATATGGATATAAAACAAAGTAGAATGCTCATAATTAAATCATCCGTAAATTTCATATTTCAATAGATATTTTTACTTCTTAACAAGATTTAATAATCAACAAATGTATTCTAGATTTTGATTTAGAACTATTTTTAAAAATCCTTCTATACATGTGTAATATTTAAAATACTATTTTATTGTCAATATGTTTTGCAAAGAAATACTGATCAACTTTAAAGTATTAGAATTATGATTTCAGTGCTGTATATATTTAAATGAAAATATTATCTAATTGGGAAAAATCAAGGTTGAGGCATTTTGAAACTTGGTAACTCACCATATTTGGATGATAAATTTAATAATTAGATTTCATTTATGTAAATGCCAGTGACCATTTAAAGTAACTTTTAATTATTATAGATAAGTTTTTTTCTTAATAAGAGTATAACATTTATTGGGTAACATTCAATAGATTATTGTATTTTAACTAGAAGATCACTATACGTACCTAATTTTTTGAAATATATAATTAAGGATTCATCTTTACAGCAGAACATTAATGCACAAATTTTTTGTTGGATATCTTTATAACAAGAATGCAAAATATTGATTTGCTTAGTAATTTATATACTTCTCTGCATATTGTACCAAAAAAATGTTTTAAATACTTATATCTATGGGTTAAATCGAAAACTTTCAGTTGATATTACATTTAGTTTTCATGCTTGAAAATGATGATGCACAAATATATATTTCAATATATTATCTAGCAGCTACATAGAGCACAATTTTAAAATATGTAAAACATTTACCAATGCCCATTGTATTCATTGTCAGTCAATAGGGTTGAAAAAATTATGTGAGTAGGAAACTTACATCCACCCGACTAGCATGCAATTGATATATTTTTTAAAAAACTTAATTAAATTTTACTTTGACATAATGAAAAGATTCACAGTTTTTCTGTATCCTTACTTTAGCAGTACTCAGAAAAGAATATTCTAATCGACACTAGATATTTTACCCATTTAAATTTTATATTTACTTCAGAGTCTTATTTTAAAAATATTTAGGTACAAATTCGTGTATTGTTGAAAAAATTGCTTTCCATGTAAAAAAAAAATAATAATAATTGGCCTTCGAATACATGTAAATAATATTTATAAAAATAACTTTTTAATTTTCATGTATTTGTTATGTATTTTCTATAGAAATAAGTAAACATTAAAAAAAAAAAAAACAGTAAAGTATATTTTTTATTTCTGCTTTCAGGGACAATGTATTTATACTGGATACTGACATTTCAACAAAACATTTTACATTCAGTTCAACACAGTGAAGCACATCTGACAACAATAAAAAGTGCTTTAAGAATGAGACCACATACATATGTGATATATACAAAATGCAAAAACACTACATTTCAACAATAACTACATGAACTCCATATAAAAATATCAATTCTAACATCTTTAATTATAAAGTGTATATATATATAATTAATTTTTACTTTGGAAAGTTAATTTTGCACATTTATCTTTAAAGATTTCCCAAACTAAAGCTTTTATGATTTTTTTTTATATATATATAACGAAGACAGGTTTAATAATAATGAAAGCAGAATAAAAATGAATTATCACAAAGTACCAGTGAAAACTAACTCCACTGCATGAGATTACCATTTTGCTCGTTTTGACTAAAAACAAAATTGAGCACATGAATGAACTAAAAACAACTTCGATCATACATAATACTAAAAGTATAAATACTAAAATCTACATTTTTTTTTTCAATTCTACATTGTTTTGTACATCAGCAATTGACTAAGCATTTATTTACAGTATTAAAACATTTTTACATCTGCTACTTATTTAATAATTATTTTAAAAGCCCGTCTGCTATGACTATACAATCCAGCTGCCTCGAGCTAAATTTTAAACTCCATTCTCTCAAAAACTCTATGCTCGCCAAATTCACTGCATTTACTTGCACTAATTTAAATTATGTACATTTCCGAATCAGATAATATATTGCAAGTTTTATTCTTATAATTATTGTATGAATATGATTAAGTAACACAGTTGATCATTCAACTACATTTATGCAAGTTGAAAATATATTTAAAATTTTATAAAAATGTAAAACTCTCACTAAAATTACTATAAGTATAGTATCAATAATTAACAAATTTAAGTTCTCTTAAATAATGCTAAATAAATCAAACAAAAACAACTTTCAATAAAGGATTCTATGCTAGAACATTCTTGTACTAGCATTGCATGTAAACTAATAATAAAAAGCATGAGAATATTTCAATAAAATTGGTAGCAGAAAAAAAATTCTAATTTTTATTTTATTTTTCAAATTTGGGACTTTTAAGTCAGATTAATCATTTATATTTTTAGTATAATTAATTGTTTCATCTTAAATCCAATTACATATTAGATTACTGATGATTTTTAAGAATGAACTGATATCAACAATGAAGAGAAAAGCACAGATACATGATCATAAGATACACAATAGGTGAATTGAAAAAAAATTTTTTTAATAAAGAATTTCGATCAGATCATGATGCTTCAGAAAATCGTGTAACAAAAATATATTTCTTTAGAAAAAGTACCTTTGATCTTCACTTTTGATAGTCCTGGTTAAATTCTAATAAAATTAATCCTCTTGGAATTCAAACAAATTTATCAGACATAATGTAACATAATTTTGTAATTACAGATTGCACTTATAATTTTAGATTGCAGAATAAAAAAACCAAACAAATAACAACAGTTAGGAAATATAATTACATTATTGTACAAAATGCAATATAAAATATTTAAAATTTTATCAAATATATTTGATAAAATATGCAGAACAAAAATAAACAAAGCATTTCATTTCTAGAACATAACTCTTAAGAATTTAAAATATATATTCATAACACAGTCATACATTTTTAAAACAAACAATTACATAATGTAATGTACAAAGTAATTCTTATAAAATAATGGACCCACAATTCCAATATTGTGCCATTAAGTCTGTTACCTACACATGGTTCAATTTTTTAATAGCCAATTGTAAATAATCACACAATTTTTAAAACAAATTAAAATTAATAATTTTTTAATTAAAATAATGAAATATTAAAATTATTAAAAAAAATCTGATATGCAATTTATTAAAGTAAAAAAATCTTTCAAATTTTTTAATTTAGCACTAATTTCTTAAATTTATGCTTTAAAAGCTAAAACAGATTTTTAAATAAGTCATCTATAGTGAACAAAATTTTACAACTGAAAAAGTGTTCGAATTTTAAACAAGTAATGTTAATTCAATAACAGGTCAAGCAATTTTCAGCATTGACTAGTTTCAATCCACATTCAAAATATTTACCACTTACTGCTGCTTTGAAATAAGTAGGCTGTTACAAAATAACATAGATTGTCAACTCTGATCATTAGAATTCATAGCAGCAGCATCTGTTCTACTTTCTGGAAGATAACAAGAATTTTTAATTCCGTCATTAGAAGACACAGTACGAAGTTTGCCGTTTGCACCAACAGGACCAGGAACTAAAAATTGCTGCTGAGACCATGGGTTCAGGCGAGAATTTTCAGCAGTCTCAGCACGAGTATTGGTTGGTGCAGTGTTGATGTTGTTATTGGTGCTACTTGTTGCAGTAGGTGTGGTAGGGGGTTGTGGTGTGCCAGCTGTTTGGGCCATTAATTTTTGACGAACTTCTCGGATTTTTAACTGAAGAGTATTTTTAGTGGGAAATGCTTCTTGGTGTACATGTTGGAATTGTGCTGTTGCTTGAGCTAAAAACAAAATAAAGAAAAGAAAACTTTTAATTACTGTGAACTCTGTGATTTATTACACTGTTGTGTTCTATAAATTTGAATAATAAATTGCCATCGGAATAAATGGAAAGAGTAATGTATTATTAACATATATATATTACAATAAATACGTGACTAAACATTATTGAATCTAAGCATGCTAAAAAAAAATTGATTATATCATTTTGCGATTACAAATTACAAGAAAAAATTCTTTACAATAAACTATACAATATTTTAGTGAAATAATGCATTTTTTTAAAAATAATTTTAACATTTCCTTTTTATTCACATAGTTTTGTTTTGGTATATATAATAATGATATTTAATATTAGTTTTCTTAGTTAAATCGTAATATTCTTTTATTATTAATATAAAAATGGTGTAAGGATTCAATCACACCAAACAATTATTTTTTACATTCCAATATGCAGTAAAATTTTGATAATTATATTAATAATTTTTAAAAAATATTTGTTTATTTTTATATACTAACTTATTTAACTGCTTTAAAACAAATGTGTGCATCGCTTAGCATCAAATAATTTGAAAATATTTTAACAAATTCAGATGTTTTTCCACATTTGAGAAAATATAATCAATAACATATGATCTTAAAATATATATATTTTTAAAAATTATTTTAAAGTAATTGAAATAATGTCAAACAATTCATTTTTATTCTATATTCATGCTGTGTAATTACCAGTAGGAAATAATCCACCCTCTTTTAGTAATTGCATTACTAAACTACGTCTCTGATCCAGAATGCGCCTTTGAGAAGACAAACCTTTGTCACTTTCACTGGGAGTTTTAGGCGTCCTAGGAGAATGTGTATTAGCAGTCTCAGCTTCTACAAAATCTGAAACAAGTTAAATACAAGAAGTTACATCTACAGTTTATTAATAATAATACATTTTCAATGTCTATCATGAATTTATCCTTCCCTCTTACTGTATTGAATTAGTAACTTAACTTGATTTAATGAAAATTAAGAAATTTGAAATGACTTTTTAACTTTCATACCGTTAATAGATATTGCAAGTGTCAATAGAGAGAAAAATTTATAGAGCTTAAAACAAATATAAAGATTTATGTTATTATATGAAGTTATTTCAACACAAATTTATTAGATTTCTAAAATTAAATAAAATACAGATGAATATTTATTAATTTAAACACTTGCATTTCTAAAAAAAAATAATATTCAGTAGTATAATTAGCAAATAAAATTTTTTTGGAGCAACTAAAGTCTATTTATTATAAAATATACAGTTTATATATTAATGAATAAAAAGTCACATAATTAAGTATGATGTATGTTAAATTCTAAGTTATAATTATGCTTAATAAATTGTTTAGAAAATGACATTGTAAACCTTTTTCTATTATAAAACCATTTAATCAAATTATAGTACTGATAAATAATTTTTAATCTCTTTATACTTTCCAAAAGCATAAAATAAAAAATAGTCAACATGCATTCTTACAGACCAATAGAATATCTTTTCTTGTTTAAATAACTAAAAATATGAAAATATGTAATGCTCTCTTTTACAATACTATTAACAAAATATTATTGTATATTAATAAGTATAATAAATAATACTAAAAAAACTTTAAAAATTATTTTGACAACACAGGAAATCAGATTCCATGTTTTCCTGCAGAATATTTACCCTACCCTACTTCTTTTTAATTTCATAATTCAAGATAATTTATTGAGGTTTTTCATTAAAACCAAATAATGTTCATTGAATTTAAATTTTCAAAGATAATTTAAATGCAAATAGAAATCTAAATGTATTGTGAATTCAAATGGGATATAAATATTTAACAATAAAAGCATATTTACCCTCAAGACTGAAATTAGGTCCAAAGAATTTATTCCCCTCAAAGACAGCAGCACTTTTTGGTGTTTTGGGGGTACCTGCTTCTGAACTACTAGAATGCCCTTTTGGCCTGCAAGGACTTTTAGCTGATTCAGGATCATCTTGATCTTGAGCAGCTATAACATAATAAAATTAAATCAAATGCAAATCCTAATATTCAAAAATTTCTCAGCTATTCATGTAGCTCTGAAATTGTTGCAAAAATTTCTTGTATTTATAAAAATAATTGTTAATTTTAGTAGTTTTTAAAAATTATTTATTGTATAATTTGTTTTATTGTAGAAAATACTTTTGTATTGCAAAAAATTAACCAAATGTATATTCAAAAAAGCAAAACATTAAAAGTTATCACAATATACAACACATTCGGTTATGTAGGTGATATATTTAGAAAAACACTTAAAGGCAATAAAATTACTAGAATCAAACGACTATTACAAGCCAAAAGAATCTTATCAAAATGAATCTTAATAGAAGCAAGTCAAAGGCTTAGTGAAAGTTCTCCATAGCGCAATGAACCCTATAAAAGACTTCAACAATGGTTGTAGTTTGTTATTTATTTCCTGCTTTTCTGCAGCAAAGTTTGCATTTTATTTCTGTGATCCTATTTACAAGTATTCTGCACATTTCTTGTTTGCCATTTTGTTCGTTGGCTTAAGAAATGTTATGTTCTTTGGCTTAAGTGGTGGTTGCTTTAACAAATGGTTACTTATAACTCAAGAGTATTAATAAACTGCAATTTACTTCATGAAAACTCATGCATAAAGAAATCAACAATTCCACATTTTATATAAATAATGCAAAAAGAACTTACTTGAGAGTCTTCTTTTCTTCCTGTAGCTATTTACAAAAGCTCGAGGAGAGTTAGGTAATGAAGCAGCAGAAGCAGATGGGGATTCTTCAGGATTGTATTGTGGCAAAGAGGCAAAACGAGCTTTAAAATCAACTTGTTCCAGAACTCTGTCAATAATTTATATACTTTGAACATTTAATCTAACAATCTTTTGTTGTTAAAAATATACTATCATTAAAAGTGTCCCTATTATTTTGCTGTAATTATACACTGAAATGACAAAAGTCATGGGATACCTCTTAATATCGTGTCGGCCCTCCTTTCGCCTGGCGAAGTGCAGCAACTCGACGTGGCATGGACTCAACAAGTCGTTGGAAGTCTTCTGCAGGAATATTGAGCCATGCTGTCTCGATAGACGTCCATAATTGTGAAAGCGTTGATGGTGCAGGATTTTGGGCACGAACAGACCTCTCGATGATGTCCCATAAATGCTCGATGGGATTCAAGTCGGGCGATCTAGGTGGCCAGATCATTCGTTGGAATTGCCCAGAATGTTCTTCAAACAGTTGTGGCCCGGTGACATGGCGCATTGTCATCCATAAAAATCCCATCGTTGTTTGGGTACATGAAGTCCATGAATGGCTGCAAGTGATCTCCAAGTAGCTGAACATAATCATTTCCAGTCAATGTTCGGTCCAGTCGCACCAGAGGACCAAGTCCATGCCATGAAAAAACAGCCCACACCATTACGGAGCCACCACCAGCTTGAACAGTGCCTTGCTGACAGTTTGGGTCCATGGCTTCGTGGGGTCTGCGCCACACTCGAACCCTACCATCAGCTCTTACCAACTGAAATCGTGACTCATCGGACCAGGCCACGGTTTCCCATTCATCTAGGGACCAACCGATATGCTCACGTGCCCACGAGAGTCGCTGCAAGCGATGTCGTTCTGTCAGTAAAGGCACTCGAGTCGGTCTTCTGCTGGAATAGCCCAAGAAAGCCAAATTTCTCCGCACAGTTCTAACAGACAAGTCCCTTGTACGTCCCACATTGATTTCTGCGGTTATTTGACGAAGTGTTGCTTGTCTGTTAGAATTTACGACTCTTTGAAGTCGTCGCCGGTCTCGGTCGTTAAGCGCAGGCGATCGACCACTGCGCTGTCTATGGTGGGATGTTATGCCTGAAATTTCATACTCTCGGCACACTCTGGACGCAGTGGATCTGGGAATGTTGAATTCCCTAACGATTTCCGAAATGGCATGACCCATGCGTCGAGCTCCACCTAACATTCCGCGTTCAAAGTCTGTTAATTCCCGTCGTGCGGTCATCATCACGTCAAAACCTCTTTACATGAATAACTTGAACAGAAATGAAAGCTCTGCGAAAGCACTGCGCATTTATACCTTTTCTACGCGATGCTACTGCCATCTGAAAATTTGCATATTGCTATCCCATGACTTTTGTCACTTCAGTGTATAAACAACAGTTCAGAAGTTTTACATAAATTATTAATTTATTGAATTCAATTTCAAAAGATTTTAATATTATTAATTATTATCCTTTATCTGAAGAAGGTAAACAAAAATAAAATATGTAAGTAAAGCTTCTAGCAGTATAACAGTAATCTAAATAATCTTCATAATATGAAATTAAATAATCAAATATTATAAGCAAGTTAATAATTTTAAAATACATTAATTACATAAAATTATTATTATTATTATTATTTACTTTAAAGTTTGATTAAAAAGAAAAGTTAATTAAGTAAGAATTATTCATATTGTATTTTATTAGTTATTTCAATAAATTGAACTTTTCTACAGTATATTAAAATATATATTTAAAAAAAATATCAATTATCTAATAGTTAATTATTAGCAATTTGACTTAAGCAATGCTTTAATTGGTTTACATACAAATTTAAATATTTATAATACCAATAAAAGAAATGCTAATTAGTTTTTAATATACAAATAGAGGTGGAAAATCAAAAAATTATTTTTGTAGCAAGGCAAATTACATTTTTTTAGTAATGTTCTCTCTTTCTCTGTGTGGTTTTGTAGCAGTATATTTTTACATTAGTAATTCTTCAGACTTCAAGCCACATATGAATTAATTTCATATTATTTAGCAATCGTTTGATTGGCAACTGACAAACCGTTTACGGAGTACCAACAGGGGGAAATACCCCTTAAACCTCCTCATCTTAATTAATAAATATGTTTGGGATTATAATGGCTGCTTTAATGTTAGTAAATAAATAAAAGATAAAGTTTCTAAAAATTCAAATTAAAGTAGTACTAAAAAAAAAAAATTGAAAAAAATAATAATGATATAAAAGTAAAATACAAAATAAAAGAAGTTAAAAGTTAAGTTTTAAATTCGGTACAATTAGGGACCAGTTGTCGATGCCAAATTACTATAAATTGTTTGATTGATATGAAATAAAATTGCACGATTTGTGCAGAAATTAAATTAAACTCTATCATTTCGTGTGATATTCAAAATTCAATACAAAACTAATTTATAGATGTATTCATAGAAAAAAAATTAGAATTAGAATTGAATGTTATAAATTAATTTTTATTTAATGCATAGATATATTTTTTTATTTAATATATATTAATAAATATACCCATAAACGAATTGGATGCATTTCAATAATGAATGAATGTATTTATTAATACTTTTTGTATCTTTTAAAGGGTAACAATTTTTCTTTATCCTTCTTGCAATTTCGAATATTTTGGAATTCTTAGCAATGAATATTTTGAGTGGAAATATTGTACCAATTTTTAGCGGATTTCAATCTAAAAACATGATTATCAAATTATTTAATAGAAGAAATTTATTAAATTTTTCCCTGAATTTTCTTTTGGCATGCTATTTTTACATTAAATATATCATTTAATTGAAATACAAATGATTTAAATACATGGTAGTAAGAAATAAAAAATTCATTTAAAATTTAAAAAGTATCAAATTATATATGAGTTTTGATTGAGTAAAAAAAAAAAAAATGCTTATATGTTTACTGTAAGTTATTTCTGTTTGTATAAGCAAAAGTAGTGTTTGTTTAAGTTTTAAAGTGAAATCTAAAATTATTTGTATCCATATTTTTTTTAAATCTGTCCACAAAATATAGCACAAAAGAACCCAATATGTCATGTATAAGGAGAATTAACAATAATTATGTATAGATAAATAATGGATAAATGTCATAATCATGTTTTTAAATATTATTTTTGAGAATTTTATTATTTCTAGATATAACATAGTAGTAGAATTTCTGTGGAGCACAAATGTGCTTACAAAATTGCTGCATCAATTAAATAACAAGAACATAAAAAAATTGGAAATCATTTCTACATAGAGCACTAAAATTATTTTAGCATAGCATGATAAAAAACATACTTGTCCATTCCATCATCAGCCCCTCTTTTTGCATTTGTCTTTTTAGGACTCAGCAGATCTTGTTGAGAACCATCAGTAATAATTTGCTTTTCTTCTGTTGAAATCTCTTGCCTGTCTTCCTCTACAACAACTTTTGTAGCTGCATCCTGGGATTCGGAAGACCTGCGGTGATTCAATTGTCCTGGTGCACGGCCCAATTGAGCTGGTGTTGGGGCCAGAACGAAACAAACTTGAGGTGAAGAAGCCGAGGCTGATTCGCTAACTACATCTTCCACTACAGTTGGAACAGTAGAATCAGAAGGTGGAGCTACAGATATTGCAGTTAGCTGTGTTGCATTTGTATTTGAAGCATGTTCATTATTTTCACTCATTATTTGCGATTCAACTGGTTGAGTAATTTCGCTTATTAAACCTAATTTTGGAGGCTGTAAAAAAAAGTTAAAATAGTGAAAACAAAATATATTAATGGTTAAGCAAAGATGAGAAAATATAATACTGATACATCTTTTCTTACAGCAGAAAAATAAACTGAAATTACAGAAGTATCTTACAAGAGTGAAGTTAATGATTGCAGAAAATAACCTAACATCAGTCTAATGATTGTAGAAAATAACCTGCAAGTAAGTTAAAAGATTTACTCAACTGAAAGTAATTTTGTTTTATGTAGTATACAAAAATGATTTTTTGGTTTATTATCTATAATAGCTGAAGAATCTCTGTCATTCGAAGATGTTGGAATAGTTAGCAAGGTTGCAATTTTATTTTACACTCTCAAGTTTAAATGAAAAGTAAATCTAAGCAACTATATATTAACCAAAATATTAAAATTAATAATAAAGAATAAAAATTTTAAATAATGATAAAATTGAAACAAACTAATTCTTTTTGATAATAAACATTATTTTAACTTACTGTTGAAAATTTTGATTAAAGGTTATTTTTTTACTGTTATAAATATGTATTTTGAGAACTATATCCCTGCAGCGAAAAATAACAAATTCATTACAAAGAATCAATGGCACATAGAGCATTATTAATAAGACTACAAAAAAAAATTCAAATTAATAAAAGCACATTCTATTGAATGAAACTGCTAATTACCTTTTTCTTAGCTTTTATTCCACCTTCAGCAACCATTTCTTTGTATCGCTTTCCTTTACACGACCTTTGAGGTTTTGTACTATCTGAATTACTTACATCATTATCTAAAACAAAAACATTGTTGACATTTAAATTAAACAATCCAAAAGTTATATGGAATTTATGTTTAACGAGTTTACAATTTATTCTTGATAATTATCAAGCAAATGATTTACCATTTTTAAAATCTGATTTAGAATTTCCTTCTGAATCTACAACAGAAGTTGCCAAAGGTACATTAGCCACAGTTGCCTTCACTTTCTGAGGTTTGGGATGAAAAGTATGTGCAGAAAATGTAAGATCACCTTTACTGTTTGGCGTTAAGCTCACAGGAGTTGTGGACAAAGCCCCGGATTTAATATCCATAATACCTAAAATGAAAGTGAAAAGTAACAGTTATACACTTTTTTTAATACCTTAAGCTATTTGGATTCCATAGATACCAACCTCCAAATCTTAATAATTAGTTGCTCACATGCAACATCATCTTTAGCAAAGATTTAATTTAAAAAAAAAAAAGAAGGGAAAATAGATTTCAAAAATGATATTCTTTTCTTCTTTCTAGCTTTTAGGAAGTATAAGAAGTAATAATATTTTTTTTTTTTTAAATACTCACCAAATAAAGTACATACTTAAAAACTTATAAAATGAAAGAAGGGAGATAAAAAAAGAGATTAAAAAAAAGAGAGAAATATCTAAATAGGAAGTAAATTGGATACATGGTATCAATAATAAAAAAATTTATAAATATTTTGGCTAGAATTGCATTTTTTGACAAAAGAGTATAACAAAAATTTGTAAAAGCTAACGATATAAATCCAATGCCATTAAAAGCTTATATTTATCTATAAAAAAATATCAAAATTTAACCAGCAAAAAGGAGCTACAAAAAATTTTTACCTGCATAGAACTGAGGAGACTGACTTCGATTATGAGGACTCCTTGAAGTAGTTATGGATGCACGTGGGCTTACTATTGGAGATGCTGAAGCTACTAGAGTAACAGAAGGTGTTTTAACTTGATTCATAGTGACATAAGATGCCTCTAAAAATAAAAATTAACAATTGTTTGCTTTATTTACAGTTTTTTTACTTAAATTTCCACTGTTAGCTTTATTTTATGATTATAAAAAAAAGATACTAATTATTACCTTTTTGAGGAGTTACAGCCATACACTGCTGGAACTGAATCAGAGTACCTGGTATATTGGGAGATAACTCAGATGAAATGAGTGAAACAGGGTGAGTAGCTAAAGCTGGTGATGCAGGAGATGTTGCCTGTCGCCTAATTATTTAGTAAAACAATATTATTATTATTATTATTATTATAAAACATTGATACAATATAAAATTAATAAATAACTTGAAATACATAAATTGAACATATTTTTGAAAAAACAAATGACAGGTTTTTGGCAGTTGTATTTAACTCCTTCATCCAAACTAAAAAACTATATAATATTTAATATATAATAAACAATAACGCTCTAAATCAGGGGTCTCCAAACTATGGCCTACCGAACAAATTCGGCCCATACGCAACATCAATCCAGCCTTTCGCAGTTTATTTTGATTACATTGTAAAATTTACAATTTAAGTAAATCATACGAAATAATAATCAGATTTTTTTTATGTAAAAACCAATTAAGAAATACAATAACTGACATACATAATGAAATTGAACATTTCAGCGGTACTTGATATGAGATTTGTCCTAAAAACTTATAATAAATGACATACATAGATAATTCACATAATGAAATTAAACACTATAATAATGAATAACGAGATTTATGTAATAAAATATGTAACTTTCCACTGACAATTGTTTGCAGTTGTGGATCAAGTTTACTAAAAGTAATTATCAGCAAAATTTCAAATGCCCATGGTAACTTGGATTTGTAAATATTTTTGTATATTTCATTATAAAGATTTTTTTTTTCTCCCCCCACACAGATAAGTAGTTTCAAAAGCAGGGAAAAAAGCCATGAACAAATTTATGCAACTGATCAAACTGTGCGAGTGGAAGACACTTATAAAATTCCAGCAAAGATAAGCTTAAATAGTTTTCTTTCAAAATATTTCTACACTATACATGATAAATTTTTATTTAAAGTTCTGGGCAAAGATTTCTATGCCATCATTAACAGGATTTTTAAAAATCTTGATGTCATTTGCAATTGCATCCAACTCTGAAAAACGAGACGAAATTTATTTTTAAAGCTTCCAAAGCTTCAGTTGCAAAATCTACCAGAAATGCAATCCGATTGAATGTTTGATATGCATGAAACATTTTGTTCAATGGGGATTGAAACAAAACAATGTTTTTGTCAAAAGATCTTAATATGAGTGTTTAAATTAGGCAGAAGCTGGATTTCTTATTGTAATTTTAAATTAAGATCATTCATATGTTTGTTTAATTAAATTTGTATAAAATAACTTCCATAATCACTCATCATTTTGTAACTCAGCCAGGGGTGAATTTCTTTCATTCAAGAAAATTTAACAGCATTCGAACGTTTTTGCAGTTAAACCAACGTACAGTGGTATAATATGGTAAGTCATTTCCTGCAATCCCTTCAATAAACTCTCAGAATTCACAATGGTTCAGAGCATGTGATCTGATATAATTAACAGCTGAAATGGCTGGTTTTAAAACTCTTGACTTCTCTGAGCATTCCTAACATAGATTATTGATGAATGATACAAAGTTCAAATGATTTTGAGCTACCTTCATTTTCTACAGTCAGATATGAGACCAACAGCACCTTTATTTTTCCCGTGCGTTTTTGTTATCATCAGTAATTATACACTTTAGTTTTTTCCATTGAAGAATATTTTCCTGGACAGCATTTTCAACTTCTTTAAAAATATCTTTTCCAATGGTTGTACCATGGGTGCTTTGAACATCAAGCTCTTCATACACTTCACAACTTTTGTCTATCCCTCAAATAAATAATACCTGAACAGAATCTAAAACATCTGTAGACTCATTCAGGGCCAAAAAAAGGTCACTTTTTTCAGACAATTGAATTAATACAATTTCTGCAATATCGTTTAATCTTTAACTCAAATTGCTGCTTCTTGTTCATATAAATACTTATCAAAACTTTCAGATTTAGTAATTTTTTCAAAAAAAAAAAAATTGTAATTATAGTAATAAATAACTTTCAAGCTAGTAAAAACTATATCCTTAAAATTTTTCAATAAAATTTTTTTTTATCTAACTAAAGATCAGAAAGGATAATTATTTTTGAATGACGAAGCAGGAATAAAAATTAAAGCAAAGAAAACGACAAAATAAAAAGAAATGGGACACTAACAATAAAAATTATTAAAATGTTATAAAAGAATAATACGACTAATAAAAAGCAAGAGCTATTACATTAAGTCCTTTTGTTGTATTTTTTTTTTTTTGAAGCAATATGTGGGATAAGATAATGCTTTCAATGTTATAGTAAAAAGAATACTAGCCAGTTAAAATATGTGTATAGAAAATTATTTAATAATTAAATTCAAAATGTTATAAATTAATTCATTTCTGAAATTTTTAATAAATAAATGTATAATTAAATAGATTTAGTATACATTGTGTCAACAAGTAGATTTTGTAAAAAACCTGTAAACATCAAAAGAATCACGAAGACAATTTTGCCAAGCATGAAATACTATTATTACAGTAATTAGTATTTTATAAAGAAAATATACACCATTCACCTGGTTGATGGTAAGATAAGTCTCTGCGCTGGGGCAGATGCTGGTGGAGTTGTGATAGTATAGGTTTGAGGAACACTTGTCAAATGTATTCTAGAATTTTCAGCAACAGGACTAATTGCTGGAGTAATAGTCAAAACTTGTGAATTTGCAACAGAATGACCAGATACTTGTTTATTTACAATAACACCTTGCATACAAGAATTTGCGGCCTTATTTGTTGCAAGAGAACTAGAATATTAAAAAAAGACAATGAAAATGAAGTATTATCATGTATATTATTGAAAGAGTATGAACATATACTAATAAGGATTAAAAGAAAATCAATTGCATAAATTATTTTAGTTTGAAATTTGGTGATAATTTGACAAGATTATGTAAAATCATGAAAAAACAAAGAACAAATAAAACATGAAAGCTTTTAAAAAATGAAAAATATTTATTTTATTTTTTTTACTTGTTGTAGAAAAGCTGTTACATGGAAATGAAAGTAACAAAAAAGAATTTTGAAGTAATTTTATTAGAAACTAAAAAAAAAATTATTCCAAGGCCTATAAGCTAAGCTGCTTTAATTTTACAGCACATTTTATAAAAAGTTATCTCTTTTCAACTATATCACTTATAAAAGAAAACATTTTTTTAAAATTTCCTAACATATATATTTAATATTACAAAAACTATATGTATTATTGGTTTATTATTTACAGGCTTTTGAGATTTAGTATTCAATTTATATTTTGGATATTTTGAAGAATCTCATGTTTTTAATGAATATAGTTTTACTAATTTAATTAAAATACTTATTACATTCTTACTTTCCAATTCCATTTGTAATGTATTTAGTATTATTGTTAGTCAAACCAGGTGGAACCCCACTTGCATGAGTTGTAGGTGTTCCCAACTGAATGCTACCTTGAGCAGGAACGGCCATTTGAACCATACCTAAAAAAGATACAAAGATATTATTAAATATACCTAAAGTTAAAAAATTATCAAGAATTTAATTTCAGAATCATTATTTATATAATTATAAGTAAAAAAAAAGGGGGGGGGGGAATTAAGAATGCAAGTTAAACTAAGTAACAGAATGTGATGCCAATCAAAATCAAAATCAGTAAAATTAATTTAAATAAGTGAAAGAGTATATCATCATATCTTAGTCTTGGCTTTTTTTTTTTTTTGACATAGATTTTTATAGTTTAATTTTAAGGAATAAAATCTACAACAGAACATAACAAAAAATGAATATAAATGAATAATAAAAGTTCATCACAATATGTAAATTTATTTTAAATGTTATTTTATTTCGTTATTTTTTACTGTGGACAATTTGAGTTAACTTAGAGGCTTAAACCAAATAATTAACTACCATCAAAAATAAAAATTTTTTTTTTTTTTTTTTATAATAAACAGCATATCAGAATTAAAGAAAATTGTACATTTTTTTTTAACATTAACATTTTAACAATGAAGGAAAAAATTTCATACACAAATTTATCTACGAAAAAAAAATCATACATTTAACATAAATTGTAAATAAATAAAAATATTTAAGATTAAAATTTATTACATTTCGTTAACTTACCATTAAAATTTTGAGTACTTTTCCCACTCAAGAATGCCACATTTTGCTTTAATACACCACAGATTTGCCACAAATTGCTAATTTTTACACTTGACAAGAAATAATGAAAATTAAGTTGATGCATAAATATGCATTTAATATCTCAATAAACTTGAAGACTAAGTTATATGTCAAAATGAAGTACTGAAGTTTGAACTCAAATGGTGATTTAAATTAACAGATTTTTATATTAAATAATATTATTGTCAGTAATGCGTGGCAGCAGGCAATAAAGTGGAATCTTGGCAAGGGAATACTACATTTCAAACTTGATTAGAAGATTCATAATTCTATTTTTACTTCAAAGTCTGAGAATTAAAGTTTAGCGAAGACTGATGGCATAATAATTTATAATTCATATATGCAGAAATAGAAATTGGGTATAAATAAATTTATATTGGCACTTATACATTTACATTAATTTAAATTATTTATATGGTATATACAAGCTAACAATAAGTTAAATCTATCAAATTCATTTAATTAATGAATAAATAAAACTACAGCTAGAAATTAAGCATCACAAGTTATTACCTTTCATATTAGGAGATTGCAAGGTAAGAGAAGGTAATAAATACTGCACTTGTGTTCCAGACCTGGAGATCAATTGTGGTGAAAGATGTAGCTGCCCTGGAGATGTAGGACTAGATAACAAACCTTGAGATTGCATTTGGGCATTAGTTTTAAGCACAAGATTGGCTAAAACTGTAGTGGATGCAATTTGTGACACAGGAGTTTGAGTTTGTTGTGTAGTTGGCATGCCATTCTGTTTAGAGGCAGGAATGACCAAGTTTTTTAATGTCAAATATTCTGGTGAATTCAAAGCAGGAGACACTCGAGGTGAAGGAATAGAATTTTTTGAAACCGGTGGACTTAAAATAGCCAAGGATCCATTAGACACAAGGAAACCCTGTGATGTCTGAATTAACGAAGCAGATATTGGCGATATCTGAACCTTGGATTTTTCACTTTGGACTGGAATGGATGAGCTTGGAATTTGCAAAGATTGTAATTGTCTAGAAATATTGGGTGTCTGAGGAGAAATACTTTTAGCAAAGGATGTTTGAACGTTATTTGCAGAAGTGCACTGATTTAAGTTGATTGATGGAATTGTAAGTAGAGGTGGTAATGCACTACCTCTAGACAGTTTCTGAACAGTTTTTTGTATCCGAGATTTAATGTTCTCAGAACTTTTTGTTACAGGTGTTTGATCAAGTGCTGCTGATTTTTTATTGTGGAGGACTTGAGATTGAACATCCGTTATTGCATTTTCTTTCACTAAAGGGCTTTTAGGAACCAATGTAGGCATATCCATTACTTCTGAAATTCTATCAGTAACACCTTGTTCAGAAGTTACTATTATTGAAGGCTTTTGGTTCTCCACAGAGAACGCTGTAAATGC
The DNA here is from genome assembly GCA_021605075.1 of Caerostris darwini. Taxonomy (NCBI): domain Eukaryota; kingdom Metazoa; phylum Arthropoda; class Arachnida; order Araneae; family Araneidae; genus Caerostris; species Caerostris darwini. Next base: position 91,016 of record BPLQ01010132.1, read on the forward strand.
ATCAGCAGCATGAACTTTTGGTGAATGAACATCTTTAAAAACAGCTCCAGTTGGCTGGAAGTTAGAAGCGGTGGGTAAAGGTCGGTGAAAATGTCCATTTCCAGGACTGCTCAATGTGTGATTGCTATTATTACTACTGCTAGAAATAGAAAACGGAACTTGTGATGTTGAACATGGATGAGCTTTTATTGGCTTCGGACGGTGGGTGACTTCAATTGAAGAAGAGGGTTTCATAACAGGCGAGAAACGCTGTTGTGGAAATGCTTTATTTTCTATAAGAGATTCATCATCTGACTGGCTTTCAGTGTCACTTTCTGAAACTTTTTCTTTACATTTCAAATCAATAGGAGGTTCATCTTGATTTAGGGATAGCTTTTCACTCACTAAAAAAGTTATAACAAAAATTCAATTTTACCATTTTATGTGATACTAATTATATTACATGAAAATTTATTATAAAATATAAAATAATTTCAAAAATTATAATAAATGATTTATTAGTAAAAACCTGATTTGGTTACAGTGGTAAACAAATTTAATTTGTTTTCAAATAGGAGGCCCTTAATCTGAGGTCATTGATCAGTGATATTGCAGATATATGGTTAATTCAGTATTAAGCAGGATATATAACAAGTAGTTGTGCCACTACACCCATTTTCATGCAGCTACAATTAAAAATAAAAATTCCCAAGTAATGTGAATGAAATACCTTGACATGTTCATATCTTTTGCTTTCTCATTATACACAAACCTAATGTATAAACTTTATAACCTAGATTTATTATATCCATTACTGGCATAGATAAACACAATTGACACAATCTGGGTTTCAAATAGAGACACTATAGTTTGGATGTCCATTTATGAAACTTTTTCTTTACATTTCAAATCACTAGCCACTAACTAGTCTTACTAGCCATCACTAGCCACTAACACATAAACCCAATTAAACATCAAAACACAAAATTAAGTAAATTAACTAAACAAATTAAAAAAAAAAAAAGAACATAAGAATAAGCATAAAAAGTAATACTTTTTTAAAAACTGTGTTATTCCAATTAATGTATGTTATTTCAATTAGTGTAATTTATATGATAAAAATTTTCTTTTTTTTTCCCCTTCAAATAATAGATAACGAAAGGTTTTTTTTTTCTAATAATATAGGTGATAAAGAAAAAATAGATAAAGTAAAGATGCAAAGAAAATTAGACTTAAAAAGATAAGAAAATAGCTGCAGTTATTTCCTTCAAAAATTGAAGAGTTATCAATACACTAAGAAACATTGTTTTAAAATCAGATAAATTTCAGAAATCATCAAAGATGATTCAATTATAAAAAGAAAAGAAAAACCAAGATGATCTTTTAAATGATATATTTTATTTATATAAAATAAATACTGAAAGGAAATAATACAATAAATCAAATAATTATATTTATTTTTACAAAAATTTTTTTTAACTAACTTTAAACTTACCAGAACATGTTTCTTCTTCACAAATAACCATTCGTTCATCATCACTGGTGTCAGAATCTATTCGTAGATTACCATTACTTAAATTTTTTCCACTGTTTGATGCTCTTTTTTTAGGTTTCTCTTTAAGAGTGGAGCTATTTTCTGTTTCATTTGAAGTAACAATTTTTTCTTTATCATTAGAAGATTTGTCTTTAACATCTTCTTTAGTCAATAAACTAGCATGCCATGGATCAGGTAATTGTGATAATGAACGAGATCTGGGTCTTTTCTGTAAATAAAATGACTTTATAGTAATGGTATAAAAATAACAAATAGGGAGAGAAAATCCTTTTAATTTCAAATATATTTTCATTATCTAATAGTATTATTGCTGACTTGAAGGTTGATTGAAGACTATTACAAGAATACAATATTAAATTCAAGAAATATTGCCAAATATTCATAAAATGAGAAATCCCATTCATTTACTTTTTATAGAAAAAAAAAAATTTTAAACTATTACAATTATATACACATATATGTTACATTATGAAACTTCATTTTTAAGAATATTTTCAAATATCAACAAGTTATAAACCAACATTACTAGATTTCTAAAAACACTATACAAAATGAAATCAAACTAAATTTTTTTCTTTAAGATATGGCCTGCATAAAAAATAGACATAAAAAGATAAGAAAATAAAAAGTAAACTAAGTAAGTCACTGTAAAGTAACATCACTGTGCATAAAGCGAGTATAACTGAATCACATTAAGGAACTAAAGAAATATCAGATTTCATCAAATTTAAACTGTACAATCATATACATGCATTGATAAGAGAATTGTATAGGTTATTATAGCATAACTTGCAAAATATTTGCCATAATATAGTATAAATGTTATAACACTGTGTTGGAAATATAATTTTTCAAAGATCTTTTAACGATGTGCTGTAAAGTTTTTTATAAATTCAAAAATGTCCAGTCTTAATTTAAGAAAAATAATTTACTTCTTACCTCAAAAAGAGAATTTTTTGAGCTTTTCAAGTTTGTACTGTTTGATTTCTTGGAAGTAGAAGGTTCATTAAAATTGAGTAAAAGATCCTCGGGCATTGGCTCTTTTTCAGCTAAAAAGCATTTGAAAAATAATTAAATACAATTATTTATTTTATTTTTTTTCAAAAAAAAAACCTCTCCATCAGTTTTTTACTCTCTGTAGCTAAGAATACATAATTTTTATCAATAGTTTTTTTGTTTTTTTTTTCAAATTTCTTACTGTAGAAATTTTTAGCATATTATTAATTTATAAATATCATAATTTACAGAAATGTTTTTGTTGTACAAATATTTAATTTAAGAAAAATGTTCTGATAAGACAAGTATTTTTTTTTCAAACAGTAGAACAAATTATAAAGTATAAGGAACACTATTATAAGGTTCAAAGTAATATTTTACAGTTAAAAATCAATTTGATTTGCATTTTTTTTTTTTTTTTTCACAGCTTAAAATTAAAATGAATTTTTTTTAGCAAAATATTTTTTTCAATAAAATATTAAAAACAAATTATTTATTTTAAACTTTTCATTATAAGCCTTAAATTATATATAGATACAAAAAAAACACTCTTTCAGAACTGTCTTTTCCAAAACCTGAAAAATCTGTAGTGCAATGCATAACTTCATAATTAAAAAAAAAAAAAAGAAACACAATTTGTAAAAGTGGGCATTTTTTAAAAATATTAAAAAATTTATTATTAAAATTAATTACTAGCTATTTGACAACTGAAAATGCTAAAAAAAATTTTAAATAAATTTTTATAAAGACTGGTCTCTACAAAAACACCCAGTATGCCATTTTAAACACATTTTTAAAAAAAATCAAAACATGAAAAAAAAAAGAGACTATTTTTATTCAAATTATATATGAATAAAATCTAAACAGAATGAAATTAAAAATTCAAGGTTATAAGAAGCAATGGTATATTGAAAGTTCAAATTGGCAAATGGTGCAACCTGCCTTGATATAATATACCTCCATATATGTTTAAGTAAGGAGCAGTACAGAATCTATGCAACTCCTAGCATAATCTATAAAAACTGCTGAACATCTGTGTATACACATATGATTTTGATATATAAAATAATTTTTTTGTATAAAAAGTTACCCAAAAATAGATGTTCATTTTTTATTTTTTTTTTCAATAAGTTTTTTCAGACAAAAAGTAATAATCTCTTCTTAAGATAATAGAAAATCCCTAAGTAAGTTTTGTTTATAATGTAGATAAAATTTGAAAATTGTCCAAAAGTAACTTTTTAAAATAAAATAATTTGCAAGAATCAAACTAGAAATAGGGAAAAACTAATCATGTTAAAATGCTCATTTTTTTTAATCATAAAATAAGTATTCAAGGGGGTAAAAAAAAATTTTTTTTTTCTCTACCAAAAATAAAAATTTTTATTTTTAACTTGTATAATTTTAATGTCCATACTTTAAAAGAATTACTCAAATCAGATAGTTAACAGACCAGATTTCAGGATATAAAATTTTAATTTGTTCAAAATTGGTTTTTCAACTTTAATTTCTTCTGTACAAGACAATTTTTTTTTTTTTTTAAATTTTTACATTTTAATCAATATTTCAAAAACTTGAGTTTGGAAAATCTAAATGGCTATCATTCTTTGTATGCTTTACTTTCTAATTATCTCTCGTTTTCAAAGATAATAAGTGCTATAGAAACATTAACAAGCAATATATCTTAATAGGGTAGAACCACAACATATTTTATATTTTTTTAGACATTTTAGAGAAAATCTTAAGAATTCTTAAAATAAAGCTTTTTTTTTTGTTACAAAAAAAAAAAGTTTAAAAAGTCAATAGTCTTAATAGTTTAAATTATTTTTTAAGCAAAAGAAATTTCAATTAGCAATTCAAATTAAGCCTTTGCAAGCTAAATTCTCCTCTTTTCAGATCAATTGCAGCTCTTTAGCTGGTAGGACCTATTTGTATTTATATTTATATATGTATTTATATTTATATAAGAAAGCATTTGCATTACATATATATATATATATATGTAGGATTTTTTTGTGTGCTAATCACCAGATGGCGACACATCACAGACAAACATTTTGTCATGTAGTGGCAGTATTCAACTTTGAACTCTGGCCCTGGGAGAAGGGGAGAAGCCCCATAGATGGGCGCGGGAGAGGAACGCTGACCTTCAACGAGAGGAGTCAAAAATGAAACGGGCTGCGGAAAGCAGCGAGAGAAAATGACTGTTATGTAATAATAATTAATGTAAATGTCGCTGTACATATATTAGAGCTGTATTAAATGTCTGTTGTTGAGACAAAAACAGCGTTTTGTTATTCTGCTTTGAAATACACCCCTAGACAACCCACTCTGGCCGTTATAGTATTGTTAGGTTGGTAGAGAAGTCTACAAAAATTGGGGGCATCGGACGGGATGAATTCATTGGACTGTTGGCAGAAGCCATTTTGTTGGGAGCGTTCAAGATAGCCGTCCCGGTTATAAATGATACAGTGATATAAGGTCACCCTGGCCAAGAAGTGTTGGAGAGAAATATTTCAGTTTTCGGAGCACTATGAGATAGCCACCCCGGCTATAGCAGTTGTTTTGGATATCCGGCCACCCTAGCCAAGAAGTTTAATGCATTCCATATTTGATAAGAAGGAGATAGCCGCCCCGCTATAAGTGATTCTGCGAAGGGAGACCACCTTGGTCAAGAAGCTTCGGGAGGAGAACGCTGGCCGACTACGAGACTGGAATGGGCTGCGTCAAGCAGCAAGAGAATGTTATTGTTATGTATTAATTGTTAATGTAAATATCGCTGTAAATACATTAGAGCTTCATTAAATCTCTGTTGAGAGAAAAACAACGTTTCGTTAATGTGTTTGGAAATACACCCCTAGACAACCCACTCCGGCCATCGTACTTCTGCTAGACTGGTAGAGAGGTCTACATATATATTGTACACACAAACAGATATACAAGCTTGCACACACACAAATGGATGCAGAAATATCCCTGCATACACTGATAGATAAGCATGTATGCATGCATACGTACAATAAATATAAAAATAGGCAAAGAAAAATATCAATAGGCAATATAGTTGTACACAACAATCTTCAACTTGGATCTGAAGAATTTTAATTTTTCCTTTGCTTTAAAAATTTAGGTAAAATATATATTTATACAAAAATAGATCAACAAAAACGTATCAAATACATAAGACACAAATGAATATGAATCAATAAATTGGTAGGCATGTAAATAAGAATAGCCACAAATATATGCATACAATCATAACACAGATATACAGACATATTCTTTAATATAGATATACAATCAGTTGCACATACATACATACATTCATGCATGCTACACATATACATATATATAATGTTTAAGTTTACATTCCCCCATATATAATGTACTTTAATTTAAAAAAAAATATACTGCTTTCAGAACTTTGCCACCCTCATGAAAAGACAAAATATAACATGTTCATGTCTTTGTCTAAAAAGAAAAAATAAATTTTCAAATAATAAAATGTTAATTGATAATTTTTAATTTATTACATACTAGCAGATACACACAGCCATTTCCGTGGAAAAAAGTAATATTATTTTACAATTTTTTTTAGAAGATACATAAAAAAAAATTATAATTTTTATACTTCAGGAAAAAAAAAAAAAAAAAAAAAAAAATAAAATTTTTTTAAAAATTTAAAAAAAAAAAAATAAATATTTTTAAAATACATAAAAAAAAAAAAAAAAAAAAGAGACATTATTCAGCTTAAACAATTTTAACAATGAATAAGTTTATATTTCTACAAAACCAGGATAATAAATGAAAAAATCAATAGAATAGTTTAGAAGTTTTATTGTACAAATATACTTAAAATAAATAAAGTTGAAAAAAAAATCTAATTTAGACATGAAAAAGAAAACCAATGCTATCAACACAACCAGTTAAAAAAAAAAGTGATATTTCAATATCTAGTTACGGATTTCATGAAATAGATCGTCTCAGCAGAACTATATTGTTACAAAAAAAATCTCATTGTCAGATTAGTGAACTTAAGGGGAAAATAAGAAAGCATAAACTGCAAAAAGGAATTTTTTTACAAAAACAAATTTCAAATTCATTTGATTAATTGCATTTTTAAATCACTAAAAGAAGTATAAATGTACCAAAAGAAGTGGAAGGTGCCGATATATCATCATTTCCAGATGATTTTTGATTGTCTTTAGGAGCAGAACTTGTACTAGATTTTTTCCTATCACGGCTGCACCATTTCCAATTAGGATATGCTTTAAAATGAGCTTCTTTCACCTGCAATGTAAATAAAAAGTTTCATTAAAAAAATTAATGAAGTTTTAATCAGAATTAATATTTTATAATATCTAATATATGACAATTTAAAATATAGTTAATATTCTGATTATTTTCTATTTAACTACTTAATCTACTTGAATTAAATAAATATAATCGTTTTTTAATGATAATCAATTAAATTTCAGATCATTTGCCACAAGACTGATAGATTTTAACAGACACAGCTTTACTCAATATGTTCCACACAGATACGTTACATTATACCCATATTTTTAGACCAAAATTTTTTCTTAAATATCTATAGAGATGGCATTAGGAGTGTTCAAATTTTCCTGAAGCCCAAGAAAATGACTTTCTGGTTATATAGACAGATATAGATATGCATACAAACTATCATAACTTAAGCATAAAAAAAAAATTTTAAGAAGTAACAATAATGTCATTTTTAATTATGACAATTTTTTGAGTAATATGGTGGGTGGGTACTGTGCCTTAACTCATAGTGTTAATCTTTACAGTATAACTTAGGAAACAATAAGTGATATGGTATAATTCACAAATAATTCATGCCTGTTCACTTGTTTGCCAATAAAATTCTGTTTTTATGGTTTCAATGTCTTTTTTCTTTGGTCAAAACAATACAATTAAAATAATCTTTTTCAATTTTTAAGGATATTTTGGAAATAATAACAAAAAAATTAACATATTATAAATTTAAAACTAAAGGGCTTATATAAAAAATATTGCAATAAGGAAGATATAATTATTAGATATATTCCAGAAGAATAAAAGTAAATGAAAAAAAAAAAAAAAAAACTTAAATTGAAATAGCAAGATTTGAATAAAATTAAAATAAAAGATATTGGAAAAATTCAGATCTTAAACTTTTCACTTTTAAGGCATATTTTTTATTAGCCCTATATCCAAGTACTGTTCTAGAAAGGGTTTTTATACTTAAAACATCGATTTATTTATCTGACACATTGAAGTTCCATCTATTATCTGTGACAAGAGTATGTTAAGGGACCTACTTTTTAAAATATATATTTATTGTTACACATTGAACAAAAAAGTCCAAAGATTGTACATAGTGACTTATAATCTGCACCCAGGAATCCCAAGGTTTCTTAATGTATAATCCATACATTAAGGCACGATAAGGTATTTACAGGCACGAAATTAATCCTTTAAAAATAAAAATAACTCAAAACAAACCTCAAAAGCCAAGTCATGATATTTCTGTTTTCTTTCAGGTTCTAAAGCATACCACCATTCTCCTAGAATTTTACTCACAGTTCGATTATCTTGATTTGGATGCCGTTGATGAACCAATGCACGGTGACGCTTACTGAATATCATAAAAGCATTCATAGGACGTCTTATATGATCTTTCTCCCTGTTGGCAGGCTGATAAAAAAGGATAGTATATCATTCCTATACATTAATAATTGCAATTTTAAAATTAATGTAAATTTATGAATACCTTTTTAGGGCTTTTTAATTCATCTTTAGGTAATGCACTGAGAGATTGGGATCTGCGTTTATCAGTTGAATCAGTAATATCCATAGGAAGATTTTCACTAGTAACAAAAACATCATCATCTCCTTCTTCTGGTTCTGGAGGAGCTGAAAACGTCATAATTTTTTTTAATGAATTTTTTTTTTTTATCAAATGAGTTTTAATCATACCCATTTTTTATTCAAGTTTTAATACTCCATTAAGAGGAAGTCTGTTTCCATTATTACATTTAAACTGACAAAAGTCTAAAAATTAGAATGTAAAATTTCTTAATCTAATAATCACCTCATGTGAAATCACTATGCATTGTTGATATTGCATGTAATGTAAATATTAAGCTATTTAGGAAAGTAAACAAAACTGCACAAATAATTCAACACATTTTTAAAAAATATTTTTGTGTGCAAAATTTGGGTATAACTCATTTTCATATGTTGAAATATCCAAGAATATTTATTTCAATTTTCAAATTTATATAAAAGCATTTGAATTAATATTGCTAGAATTAATTCAAATAGAGATTACTGAAGGATATGATTTCAACATTAGCTTTAATGCAGTAATTCCCTACCTATAATCTGTTCTCATAATTTTCAGCAGTAAAAATAAAACCTTATATAATTTGTGGATGAGAACTTTCTGTTCGCTTACTTTCTTTGGCATAACTTTTCAATAAAAAATATCATTTGATACATTTATAAAATTATGCAAATCGTGAAATAAATATACATGAAAGAAATCATGAAGAAATATATGTGAAAGAGCTATGATAACAAAAAAAAATATTTACAGATCATATATCAAACAAGTTTACAGAAAGCAATTTTACTCACTACTTTGTTTCCTATCCTCTTTATACCAAGTATACATTTTTTCTTGCCTCTTTTCATAAAAAATATGATTATTTTATACCATCTGCAACTTCAATAAGATCCTCACTGGATTTTTTAAAAGAGTCATTTATTTCCTTCTCGCACTAAAATCTCATTTATTAACTTTGGACAAATGCTGTACATTCATTGACTGTTGTTTTTCCCAGAATTATTTTATTTTATTTTTAACATACTTTTAAGATCAACAATCCCTATAATCTGCACAATCCTAGAGTTTTAAGCATATATAATCACAGACTATAAGTAATTGAAAGAGCAATTTCACTAATTCAGTATAAAGTACGGTGAGTGTTACAGTAATTGAATAGAACATTATAGTAACTTAAAATGCAAAGACAGTGAAAATAGTCTTTTATCCAATGCAAAAGCTAAAAACAAAACTAAACAAAAACAAACATAACTACTTACCAGGTTCTTTCATAGTATTATCTGTGGAAGGTTTAGATTCGGAATTAGAATTAGTAGAAGAATTTCTGGTCAAAAATGGCACAAGAGAATGCCATGGGAAAACAGGAATAGGTCTAGCATCATTCCAAGCTGATAAATAAAGAAATTATTAATCATAAAAGACACCAACATATAAGTTAAATGTGAACCCAAATATTTTTTACTTACTTGAAGTATTTTTTCCATTGTCAGGAGAAATATCTTTCTTTTCTGGTGAACTTGGTATTGGCATAATGGGCAATAATTGGATTGGAGTCAATGGTTGGGGACATTCAATTTTTGTCTCTTTATCACTTGGCAATCGAATATCTCCAGGTATATATTTTGTATAATCAAGTTCTACTGTTTTATTTTCCTGTACAGAATTTGGTACCAAGTAATTTGTGACGTAATTACCAGAGGACATACTAGTTATGACAGTAGGTTCTTCATTAACATATTGGGGTTCATTTCTCACCATATTATTAAAAAGCAAAACAGTCTGAGAATCAGCAAGTCTATGAGAGCTTGCATCTTCTAAATTTGACATGTCTGCAACATTTTCTTGAGAAAATGTTACAATCCCATCTTTAGATGCCTTCATAATAACTTCTTGTTTATGATTTTCCATTACATTAGACTGAGAGTCCCGTATTAAAACAGAGCGTTGATAACCTGCTTGAATAACAGATGAATCAGACTGATTGGTACTTAAATGAAGCACAGAAGCTCGTGTCTCAGGTTGAACATTGAACTCTTGAATGGTTACAGGAGGTTGAATAACTTGTGTTTTTATGGCACCTGGATGTGGATGAAAGACATTAGCAACAGGTGATGAATAATTGTTTGATATGATTTCTGAAGTGCCAGTTAATGGTCGAGTATCTTGAGGTGAGATGGTCCATTGTGCGGTTTGTTGATTAACGGTGGGAGATCGTTGAGGATGGCCAATTGGGGTAAAATGAGAATTTGGTGTCTGGAAAGTTCTTGGAGAAATAGGATTAGGTGTATTATTAGGAGAAAATGCAGGAGTAGCTGATCTTGAGTTACCTAGAGATACAAGCATATTAGCAGCTTCTGTTTCATCTCTATCAAAGCGCCCTTGCACTCTATCTCTTTCCGAGAAAACAGGATTGGATTCACTGTCATGAGATGATTCCTCCCACTCCAGTTCTCGACCAGAAGCAGAATCCTTGAATGTTCCTTTACGTCGCCCAGGAAAAGATAGAGATGGAGGTCGTATATTTTTGCCTCTCAAAGATAAATGGCGGGAACAAAATCCCCTTCGTTGTGATTCTTTTGTGCAACCTTCTTTAGAACATAGTCTTCGCCATTGTTTACCATTGAATTTTTTGCGGATGCCATTAGGAGTAGCAACTATATCTCCTTTTTTATATTTGGCATTTAGCATCGCAGGTGAACGAGATGTACCTAGACATTCTGAAGAATCAGTGCTCGCACGACTTAACACAGTCTCACTTTTACGAGATTGAGATCGAGGAGTTAGACTCCCTTGTGATAAAGTTGAAGGCCTTTGATAAGGATAGGTAAAATAGTCCTGATCAAATTTAATGTTTTCTTTTTTTAAATCATCATCTGAAGATTCATCATCAAAATGTGGATTCCTTAAATCCTTTTTATTAAGTACTGCTTCATGAACTAATTGCTCAGAAGATCCAGTAGCAAAAGTATTAGTCACAGGCATTACTTGCATTCGGCTAGGTGAAGGAGATGCAGAATATAATTCTGATCCTGCTGCAGCCATTCTCAATGGTTGCACCAGAGCTCCTTGAAGTTCAGATTCAACTAAAACATCAGAAAAATTTTGATGATTAGTAATTACTTGAGTAAAAGCACTTGTTGGTGTAGTTGGGTGCTCAATTGGTGTACTTAAAGACCTCCAAGTTAAAGTCTCACTAGATTCTATTGGCTGTGAACCATTCTGTGAAGATACAGAGAGTTGAGGTGGAGCAGGAGTAAAAGGCATTGATGGTTGAGGATCCATATCAAGCTCTTCCCACCAGGGAGGTAAAAGAAGCCTGAGGTTTGCTCTAGAAACCCAAACTGTACTTCCAACATGACCATACTCAGATGTATGCTCCAATTTCACATTAAATAGAACAGGCTTGGGACTTATGGAAATAACTTCCCCAACTACAAACACATTCTCATCTTGATTCACTCGCACACACACAGAAGTACCAATCTTGACTTGACCTGGAGAAGGACTATGATCGCTAATTACATCATACTTCCCATTACCTAAAACATCAAGTATGCACTTAGTAGATTGGTTGTCAAATAATATGACAATATCACAGCCATTTTTTAGTTCTTTTATCACACCAGGTAAATAAATAATATTAAATTTAGCAAGAACTCTTTGTCCTTTCCAGTCTCTTAAATCTATATCAACTCCATTTGGAGTTAAAAATGGAAGTTGAGGAGGTGGAGTCTGCATATTTGTAGTTTGGTTAATTGTCCTAGTAATCACACTAGAAGGCTCAAAAGGTTTGCTTGGTTCATCAGTCATCATACCTTCCATTTCTGAAGGATTGAATTTTCGTTTCTTTGGCACTTTTTTTGCTAACAAAGTCAAATTTTCATCCTTAATGCAACTACTGTCAGTTAAATTAGGAAACTGTGGTTCCACTGAATGTGATACAACAACAGCAGTTTGAATGCACTCCAACTTTGGAGGTGAAGGAGAAGTTCTATGGTCATATGTAGAATGATTTGCAATAGGGTCAGTGGAAGATGATTTATTGTCACAATGATTTTGCGGATTGCTATCATTGACACTAACTTGGTTATGAACCGATGCAACTTCTGAAAGAGGTTTTATAGGTGCATTTATTTCATTTGCACCCGAGTCTGACTTTTTAGTCACTGTTGAAGACAAGGGGCTTCTAGCTTCGTCATTTTTATCATCAACAGTCGCGTTCCTCTTTCGACTTCTTGTTGTTCTGGCAGAAGGTGCAACACTCTTAGTAGCTACACCTCCTGCCTTCTTGTGTCTGCTTTCACTACGACGATTCATTTCGGCATTTTCTTGCTGTTAAGGACAAATCCAATGCTAGACTATAAAAATAAATATGATTATTACTATAACTTTTAATAGCTATTTTATTTGCAGTTAACTTTAATAAAAGACAAAAACATAACAAAAATATAAGTTTATGTTTTGAAAAAAATATAGTATTTCATTCATGACTTATTCACAAAATTAAAATTTTACGTATTTAAAAAATTACCTATGGGAAACTTTATTAAAAATATTAATCAAATAGAGTTTTTAAGCTCAAATATAGTGCTAAATTTGTACATTTTTTTTTATTATTATTTTTAACACTACAACTTTAATTGAAAGAATTACAAAAAAAAATTTAATATAAAAATTATTCAAAAAGCCATCATTATAGCAAACATTATTTGATTACTTAATGAAAATGAATACATGAAGAAAACTTCAGTACAAACATTAAAATTCAACAACACATTTATTGATTCCAATTACAATCTCAACTAATCTAGCCAAACACCAGAACTTCAAAGTTCCATAACACATTTTTTGAGGCTTAATTACCATATAAACCAAAACTGTCCAACCTCTCTCTTCCAAATACAAGTAAACTAACTTTCTTATTGATTTTTGCTGTTCATAACAATTTATGTCATCCTAGTGGAAAAAGCTAATCTAATTGAATCATAATTTATGAATTTAATTAAGTCATTCTGAATTCATTTGTATTACTTTAATATACCTATCCTCTCACTCATCTTTGATTTCCCTGAAAAAAGTTCAACGGGTCTTATCACATGATTTATAACACAGCTAACTGCTACAAACCAACATCTCCATCTAATTAAATTTACAATTATCAAAGATATTATACATGGAATTCTGGAGTTTTAATCAATTAATCACACATGCAAAGCAATAATGTAGTGGCAAAATACACATAGTATATAGTAATAATAGTCAAATTAAATCTTTGTCAACTTCAATATTCTTTCTTTTAAATATAATTATAAAAGCATAAAAGAATAGACCTATTTTTTTTATATCAAAATAAAAACCTACTTTTATCCAAAATTCAAATACCCACAAGGAAACTTAAGTATTCAATAATTTAGAAATTAAATATATTAATACAGAGATATAATAAATCATCAATAATTTTAAGAAAAGATTAAACAAAAGCTATTTTCAGTTTTTAAATTTTTATCTTCTGAAATTCAACTTAAATATAATGTAATATAAATAAAAATAAATAAACGTTATTCCATTGCAAATATGCATAAATTTCATAGGTTTGTATTCGAAAAATAAAGAACAGTTAAAAATATAACTGGTAAAATATATTAAAATATTTCTTTCTATGCAAATATTTCAATAGTAAACCAAAGTTTTAACAGTGAATTCAGCAAACAATATGAACTTTAATAGAAATATTTCTGATACATCAATATAACTCAATCATTAGATACTAAAAAAAAGATTGAAGTATATACAAAAAATAAAATGAATTAAAAATTTAAATAAAAAAATTTTTTTGCCTTACATAAAAAAATAGACCTAAATCGACATTAAAAAAAAATGTTGAGAATAGACGACAGTGATATTACAAAATTAGGAAAACTAACTTATATAAATATATTTTTTATCAACAAAAATATCACAATGTATGCAGGCCTGGATTTATGTAAAAACAAAAGAAATTTTTCCACTTTTAGATGAATAAAAAAAATATTGCATCATATTTAATTTAACAAATTCTCTGCAGAACAATATCTGGGGATAATGATAATGCATCTAACTCGAGAAAAAAATATATATTAAGCATGAAAAAAAAAATTTTTTTTTTAATTATTTATTATTAAAGTCTTTAAAAAAACGATAAAATCAAACTAAAGACAACATTAATGGTGGCACTTACTTTGTTTCGCTTTCAGTTGTTTCAAATGAATGATAACATACAAAAACAAACATTTATCCATGTTCAAAAATTCATGCAAAATTAAAAAAAATTGACTAAGTAATTAAGATTACAAAATCACGCTAGATTTCACTAATGAATTCATTAAAAAAATAATGTTGAATAAATGGCAAGAAAAAAAAAAGCAGCAGCAAATCATATCAACATTGCATGCAATATCGAAAACATTACATACCTCACAATCAAGCACGTTGTTATTTCCCATAATTAACTAACAGTAGATCTGTCAACAAAGTAGTTCAGCCACTGCATCATTTCTTTTGACAAGCACGAGCATATACACAATACGCATCCTTAAATTAAGTTCGAACTTACAACCACAAGAAAAGACATGTTTATTTTGCAGCCAACACCTGACAAGCAGGCCTGTAGTGCACGTACACTTCACATAGCTCGATGTTGATCGACCACACAAACAATTCAATAACAGTATTTCCTTGCAGCCAAAATTTGACCTTTTGCGGGAGTTAAACGAGACAGGCTACATCCTTTTGGTCTACAGTATGTTTTGCAAACACAAATAATTAATGTGACGCAAAAAATTACTTACATTTATCCCCGAAAATTCCTCTTTTACCACATTATCAACGAGAGCCCCAGCTCGTAGCAGTTTCTTTTCTTGACCTAAAAATGGTGAATGAGTAACACAGCTAGCGAGCTGAGGCTAGCGATTGGATGGATTTTTGATCATGTGCTCAAAATGTCTGGAGTTGTATGCTCCTATTGGCTGTAGTATCCCCAGTAATGCTCTGCTAGATCTATTCAGTTGCAACACTTATTTTCTTTTATTTTAGAAAAGAAAAAACTCTTTTACGATTGCAAATAACACAAGTGCAGAGTGCTCATTACCTATGATCATCAGCATTGCTAGTAATAATTATTGCATTGAAGATTTAGAGATTTTTCAAACAAACTAACCTGTTTAGGTTCTGTATTTTACTTTCAAACGCTGACGTAATCTACTGATGAGCAAGGCAACCTTGTCGCGGCCACGCAGTGACTTCATTGAGCAACTGACCAATCACAGCAGAGAAAGATTGACGTAGCTGGAAACAAGGCAATCTATGTGGAGTTTCGGGAGTTAGAATGAAAGTGCGGTGGAGAAGGGGAGGGGGGGGGGAGAGTTTCTTTCCGAATGAAACGAAACACACACACAGTTATCGCATTTTCCAGCATGAAAACAAAATCCTCAGAGAAAAAAATCCAATTTAAATTTTAACTAACATCGCAGTACAAATGAAGAAATTATAAAATAATGGGTTTTTTTTTTAATTAATATAAAATGCGCTAACATTATGCACAGCAACAGCACTTCTATATTGCTTAGTGGCAATATATAAACTTTTATATTGTTTAATTAGCTTTATTTGTTAACTTCTATACTATTTATTAGTACTTCTATATTGTTTAGTGCCAATATATATGCACTAAACTTAAATTTCGATAACTCCAAAAATATTTAAAAATTAGACTATTAAAAATTTTAATGATGTCATAATAGTATTTCAGATTTACAGTTATGAAAATCAGATTTCCATTGGTTTTACCTTTGATAAGATTGTGATTGTGTTTGCTATAAAGGCTGTTCTAATTAAAAAAAAAAAAAAAAATTTTAAGTTGTTCACAGATAATAAAGCATGCATTCAAATTAGAAATTAGTGTTAAAATTTGATTCTTTGGAGATATTTTGCAATAATACAGTTCGGTAAAAATGCTTCGTTACTGTCCTTGCGGTTTTTAAGACGAACTGCATATCATTGAGGATTGAATAATTTATTACCTATTATATATATATATATATTTCCCCATCACTGAGCCTTCAAGAAAAATTAAAACTTATTTTACCCCAAGAAATATCATGACAGCATCTGGTAACTCTATGATCAATGCTAATGCATGAAAAACTCTGTGCTCTAATGCAGGGATCTCCAAACTACAGCCCTCGGGCCAAACTACGGCCAACGGGGGCCCGCCAGTGTCATCCATCCGGCCCGCGACAGCAAATAATTTATTGTTGCTGTAATAAGTTGGATAAAAAAAACACAGAATGATAATAACTCAGTTTTATTGACTTGCTAGGTAAAGCTTAATGACAAGCATAATACGCGGAAAATTTAACTTAAGCATAACAACTAACAAGTAATTGAAATGAATCCCACTAACATTATAAAATAGTGAACATCCCGCGGTTATTCTCAGTAGTTATATTGGGGTAAAGAGTATCGCATATGTATGTATATCGATGTTTGGAATGTATAGATCCTGAATCAAACATATGATTTTTATCCTGAAAATACCCCAGGAACGGAATAGTCTAGAAATTATAGATAGTGGCAGAAAAATTAAAACGGTTTTGGCCTTGGTACTTACTGGAGTAAACAGTATGGCCCTAAGGCTGAAAAGTTTGGAGACCCCTGCTCTAATGCACGGGTCTCCAAACTTTTTAGGGGGTCTCCAAACTTTTTAGTCAAAGGGCCACACTGACTCCTCCAATAAGTCCCAACGACCAAGATCAAGTTAACTCGTCGTATCAACATACTGTAATTTTGATTTACGTTCAAATTTTAGTTTCGGAAAGGTGAGTTCAGTTCCATTCAGTTCGCAATTTCTGTAGGTACTTGCAGGCAAGTGTAAGGACACGTCATTGCGGCGGATATGCCATCTTGCGCTACAGTAGTACAGAGCTTTGTTCTGGTGATCGGCGGAATAAGACAAAAATGTCAATTATGCTTGGTTGGCGGAAGTAAACAGCGTCGTTTTGTAGCAGAGCTAGAACATGTTTTGGTTTTTGGAATACGTTCTCTGGACACCATTTATAAATTATCTCGCTTATATATTTATAAGCGAGACTTGAACAGTTTTAAATTTCGTGTTCTATTTTTTTTATTGCTAGGGCCCTGTATGGCCGAGTGGCTAGCGCTCTAAAATGAGTCTAAAGAACCAGTTGAAATTTCGTTAATA
>BPLQ01010132.1:117595-132179 GCA_021605075.1 Caerostris darwini
TTTATCGTTTGTTTTCTTGTATGTATCTATTTATCGTTTGTTTTCTTAGACATAAAGAATAAAAATGAAAAATAAAAAAATGGCTTATTTTTTAACGCCATTTCAAGTTTTATTTTACCCATATAACTTTTACCAAATTTCATGGAAAGTATATGAGGGGAAATCCAACCTCTCTATAGTATTTAATCAACTACAGAGAAAATTCAAAACATTCGAGCTTTCGTTTTCAAAGTGATGATAAATAAAAGATAGTAGTTCGGATTGCTTCACATACGGAAACTACTCAGAATATCAACTGCTTTTAAAAGTAAAAGCTATTAATTTTTATTATTCATTTATATTTGCTTTAAGCAAAAATTTGTGATGCAGAATTGGCAACCACAATTTGAGAAAAAAATATAAATATATAAATAAATTTTTCCATCGTCCATCTTTAATAAAATAATTTTAGTATATGAGGGTTACTGTTGTTTTTTATCAGAGTCAAATTAAATTTTTTAAATCTTTAAATTAATTTTAATGCACAAAATTTAAAAAGTGGATATTTAAATCATACTGTTGTAAAAATGAAACTTTCCATCATTTAGGTAAGTTACTGTTACTGTTATGCATTTATTTGATATTTATTACTAAAATAAAGTGTTGTTTGCTAAAATTAAAAACTTATATTTAATTTAGAATATTTGTGTCATAGAAGAAAATTTCATGGAATTATTATGGTAGATTCTGTATTTAGTTTAGAATTAATAGCAAAAATGTAATATAAAATATATCAAATCGTTAACTATCTTAATGCATTCTGCATCTGCGTTAAAAGATTTAAAAAATGTGTAATAATAATGTCGGCATTAAAATATTAAATATTTATAATTAACTTGAAATGCTAGAACATAATAAATGGCTGATAATATGTTATAAAGATTAAAAATAGATTATATTTGTTCAAAATTGAAAAATTTTGAAAAGCTCATTGAAATTATTTAGTTTTGGAGTTACTTCTTTGTTAGCAGTCATTCATTTCTTTAAAAAAAATTAAATTAAGAACTCATAATCAGTTAAAAATTTGGCCAAATCGAAAAATAGGGGCCGTTGGGATTTGATGACTTTTGTGGTGCCATCTGAGTTATAAGCAGCCAAATGTGGTAATCCGGGTTTCTTGTATTGTTTTCAATTCACTTCACTTACAATCAACTCTTTACTTGGCGGACTTCAGTGAAAAAAATATTTGACACCAAATCCCAACTGCCCATGTTCTGAGATTTTACCAAAAAATTTAACTATATTCTTTTTAGATTATGTCAAACAAATGTTATAAAAGCATTATTTTTTATAAAAAATGGGGACAATTATAAAAAAATAGGGACCGTTGAGTTTGGCGACTAGGCGGTAAATTGCCAAATGTGGTAGCCCATGTTTCTCGTATTGTTTGCAATTCACTTCACTAACAATTGCAACCTATTACTTAGAGCATATTGGCGAAAAGATTTCTTGATGCCAAATTCCAACGGCCCCTATTCTGCGATTTTTCCCTCGGTACTTACGTATTAACGCCACCACAGCAGAAGTTGCGCTAATGCGCCAATAAAGAACTGCCAATGCGCCAAAATAGAGACTGTTTTGAAACTATGTTAAGCTCTATATCGGCCCATTTTCCACCGAAATCCGATTGACTACTTTGTTTTTAAATAAAGTGTATTGAATTTTGAAAATGTTTTGATTTTAAATAAAGTGTTTTATATATTTTATGATTTGTCACAAAAATTTTAAGTATAGATTAGCGCCACTTAAAAACCGCCAAATCTGTAGCTGCGGTGGCGTTAATACGTAAGTATCTTTATACTTAAGTAAGCATTTAACCGATATACCTGCTGTTGTGTTGACAATTTTACTAGAGGAATACCACTTCTGTATGTCAACATTCTACCCTAAAGACATGGAGAAAAGTAATTGCGATTCAAGAGAAATTTCAGGGGTGCTACATGCATGGAGTAAATTTTGGAAACTCCAGCTGGACAGTCTGAGTCGATGCAAGACGTCTGTCCTAATTTGCTCGTGTTTTTTGCAAAGAAGCCTCTGCATTCTTTTTATATGTAATCGAAGTCTTGTCATTTCGCTCGTTAACTGCGATTTAGGCTACGATTCGGGCTACATAAAACAACAACAAAATTAATAATGGTACGTCTGTTAATTCACAATTCATTCAGTCAATTCAAAAGGCGTAAATCAAAACCACATCATCAAAAAAGGTTTTGTAAAGTAACATAACTTATTGTATTTTTGTTTCTTTGGATCTTTTTTTAGTCATAAAGCAAAAATATGATGAAAACAAAATAATTTTCTTAATTACCGTTTTTAAAAAGTGAAAAATTCGGTTGAATGATTAAGCCGTAAGAGAGCAATTATGAAAAAAAAGTAACGGAAACGTGAAAATAATAAGATGTTTATAGTACTGAACCATGAAATACAGATTTTTTTTTTTTTTTTTTTTTTTAAAAATATAAAAAAATTTTGGTTTTCAGGAACTAATTCAAAAGGAAGCTTCTCACATACCACATCATTTCTGTTTCAGCAATTACTCAAATTCCATTTCATCCTATTAACCTATTTTTTTTTTCATTGTTCCTTTCCTTTTTACATTAAATAAATATTTAACAACTTTTTTTGGCTATTATTATTCGAATATGAAATAAAAAATCTAACCCCTTAGATGATTTAAAAAAAAAAACCTGCAGATATTTTAATGAATCAATATTTTGAATAAAGAGTAACACATTCTTTATGAATCTTTTATTAGCTTTTCATTTGTGAATGCTTTTAAAAACAATAATCATTGAAAAGAATTTTTAGGCTCTTAAAAAGTAGACTGTCATCTTTACAGTATTTCCTCAACGTTATCAAGTTGAATAATGTTCGTTTATAATTTAAACAACTCCATTTAAATTCAAATATTCATTGTGTAAAATATATAATCTGCACCAATTTAAACTTTCTGAATATACAATGCTACAATGCTCTACAACAATAATTCCCAAAATGTTTTTTTACTTTTTTTGTCCTGCCTTTTGACTTGCATGTGAAAGAAAATGTAAACAATCCCCTAAACTTTTTATTATTACTCGTATTTAACTAAATATTATTATAACCGTAAAGTTTATTTTGTTGAATTTGTTGTTTTTTTAACTAATTATATACGAATAGCATGTATTTATTAATTTATTTATATTAATATTATTATTATTATTATTATAATTTTAAATATTCAAGAATATGATGTTTAAAAAATCCAGCTTAATTATTTTTAATTAACCGACATCAGAAAACAATTATAACTAACTAATCCCTCCCAGTAATAATAACTAAAATTTAAATTCTAGAATTTTCAATTTCGATAATGACCTTGATTTAATTTTTTCAAATAAAAATTATAACCCTCTTTTTTTGTTAGAAATATTTAAGCTTGATTTATGACTTTCAGCAACTACATGAGCAAAAGGTGGGTAATGTTTTAAGTTGTGAAAATAATAAGGGATTAATAATTGAAAGAAAGAAATTATTAGTCATTTTGAAATGCATAGTATTCTTACATCATCCTATCAATTCGTTCTAGCCTTACAATGTGAGAACAATTTACATTTTACATTGTTGTCTAAACATATAATTTCTCTATAGCGAAAAAATTAAATAAATAAAAATTCGTGTTCTTACTTTGTTTTCTCCATAAGCGCTTTGAAAAGGCTCTGTTTCTAAAATGTGTGAAATAGCTACGTTACGACTGCGAAACTACGTAATCTGTAATGAAGCAAATTGTTTCTTTCTACTTTCACAAAATAAAAAAAAAAGGGGAGAAGGGAAAAAGTGGGGAGGGAGAAAGGGAAAATATGTTGTGCGTCAGCATCAAAACAAGTCGAAACTTGCCTGCTTTCGAGCCTGCTTTCGAGCCTGCATTCGGGGACGGTGGAAATTAGCACTATTTGCTTTCGACGGACATACTTATCTGTATTTGTAGATATTAAAAAGAAAGCAAGACAAACATTCCTGAGGTTGTAAATCACTTTTTATTGCATTTGTTATGCTGTGCTTTTAAGTTGCGTTATAAGGATACCTATCTGAGTTCAAAAGAATTAATGCTATAAAATATATACCATTTATTTTGTGTAACAACATATTGCATTCGTAATTCAAAAAATTTTGATTTTTGTTTCGAATGTTTGACTCATCTTTTTAAACACATGTTTAAGAATTATATTTGATCTTGCAAACAATTAATATCATAATATATATGTATGTGTGTGTGTATCTGGTGTATATATGTGTGTGTATATTGTATATGAATGTGTGTTATATGTATATGTGTTTGTATATATATATATATATATATGTGTGTGTGTGTGTGTGTATATATATTATATATATATATAGTTCTTGTAAAGAATTTTTAGTTGATTCAAATGCAAACGAAAACCTCAAAATTTTATATCTCAATGGATGAACGCCATTTTACATAAAAAATACATGTTTAATCCAATAAGTCTGATTTGTAGCCGAATCGCAACGGTCACAGATAGCATGTGGGAGGGACGAGGTTTGAATCCGCTGAAAGCATTGTTGTAGTCACTGCTTTCAGAAAACGAGGACATTCGGTGAAGATTGGGACAATATACATAAATGCGTCTCACAACCATAGTCAGTCTACCAGCTAGGAGTTTTCCCGGTTTTTCATCCATAGACACGCAAATGCGCTGGAGTTATCTCTCAAATTCATCTTGGAAGGCATTGGCCTCCTCTTATCACCCGTCGGTGGGCTGTTTATGGGAAGCGTAAGAGGTACATGAAGTCTACTGATGTTCAACAAAGAAGTGGCGAATAATAGAATTCAAATGCAAAGTATGCATTTAATAAAAAAATATTACTTACTCATCACATAAATTTACCTGCAATTCTATTTTTAAACCAAGGAACAGAAACGGATACTGTTTCTGACTAAATATTACGTTCTGAAATTATTTCGTAATCAGTTTTTTTTGTTCCAGAGGCACCTGAGTGTCCTATGAATGCAAAGGATGTAAACAGTCATATCATGATTATTTACATCCTTCATTTATGCTATTGCATTCATGCTACAAATTCGACGCTGCTACTTATAGTTTTTGTTGGTAGAAATTCTATTCAGCTATTTTCTTTCATACATTAGGCTATTTGATCATTCTAAAAACTTTAGTATAACAAATAAATGAAAATTGAATTCTTATTATTTATTTAAGAATATTATAGTTTTTAAGCAGACGCTAAAATATCATATAAATATTACTTGTTGATATAAGTTAATAATGCAATTTTCATGTGAAAACGAAACCGGAGAAGATAGCAACTATGATTTGTTGTAATTTTTCAATTAAAATAAAGGATAATTTAAAACAATTGTTTTTGAATTCCAGAACCATCATAGCAATTGAAAATTTTATACGTCACTCAATGCAACAACGCATGCGTTTCATAAACACGTGCGCATCATCGTATGGTTCAACTCTTAGATTTATTCGGTTATTATGTTTTTCTGTATGTAAAAAGTTCTCTAACGAATCAACTGATTAATCATTGTATCATCATTATCAGCAAAAAGGAAGTTTAATACTTTAGTGATAATGAATATTATTTATTACAATAGTTTAAATACATAGTAATAATTATTACATAATATATAACGGTAGATTTTTATCATTTATAACAATATTTATTTAGGGAAAATCACAAAATAGGGTCGTTGAGATTTGGCATCAAAATTTTGTTTCGCCAAAGTGCGCCGAGAAAAACGTTGCGATTGTAAGTAAAGTGAACTAGTACAAGAAACATGGTTTACCCCATTTGGCGACTTATGGCCCATTTGACACCACAAAAAAGTCGCCAAAACCCAATTGCCCCTATTTTGATATTTGGCCTGATGGGGTTTTGTAACAGAAGATAACACTTTTATAACATTTGTTTGACAATCTAATAAGAACGTAGTTAAAAAATTTAACGATAAATGATTGCCAGTTATTAATTTCTTCTTTTTTTAAACAAATGAAAGACTGTCAGCAAAGAAGTAACTGCGAAATTTACCTCTAAACCAATAATTATGTTGTTAAGTTTCAGAAGCATTGAACAAAAAAAACAAAAAACAAAAACTTGAATTAGTGAAATACATGTAACAACTGAAATGCATATTATTGTGAAAAAATTTAAATAATATTTGGCGATTTATTGCTCAATTGGCGCCACAAAAAAAGTCGCAAAATCCCGACGGCCCCTATTTTGCGATTTGGCCTTTATTTATTTTATTTATTATTAATATTTATAAAATGTTTAAGGTATTTTATCATTTAGATTTCGAAGCGACAAATCAGTAAAATGAATATAAATTTAATATTTAAAAATGCACATTCTTTACTTTCATTATTTAGTATACGATTATTATTATTTTTTTTTTATTTGCTGTATTTTAATATGCTTTCTAGTTGGGTTAATTTGTCTTGAAAGCGCCACACACACAAAAAAAAAATTTCAAAATTGAGTCAAATGACTCATTTTAATGTTATGGAATGTTCACAAAGAAATCTTGAAAATTTGTTCCCATTTATCTTATTTAGATTTGGTCGTATTATGAATTCCATGTAAAATAAAATGAATTTAGAATATTAATTTTGCACAAAAGAAATATATTATGTTTGCGTTCTGATGGAAAAAAAAGTAATTACCTTCTAGACTTATATTCATTTAAATCAATGTTTTTTAAATTCTTTTTAATTTCGCTGCTATATTGACACTACCTTAGCTTGTACAAAATTGGCAAGTTTTTTAATAAAAATTTATATTAGTCGTTCCATCGTTTCGAATGATGGAATTTTAATATTATTATTATTCAAAGCCTATTTCGTGAAAAATAAAAAATAAAATTTTTTTAAATCACTGTAATTTTTTTTTTTTTTTTTCATGAAATGCACCAAAATAAAAATATATATATATGCAATTTTACAGAAGCAGAACAATGGTGGGTCATATCTGCCAATTAATTAATAAACCTGAATTTTTTTACCTTATTCAAAACTCAAAATCATTCATTCTAAATCACTAAATTAAGAAATTCTCAAATATAATTAAATTAAATTCTAATCCGAATTAGGAATTCAGGACACGTGCGATACAGATAAGGTTCACATAAAAAATTTTTTTAGAATATTCATATATAATAAAATTAAACCTGCATACAAAAAAAAAAAAAAAAAAATCTGCTATGTCATAAAACGAACAATAAACTGCTGAAACAGTTTCAGATTATTAATGGTTAAATTATAAGCATTTTTATTCAAATTGGTGTTCTTTTTTTTTTGTTCCAGCGCTCTCACGTGAGCTTCGAATCCTAGTGGCCTGCGCCTAGCTATCGGAATATTATCGTCTGCGCTTTTCCTCAGAGTCAAAACTTTGCTGAAAGGGAAATATCACCGAATGGAGGTATTTTCGTCTTCTCTCTTATCAATACGAAATCAATGTGTAGTTCTGCTTCGGTTGAGATAAGGAAAATGTTTACAGATGGGAAGATTTAACGTTGTATTACAATTAGAGTGATTTCGAATTTCTGTTTTCATTTCTTATTTTAAAAAAAAAAAGTTTTTAAAGTAGAATTCTAAATTTTTTTTGAAAAAGTTTTTAACATGGTGATATATATATATTTTTTAATGGCATTTGATGACAATGTGAAATATTACTCATATTAAATTGTTAAGAGAAAAATTACTTATATTTTTTAAATTAAACAGTTTAAAATGTTTTGTTTAAGGTAACTTTTTCTTTATGATTAGCATATTGCATAATCATAAAGAAAAGTTGTTGTTTAGTTTAAATCTGGGGTGGGTGGGGTAGGGAGCTACACGAAATTAATCTTAGTATTTAACATAAATATCTTGTACTCAATTTTCATTTCTTGTACTCAATTTTCAGGCTATTGTTTTTGAGATTTTTTCTCCTAAATTTAATCTTATAATTGCCAATACGAATAGCTGCTATGTGAAATATTATTTTTATCATAAAATCTCGATATTAATAAAATTAATAGATGATTTAATAGTCATTAATTAGAAGGGAAATTAATGTAGGAAAAAAATGAGGAATACCATAAAATAAAGCTATAAAATAATTTATGAACACAATCATAGAGTCTCAAAATTCAAAAATATCAATATTGATTATTATATAGTTTATAAATATTGGTTATTTTATCGATTATAAATATTGTTTGTTTTATAGGTTATAAATATTGGTTTTTGTAAAACAGAATTAGACAGATAATTAACAGAGTAAAGGATTTAAATAGTAATTTAAGAGTAATTAGAGTAAGGACAGAGTAATTTAAGAACAAATTAAAATCTGAAGTCTCTTTATTTTTGAGTATAGAAACAATTTTCAGCTTATAAATAACATATATTTTTTTTAAATCTTTTAATTGATTATTATATATTTGTGTCTTTATCTATATACATCCTAGGACAAGATATTTTAGAGTAAATTAAACTATTTCAATAATTTATTCAATGATAATTATTAATTTATTTTATTATTTTTTTTATTGCATAAGTAGATTCAAACATTTCTATTCCAGTTAAAACTTTGAAGTCAAATTGAAATGCAGTGGCTATAGGTTTAGTCATATATCAATGTATATCAATATTATTGTTTTAAAAAATGGCATAAATTAAAAAATTTACATAGTTTCTCTCCAGAAATTAATATATGCACACACACATATGTATGTGCACGTGAGTGAACAACGTAGTTCGAAGGCGAAATGATCCATAAAAATTAAATTTTTCACAGCGACACGCAGTTTTGAATATATACATCTCATATATAATCCTTTTTTTTTTTTAAAGTCAGAAATTTTTTTAGATATATTTATTGTTTAAGTATTTAAAAAAATGCGCAATTCTTGTAAAAATGTAGCTTTCAGTTCTTATAATTCTTGTATTACATAAGCAGGTCTTATTTTATTTGGAGAATATGACGCTCACATTCAATTTCTAGCTCAACTATTAATAATACTACGTAACATTCCTCTTCTTCTTTATTGGCTCAACAGCCCCATGGTGGGCCAAGGACGTCAGCATAATGGCAGATTTCAAGATAGTAGATATTTTTCTTTTTACGGAGTAGGGTTGTTAGCCCTATGCATAACTGTCATGTTAGACCACGGCCTACAATTTAAAGTGGATTCAGAATCACTACAAACATCCATGGCACTGCCGGGACTCGAAACGCCAGAGCATTAGTCACTCAGCTATCACGCCCCACTACATAATATTACACGACGAAATCCTCATTGAAACATTTCCAAACGTGATTATTCTGTTTAATTTTTGCCATCGAAAAATTTAAATGCGTATAATGCTTCGAAATTTGTACAGTAAGGGGAAATATTCTGATGTTAGATGTTTGACTGATACGCTAGTGATACATCAAATTTGCATTAAATTTAGCATTACTCAGATATGAGTTGCACTACTTAAACGTGAGACGCTATACACATTTAATAAAAGAGATTAATTAAATTACTCAAAATTGCAATTCATCGATATGATTAAATTTCGCAATTGAAAAGCTTGAATCATAAAATTCGCATAAAACAAGTCGTACGATTATTATCATAGCGGAAGTTTCATAGTCGATGTAGCACTTCTTTTTTCTCCCTAATTTTGATTATTACATAAAATTTGCCCTAATTTTCACATAAATATTTTAAATTATAATTATGCTGGGGCATTATTATTAAAAATTATAATTATGCTGCTTTAATTTTTTATTTAGTGCATATGAAAGAAATCCACTTTAAATCGTAGGTCCCGGTATAATATGACTGCAGAGCGTTGGGCGTAGGGCAATGACAAGTCCTACCCCGTAAAAAGAATGCATCTCCTGTCTAGAAATCTGCCAGAATCTGCCCCAGAAGGTATCATGGGGCTGTTGTGCCATTGATGATGATAACATATGAAATAATTAATGTCCTTAATGGTCAAAATAATTTTTTAATTATTTTAGACAGTAGTTATTATTCGGTATAACTCGTCTGTTTACTTTATGCAATGGATCGCCATTCATTAATATAGTATGATGCCGATCGATAATGACAATCGCTTCATGCTAATGAATGGTTCTTATAATTCATATTAATGAATGAATCGCATAACCATGGATCATATAATTCATTAATATGAATCTCCATTCATTACTGATAAAATTTCTCAATTGAAAGGCTTGAAACTTGAAAATTGACATAAAAACAAGTCATGCGATTATTATCATGGTGGAAATTCCATAGCACATGTACCACCAGTTTTTCCTCTCTAATTTAGACTATTACATAAATGTTGCCATAATTTTCACATAGACATTTTAATTTCTTTTTTTCCCCAGTGTAATTGTAGTTCATTTTAATTTTTTATTAAATATATATGAAATAATTAATGGCCTTAACGGACAAAATAATGTGATAAATATTTTAGACAGTAGTTATTATTAGGTATAATTCGTCTATTTAGTTTATGTATATCGTATAACTATCTAGTTTATGCAATGAATCGTTATTCATTGGCATGATAAAATTTCACAATTAAAAAGCTTGAATCAAAATTCGCATAAAAACAAGTCATATTATTATCATGGTGGAAAATCCATAGTAGATATACCACCGGTTTTTCCTCTCTAATTTAGACTATTATATAAATGTTACTTACCTTAATTTTTCCATAAATATTTTAATTTTATTTTGCCTATGAAATAAATAATGGCCTTATGGTCAAAATAATTTTGTAATTATTTTAGACAATAGTTATTATTCGGTATAATTCGTTTATTTAGTGTATGCATCGTCTATTTAGTTTATGTATATCGTCTATTTAGCTTATGTAATGAATCGCCATTCAATGACGATGAAATTTCACAATTGAAAGGCTTGAATCGCAAAATTCGCATAAAAACAAGTCTTATTATCAAGGTGAAATTTCCATAGCAGATGTACCACCGGTTTTTGTTATTAGTTAGTTAATTCATTTTGTTATTAGTTAGTTTCTTATTTTGTTAGACTATTACATAAAAGTTGCCATAATTTTTCCATAAGTATTTTAATTTCTTTTTTTGCCCAGTATAATTATAGTTTATTTAAATTTTTTATTGAGTATACATGAAATAACTAATGGCGTTAAATGTCAAAATAAACTGATAATTATTTTGAACAATAGTTATTATTCGTCTATTTAGTTTATGCAATGAATCGCCATTCATTGACATGATAAAATTTCACAATTGAAAAGCTTGAATCGCGAAATTTTCATAAAAACAAGTTATATTATTATCATGGTGGAAATTCCATAGCAGATGTACCACCGGTTTTTCCTCTCTCATTTAGAATAAGTGTTGCCATAATTTTCCCATAAACATTTCAATTTTATTTTTCTCAGCATAATTACAATTTATTTAAATTTTTATTGAGTATTTATGAAATAACTCATGGCCTTAATAGTCAAAATAATTTGATAATTATTTTGGACAGTAGTTATTATTCGTTATAATTCGCCAATTTAGTTTATGCATACTATTGTTTCCGCATTTTTCCAATATTTTTTTTTATTTAGAATTCTTTGAATGATATGAATTTTATTTTTTGTATGAAACTTTCCTTCCCGTCTGAAGAAAATCATTGATGGCGAATAATAAATCTTTAGTATTAATATTCAATTCAATTAATTAAATATTCAAAATTATTAATATCGAATATTTTTAATGATTAAATAATTACAGCGCAAATGTTTCATGGCGCTGTTTCGGAAAATAAATATTATTTTTATTTTATTTATTTATATACAAATTGGAATTCGTATGTGAATTTATTTATGAAATTATTTATTATTTATTTTATGAGCATTTATAAGTAGAAACTATATAGTATTTCAATATATTTGTGAAATGGGATCAAAAATTTTTACACACTTTAACGTTAACGTTTCATTATTTTATATTAACTCATTTTTCGGTGAATTATTTTTAATATATAGTTATTTTTTCTTGGTTGTAAGTATAACGATATTATATCCAGAAAGAAAATTCTACCAAATATACAGAGCGACTTGCTAGTTAATAATATTTAAAATGTTCTCTATTCTTTGAAAAATAGATCGTGTTTAAACTTATTTACCTAGTGTAATATTGGATGTTGATAAATGCAACTCATAAGCAAAAAGAAAGAAAAAAAAAAAAAGATGCAAAAATTTTCAAAGCCTACAGATTTACCATTACTTCAGTTAAAAACTAGTGTGGAATTGAACCAACTAACTGTTAAAAAAAAAGCCATACAATATATAATATTATTATATTAAATTATATTATATATATATATACACTCAAGAGCCAAAACATTATGACCACCTGTCAATAACGAGTTGGCCCACCTTTGGCGTGCAACACAGCTTCAACCCGCCTTGGCATGGATTAATCATCATCATTCTACGAACGGAGTACCTTGGCCGGTTATGGCCTTATAACTCCTAATCCTGTGCAGTAATGTTCATTGCAATACAAAACACATGAGTAAAAACAAAAAGCAGTGAGCATAATTATGTCCATTGTTAGTAAGAAAAGAAACAAAAAAGTAAAGATAAAAAGCGGAGTAAATAAAAGAATGGCGCAATTAAAAAATAAAACAATTAATTAATTAATTTAAAAAGAAGTTGCATTTTTTCAAAAGGATTGTTAGCATTCTTAAATTGCGTATAAAGCATGGATTAATACCACCACTTAATACCAGTTAAATACCACTTCCACCTGATCACGTGCCTTCCACGTCATCCAGGCGAGTTCATTGCAAAATGTAGGGGTGGTCATAATGTTTTGGCTCTTGAGTGTATATATTCGGTTTGTATATTGCAATCTATTTCTGGTTTATTGCTTCTAGAGGGTTTCGTATGGATTTTTTTTTTTTTTTTTTTTTTAACAGTCAGTTCAATTTCACACTAGTTTTTAACTGAAGTAATGGGAAATCTATAGGTTTTGAAAATTTTTGCTAAATTGTTTCTTCTTATGAGTTGCGTTCATCAACGACCAATATTACTCTAAGTAATTGTAATTTTCAAAGTTTAAATACAACCTATTTTTCAAAGAATAAAGAATATTCAATAGAGAATATTTTAATTATTATTAACTAATAAGTCGCTCTGTATATTTGGTAGAATTTCCTTTCTGGATGTATTATCGTTATACTTATAACCAAAGAAGAATAAATATATTAAAAATGTTTTTTACTTGTTCATAAGCTATTATATAACTTATATAATATTATTATATATATAGCTTATATTATAAACCATCGAAATCCAACGAAAAATGTGTTAATATAAAATACTATAACTTTGAGGCTATTTTAATTAGCTTTCATAATTTGTAACATATGCAATCAAACTTTTTTTTTTTTTTTACACACAAAAAAGATGAAGAGAGTTAGGTACATAAAAAAAATAATAAAAAAAGGAAAAAGGAAATCCTGTTAAGAACTAAATTAGGATATTATTTTCTAATTTTTTTTCCTGCGTTTAAAATAAGAAAAAAGCGGATTTTTTTTTTTCCTTCGTAAAAAATGATTTCATTACATTTCAGTAGATAAAAAGTTTACACATGGTTTAGTCACATTAAATAATAATTCTATAATTTAATGCAAACAGGAATTAAATTGAAGAATAATTAAAATGTGAATAATATGTAACAAATTTTAATTTATTTTAACGAAAATTGCATAACACGCAATGCAATTAAAATAAATAAAAAATTAAAGTTAATTTAACACTCTTGTTTAAATAAATTTAATAAAATGCACAATAATTAGTTCGTTTTTATCAAAAATGTATTTGGATCTCAAATTTTAAACTGAAACACATTAAAGATTTTCCGATTTGTTGTAAGCATTTGCTATTAGAGATTATTTTATTCTAATGACCTAATAGTAATTTTTTTAACTTTTCCCTTGCTTTTTCTTTTTAAAATTTAAATAATTTTTTAATAAATAAGTTTGCATGCATCAAATTCTTTGCATTTTGACAAGAATTTTGAAAAATATTTTAAATTAATAAAACTGTATTAATTTTTAATTTGTATTTGGTTGGAGATCAATATATATATATATGCAAGTAGTACGCACCTACATATAAACAATGTTTTAACCACAACAAAATTAGGTCTTGCTATTCTGACAAAGGAAAAAATGCTTCTTTAAGATTTATCATGTTTTAATATTTTAAATTAATAAGCAATATTAATTTTTAATTTGTATTTGGGTGAAGATTAACATCTAATATATATGAAAGTAGTACGTACCTACATATAAACAATGTTTTAACCACAACAAAATTAGATCTTGTTATTCTGACAAAGGAAAAAATGCTTATTTTCTTTATCATTAAGATAGTAGATAATTGGGGGGCCCGCGGGGCGGGGGTGGGGGGGGGGGGGGGGGTGGGGGGGGAAGGAGGGGGGGTGTGGGGGGGCGAAGATAAGGGGGGGGGGGGGAGGGGTG
>BPLQ01010132.1:132279-249660 GCA_021605075.1 Caerostris darwini
CCCTCTATTTTCTCGAGGGAGAAGAAAACGTTCATTTACAGAATGCTTCTTTGATCAGATATAAAATTCCGAAATCAGTTTAAAATAGTAATCATAAAATGCAGTCGAAGTGCATCCCTAGCGATCACCTTTCAATCGTTTGTTTTATTTTGACAAAGTTCCAAAAATTCCTCGAGCGTATTGAGAGGAGACTTCATTTGATAGTCATCCAAAGGTCTCGGAAGAAAATGCAAAACAATAAAATGCCGCAAACAATATTGTTAATTCTGGTAAAGTTTTTTTTTGAAAGATAAGGAAAAACTAGTAGTTGTTTTCCACTTTTTAACGAAACTAATTGTAGTTCAAATTTAACATCAAGAATTTAAAAGTACACGTCATAAGTAACCTAAGTCGTGGCACTGAGTAAATATATAAACAGCAGTAAAATGATATATGTATATTCTTAGAATAGTTCAAATTCAAAATTAAAAGAAAAATGTTCAAGTTTTCCTTTTTTTTTTAAATTTAATACTTTGTAGGAAATACTCTGCGATCATTTTAATATTTGAAAAGAGAATGATTGTTATTAATGTTATGTTAATGTTATTGTTATTTTTATGGGGATCGATATACAGAACTGTAAGCAAACCCGTTTATATCTCTGGATTTTCAATTTTTTTTTAAATTTTGCTATAATATTCCAAATATTTTTTTTTTTATAATTAACAATATAAAATGCAACAGGAAATAAATCTGCAATAATACTTTTTATCACTTAAATAACTTATTTTCATCTCAATCATGTTCGCAATTATTTTTTTGGATACAAAATAAAAAATATTTTAAATATTTTAAAAAAATTCACAAAATAAACAATTATTTTGGCTGTGACTCGCACTTTGTACCACAGGCTTCGTGTTTGAATCCCGGATGTTTGTAGTAGTTCGGAATCGTAGGTTTCGGTCTAATATGTCCATAGAGGGTTGGATGTAAGACAATCCTACCCCGTAAAAAGAAAACATCTCCTGCCTCCAAATCTGCCAGTTGTTGAGACGGCCTTGCCCCACCATGGGGCTGTTGCGCCATTGAAGAAGAAGAAATAAATATTTTATAAATTAAAAAAAAAAAAGAAAGAAAAGCATGTACTAATACTATATTTTGCTCACTTCGCCTCAACGCCCTCTGTTTTCGTTTAATCAAATACTTCAAAGAATAATGTTAATTTTAAAGCTCCGATGACTGATGGTGATGAGTCGCGCTCTGTTCTGAAAACCTAGTTTCTTCTTAAGAAAATTCTTTAGAGCATTTAAGTATTTAAAATCAGTTCTTTTTGGATTAATAAATATTATTTTTAAATTTCATATTGAATCTTTATACTACTTCTTGATTTAAATCGAGATAATATGTAATATATAAATATTTCGTGTTCCTACGATATTCAAATGTTTAATTAATGTTAAAATTTTTGACATTTTATTTGTTTTTTTGTTTCAACATTCAACATTTCAACATTAAAAAATACTAATCACCTATACTATTTAGGTATTTAAAATCAGTTCTCTTTTGATTAATTAATATTTTTCTTTGATTTATTACTGGATCTTAACACTATTTCTTAATTTAAATCGAGATAATATGCAGTTCCTGCGAGTCTCAAATGTTTAGTTAACGTAAAAGTTTTTGGCATTTTATCCGTTTCTAATTTTTAAAAATAATCATGGCAATTTTGGCAATCAATGTTTTAAAACTCTTTTATAAATATCTTCTATTTAAAAACTTAATAATCATGGCAATTTTGGCAATCAATGTTTTAAAACGTTTTTATAAATATCTTATATTTTAAAAAAATAATAAATAACGATATCGATGTTTCATCCGGCCAAGGGCACATTGCAAAATATGTCAACACAGGATGTAAGTTTAAGCAGTTCCTCATTCAAAATTTCTTATTGTTTTTTGTTAGTCTATGATTATCTACACAGTTTTTTTTAAATTTTTATTTTGAGCTTTACTGAGTGATAATATTTTAAATTGTCTGGCTAAAACAGGGGTGGCCAACCCACGGCGCGCCTTGAACATTTTTACGGCCCGTGAGATTTATCACAATTTTACAAAATATATTTATTTTACAATTGCCAAAGTAGTAAAAATCAATTTGTTAAAAAATACATTATTTGTGTATCCATATATTTATAAATTAACAGTTGAAATTATGAGAAAAAATTAACTTTGATTTTAAAATAATATTCTTGCGATTATATGACAGATATTATCTGTTTTATTTATGAGTTTACAGTTTTGAGTTCACAGAATAGTTAAATTATATTCTGCTAACTCATGATGAGCAAACATCGATTTGTAAAAGCTAAGAGAAAGAGTGGAGAAGCAAATATCGCACTATTTTTTATTGATTTCATTTATAATTATATATTTTTTATATTTCATTTTTATTGTTATATATTTCTTTACAATGTGCGTTTAGTATTATTATTAGTATATTATCTATGTTTACTTGTAAGAATAATAGTAAACACAATAATATTAACTCATTATGTTTCAATTTTTCACTCCAAAAAATATTTATAGTGGGTTTAAAGGCTCGTGCTCACCAAGGCGACAAGATGCAAGCGACCAAAATTTGACCTCACCGCGGTCGCCTGAAACCGGTTTGCAGTTCGCCGCGTGGAGTAGCCCAACTTTCAACTTCAAGCGGTTTTTCACTATGCGTAATGCTATTTCTGACGTTTCGCTGTGAAGGGGTCGAAAAAATTGGGTCGCTTGCCTCTTGCATCTTCACGTCTCTCGCCTCGGTGGGAACGAGCCTTAAATATAATATGGGGATATATAACTTTATATGCGGCCCGCGGAGTTAGGATGCATTTCCAAAGTGGCCCGCAAGATCATTTGGGTTGGCCACCGCTGAGCTACACTGTAGGGTAGAGGGTATAAAAGTTTCATCGAGAAATATTTTATGTTTTATTACTGTGTCCAAAAAGTAAGACCAATTATATATTTTTTCAAAATATCTTTATTTATTCTTCTAAATTTATTTCATCGCCTTCAAAGTAATCTCCGCCGGATACAATGCACTTATGCCAACTTTTTTCCCATCCTCAATGCATGCTAAAAAATCATCGGCAGGGATAGCCTTCGAAGCGTGCGGCGAATCACGTTGAATCTCTTCAATCTATTCAAAACGGTGTCCCCGGAGTGGTCTTCTGAGTTTAGGGAATAGCCAGAAGTCGCACGGTGTGAATACAATGGTTGTGGAACGGTTTCATTTTTTGGCGAAAAAGTTACGAAGAATCAATGCAGTGTGAGCTGGTGCATTCAAATCGAGCATTTCGGTACCAATCAAGATTTGACGCGTTTGAGTCCCAAAATGGAATTAACCGATCTTTTTGAAATTCCAACATCATCAGCAAGGTCTCTAATTGTAAATCGACGGTTTGCAAGCAAAAAATCTTTAATTTTTTGGACGTGAGCTTCGTCGGTTGAGGTGGATGGTCGACCAGAGGGCTTTTCGTCTTCAACGTGTTCTCTGCCTTCTTTGAACTGTTTATACCACTTCTAAACATTTCTTTCCGATAAAGGAATGCTCACCGAATGCTTTCTGCAACATTCTAAACGTTTCCGCAAAAAAAATTCAATGTAAATTCTTTGATCAATTAATTCAGACATTTCAAAAATTGCCGGAATCAGTTTTAGCGTCTCACAAAGCCAAGCGTAACTCAAACACTAATGGATATTTTGACGTCAAATTTCGCACAGATGTCAAGGACAGGGCCAGCAAAAAAAAAAAAAAAAAAATTGAAATTCTATAAGCCCCGGGAATTTAAAATTGAAAACTTTACTTTTCTTACTTTTTGGACACAGTAGTATAAATTTTAAATAATAGTTAGTTAGTTAGTAGTTAAATTTTTTTCATAATTTCTCTGAAAGGAAATAAAAAATTTCTATCGTAGAGATTTTTGTCTTCTTTCAGAGAAATTATAAAAAAAAAAGTTGCCCCTCTTGTAAACATTCTGATTTTCGGCATCCAGTCTTCCAATTTCCAAAACTGCACGTGTGAAGTTATATCATACCCGAACCCAATTCTCAGAGTGAGAGGGGGGAAGAATCAAGAAAGAGGGTGGTGGGGGAGGAGCGAGGGGTACTTGTTTTGCTTCCTTCCACGTGGCCGGTGACACCCAAAGACAAGCGACTCTCTTTTATCGACCGACGCAAGCCCAGCAACAGTGCAGTACCTGGGCATGCCCAGGAAAGGCCAGCTCATGTTGCCCCGGTTCTAAGGGGGAAATGCCTTTTCCAAGGACAGACGCACCAAGGCCCGTCTCCAATGGGATGGGACCGAACCCGAAAATCAGGATCTGTACGGGGTGAGAAAGCACCCCGGCAATCCAGGATTCCCGGGTATAAGGGAATTTACTCACACCACATAACCTTCCCCCCCCACGTCCCCTCGTAATCCCCCTTCCCAATCTCTTCCAATCAAATGCCGTTTAAAAATAGTCAAGTACCTTTTGTACTTGAGAGGCTGGTGTTTGTTGTTCGGGCATTGTATCCGGGTGCTTAGCTGGTTTTAAATTTTAAAAAGGTTTATGAAGATTTTGGTTCAAATTCTGTTAAAAAATGCAAACTGAATTGTACTTACATTGTAAAAAGTTCGCTTTAAATCACTGTCTAATAAAAATTGAATTTCTTTTAACTGCTTTTGGTTTTTAATTTTAATTTATTTATTTAGGGAAGTTATCAAAAGAAAAAAATATATATAACACGATGAATAATAAAAAAAAAATTAAAAAAATCGTAGAAGAAAATAAGGGAAAATATAGAAAACTCATTTTAGCTCCAAAAAAGCATTATAATAAAAATAAAAATACATTTAAGATAGGAAAAGATTATACTTCATTAAGGACGGACAAAAAATGGCGTTAACCCGTATTCATTCAAAATTTACTGTTTATTGAAAATTTATACTTATTAACTTTGCTATAGTTAAAATTTTATTTAACTTTAATTCATTAATGCATTTGTTGAAAAGGTTGGAAACTGGTACTAACAAGGGGAGGTTGAAAATTCTTCCTTGCATCAACAGCATTGAATAAATATATGCTTTTATCCAGAAATTGCAAAAAAAAAAAAAAAAAAAAAAAAAAAAAAATCTCCCGTAAAATATGAGTGCAAGAAAACTAAAAATATTCTAATTTGCAAAAAATGTATTGCTATTTTTTTGTAATCCTATTTATAATGTATTGTTAACATTCATTTGGTCATCCTCTTTATTATTATTTTTTTTATTGTCTTATGATTTTTACTTAATACATGATATAATTGCTTTATTGACAATAAAAAAAGAAAATTTGTCTTTGTTTAAAAACTTTAGAGAAATTATTCTATACTTTGCATCTCAATAAATGTATTTAAACTAAAACAATAACATGATAAACTGTGTTACCCTTCGTTTGTTTACATTTTTTTTTTTTTTTTTATCTTTTGCTGGTGAATATAAAATCAATTAAGAATATGAAATGAATTATTCTTTAGAGAAATTATTTTACACGTGCATTTCAATAGATTTATTTAAATCAAAACAAAAACGTAATGAACCGCATTGCTCTTCATTTGTTTATATTAATTTATTTAATCCTTTTGCTATTGAATATGAAATAAATTAATCTTGTTTAGAGAAATAATTCTACTCTTGCATCACAATAGATTTATTTAAATTGAAAACAAAAACGTAATAAACTGTGTTACCCTTCATTTGTTTACATTTATTTATTTTATCCTTTTGCTGATGTATATGAAATCAGTTAATGCGTGTCGAAATAGAATAGCATATAAAACAGAGAAATACCGATTTGAACCTAAATAACAGAAAAGCACAGCAGAATAAAAAAAAAATTTGAATGGATAAAAATTATGTATCTTAATCTTTTAGAAACCAAAACTGTTATTTTTTTTTAGAAATTTTTTTTATCTTATTCATAAATCAACCTGCGAATTAATTTTTTTTTCTATATCGATTTCAGTAAAAAGATCTTTATGTAAATATTTATGTAAAGCAGGGTAAAAAAAAAAAAAAAAAAATAAATAAATAAAAGAATAGCTTGTGCGATTTTATATCATTTGATACATTTAAATATTTCTTATCGTTATAAATCATTTGATGCATTTCAATATATCTCGTGGATAAAATAAAGATAAGTTCAAGTTTCTTTCCAACTTTTCCTGCCATGCATTTTTTTTTTTTTTTAAGCAATTAAAAAGAATTCTTTTCTTAAAAACCAAATGATGACTGATAAGGAATTTTGATACAAAGCATTCCTTTCTGTGCAACACTTTCTGATGGAAGTATAACATCTCCTTTTGTAAGAATAATAAGACCTTACTTCTTCTCCCAGGTAACAATCGCTGGATAAGGCTTCAAACAAATAAAAAATAAAAACATGTTTAGTCGCCCACACCTCCCTCCCCGTCCTT
Organism: Caerostris darwini; assembly: GCA_021605075.1. Classification (NCBI taxonomy): domain Eukaryota; kingdom Metazoa; phylum Arthropoda; class Arachnida; order Araneae; family Araneidae; genus Caerostris; species Caerostris darwini. The sequence goes on from BPLQ01010132.1 coordinate 138,745, forward strand.
TTGTTGTGCCAGATTGCAGGAGAATGAGGGGGGAGTAGGGGGACGGGGGGGGAGGGGGAACGAAGAAAAGACTCGTTTTCCACCACATACTCATACGAGCGCACGAGCTTTGAGTTACTTTCATACAAAGCTTGTTTTGAAGGTCAAGTGCGTTCAGAAATGGGAGGGTGACGTCCACAGCGGTGTAAGTCAGTTTTTTTTTTAAGGCACAATTCGAATGAAACGAAATTATTAAAAAAGCATTTTGTATTTGCAATTCGTTTTTACATTTTTCTACAATTCGTTGCATTTTTTGTATGCAGTAATTTTTTTTATGAGAAAAGATTAGTGTACTTGTATGCATAAATAATAATATAGTTTCTACTAATTGTGACTTTTAATTAACAAATCTGACCTTTATTTATGTATATCTGAACAAATTTATAGGTTTCAAAAATATTATTTACATAAAATATACATTGATTTGGTTTGTCGCTCTACGGTCAATTTTTTTTTTTTTTTTAAGGCACAAGATTCTTAATTCAAATGAAACGAAATTATTAAAAAAAGCATTTTGTCAAATTCGTTGCATCTTTTTATATAAAGTACTTTTTATGAAAAAAGATTAATGTTTTTGTATGCATAAATAACAATGTAGTTTCAACTAATTGTGACGTTTAATTAACAAATCTCACCCGCATTTATATGTATCTGAACAGATTAGTAGGCTTTAAAATTATTATTTACATAAAATATAAATTATATATCGAAGCATATACATAAAATTATATTATATATTGAAAAATCATTTTTTTTTCTTTCTATAATATCAGTTGAAAATAAACCTAAAGTAAGTCAAATTTTATAATAAGTTGGCTTATATTATCCCTCTTGTCTCAATTGCGGCCTCATGACCAATTAATTGGATCATAATCGCTTCATATTAAAGAATGAATTAAATAACGCTGAATCATATAATTCATAATGAATGGTGACTCATATTAATGAATGACGATTCATAAATATGAATCGTCGTTCTTTACTGATAAAATTTCTCAATTGAAAGGCTTGAAACGTGAAAACTGGCACAAAAACAAGTCATACGATTATTATCATGGTGGAAATTCCATAGCAGATGTACCACCAGTTTTTCTCTAATTTAGACTATTACATAAATGTTGCCATAATTTTCCCATAAATATTTTAATTTCTTTTTTTGCCCAGAACAGTTGTAGTTTATTTATATAGTTATAGTTATATTTATTTATATTTAGATTTATATATTTGTAGTAGTTTTGGTGGCCTGACATCCTATTGGCTAGCGCTTTGACCTTCAGTACCACAGGTTTCAGACTCGAATCCTGGCAGTGATATGGATGTTTATTAGTGGTTTGGAATTCCAGTTAAACCGTAGGTCCTTGTCTAATTATCTTAATGTGTGCAAAAACCTGAACACAGAGCGAGAATCCAACCAACCTTTCATTAATAACTTGGAAATAATTTATTTTATAAATACAAATAAATAAAGGCTTACCCAAAAGAGGTGATATGAAACAAAAAATAATGCATGACATTGCGAATTGATGCATTTTTAAATAATTGCTGAATCAAATATTTTTGATCGATTCAATTAATGCGAAAAAATATTTTGATTCGAACGAATCTTAATTTGTCACGTTATTTAAGAAAAGATTTTTTTAAACAAGTTTACAGACTTGAAATCTATAATAGGTTATAAATATAACATTTGTAAGAAATTAAACATATAACATTTTAACAGATTTGATAGAGATTTAATAAAAAGAAAGAATATTTTTTTATTATTTCTGATTCAAATAAAATATTTCGTTGAAGTTTTTATAAAATAAATCGCTAACAAGTCCTCAAAACTTACAAAAATAACAATCAAAATTTAATTTAGAAATTGTTTCCAGGGTGGTAATGTTACGTTACAGTCACATATAAATAAGAAATTGTTTTGTTAAAATGCCTTCAATATTAAAATCGACATTTTTTAATTTAATACTTGACTTAATACCAATATAATATTCTAATGTCAATAATTATAGGAAAAATGGATTTAAACGGAATATAAATTTTACATTGAAGCAAATAGATTTTAACAGGTCTACTAGAGATTTAATGAAAGGAAAGAATATTTTTTGATTATTTCTGATTCTAATAGAATATTTCGCTGAAATTTTAATAATTTTATTAGAAGTTCTGAGTTAATCTTCATGGATAAATTTCATGGATATGTAACAGATTTTTAGCAGAAATATGGAATAGCATAATAATCATTGTCATTCAACTTTCATTTAAGAAAAATTTTTCATAATGAACGTGATAGTATTTTTAATGACCATTTTGATGGAACCTTAGAATTAAGAAGTCTCATTTTTTTGCCATCCTGACTTACGCCGTTTTAGCTATCGATCCTGGAGTGGAACCTGACAGCAATAGAATTGGCGCGTATCTCCACCCCTTCCATGGGTTTCTTCTTTTAAAAATGAAACAGGTTACATAGTAAAGAAAGGTTAAAGGTCCCAAGCCTCTCTTTGCAGTCCTTGATCTGATATCATCTTGTATTAGAATTTTTTTTTTTTTTTTTTTTTCCGAGTATCATTATGTGGTTTAGTCATATAAGAAAGAAAAAAAAAAATGTTTTTTTTTTGCATGCTTCACTTACATACGTGAATCATAGTATCACGTTTCATATTTCACTTTTGTTTTGTTCGTTTATTTTTTTCTGGATATGACATTATTAAGAGAATTATTTTTAAATAGATATTTAACATTCGTTCTTAACCGTGGCATGCGTTTTGCTCTAAAAAAAAATTGCATTGCGTCCTGAGAAAAATTATTCATTTGTTGCCACAATCCAAAATCAAAATTCTTTTTATTTATTTATTTTTTTAAATATTACATTTATCTATTCAGTGCACCTTGTGCAGAAAGGAACAAATTCGAAACATCGCTTTCAGAAGCGAGGATATTCGATGGCAGTCGCTTCAAAGAATGTGAGAGCCTTGCATTGATAGCCAAGTTGCCTGATTAAAGTTTTTATTCCTCGCATACCGCAAGTGGAACAATTAACCTTAAAAGTCCTCAAAAAAGATATCACTATCCCCTGTATTCATTTTCTGAAATCATGTGATTTCTGTATAAGTCTGACACATATACGGTAACACTGTTAACAGACCCATGTGACTGTATAGTAGCATCCTTCAAACGATACATGTCAAAATTTGATGACATTCTGAAAATTAATTTACAGTTTGCAGGGATTTTAGTGACCCCAGTTTTGTAATTTTCAGAACAATGGATAAAAAAGAAATCCGTGTGTTGATTAAACATAGTTTATTTTTTTTTTTTTTTTTTTTTTTTGATGGGGAAAAATGTTCTTAAAGCCAAATAATGGCTTGATAAGCATTATGGAGACTTTGTACAATGAAAATCAACTATTATTGACCAGTATGCTGAATTTAACAAGGTATAAGCACCGATGTTGCTGAACGCTCTGGTCACCCAAAAATCGACAGTTGTTATGGAAAATATAAAAAGTTTACAAAATAGTTTTTAAAGACCTTAAAGTGAAGTTGCGTGAGATAGCTGACACTTAAAGATATCTGAAGGTAGTGAATTGCAAATTTTACACGTAAATTTGAACATGCGTAAGTTGCTTTCGAAGTGGGTGCCACATTTTCTCACACCGGACAGAAAACAACAACGCGTTTATGATTCAGAGCGCTGTTTGGAGCTGTTCAAGCGAGATAAAAACGAATTCTTGTGTCGGTATGTGGCAATGGACCAAACATGGATCTATTACTACACACCTGAATAAAAAATATCGTCAACTGAGTGGGCAGCAGCCGGTGAAAGTCGTCCAAAGCGACCAAAAACTCAAAAGTTGGCCTGCAAGGTTGTGGCATCCGTATTTTGAGACGCTCATGGTATTTTGTTCATCGACTATCTTGAGAAAGATACAACTATCAATAGAGAGTATTACAGGGCATTATCGGATGTAGAAATCAAGATAAAACGGGCTGGCAGGCAAAAGAAAAAGTGCTGTTTCAACAAGACATTGCCCCGTGTCACATATCGATGAAAACTATTGTTAAATTGAATGAATTACACTTCAAATTGTTTCCCCTCCAGATCTAGCCCCGAATGACTACTAGCTTTTTGCAGACATCAAAAAGATGCCCCAGGAAAAGAAATTTGTCTCAAATGAAGAAATTATTGCCAAAACTGAGGCCTTTTTAGAGAGCAAAAACAAATAGTTCTACAAAAAAAAAAAAAAAACGCATTGAAAAGCTAGAGAAGCACTGGAATGATTGTATCACTCTTGAAGGAGATGTATACGGACTCGTGGGCTTGGCCAGCCAAGTGGGATAAGAAACAACAACAACAACAGGAGATGTATGTTGACGAAGTCGAATTACTAAAAAAAAAATGTTTTTCTTAGCTAGACCGGAGACTTATGGCGTGATGTGTTATTATCGAAAAAAAAAAAAAAAAATCCTATACAGGTGAAAAAAATTAATATCAATAAATCCAATATTTTGCCAATTTTCACAAATAGTTTTAAAAGAGAAAGAATTTGCAACAATTAACAGCCCACAATAGTTAAATTTCAAAATAAAAACTTATATTTACTGATGTATACAATAAGATATGCATGTATACATTACTTTGTCTTTTTAAACAGAATATAATAATATTTAAATGCAAAATTGAATGCTTGCAATGCACAAGATATTAAACACCGCACCGATACGTTCGTGAATTAATGAATGTGAATCCTCTTAAAGAACAGAAGACATGACTACAATGGAATAATTCATTCATCCTATTATCTTACATAAATCAGGAAATGTATCCTATTTTTATACGAATACATAATTCATACCATCGGTAGATTTGCATAAAATTGATATTCATCATTTTTGTGAAATTTCATTAAATGAAAAATTATTCGACACGATATTCGTTATGGGAATTATCTCATATCCCCGTTATGGAAAAATTATTAACAAATGAGTTTATTGTATGGATTTTAATTTAGGTTTCTGTCGAAAGTGATATTTAAATTTAGAACTTGGTTTATTTTTACTTATAAATTTAAATACTTACATTAATCACTGCATTTCTAACATTTAAATTTGTATAATTAATTTTGTTACAAGTATTGTGTAAATTACTTTTCAGTGTTTCTTTTCTTTGCGTTTGAAAAATTAAATACAGTAATATGAAGTAAATTATAATATGGAATAAATTATATAATAATATAATTACATAATTTGCAATAAATTATATAATCATACGATTATATAATTTGCAACAAATTATATAATAACATAATTATATAATTTGTAACAAATTATATAATAATATGATTATATAATGGGACCTGATGGCCGAGTGACTAGCGCTCGGTGCCACAGGTTTCGAGTTCGAGTCTCGGTGGTGCCATGGATGTTTGTAGTGGTTTGGAATCCACTTTAAAACGTAGGTCCCGGTCTGACTGTTGGGCGTATTGCTGACAACCCTACCTCGTAAAAAGAAAACATCTCCTGTCTCGAAATCTGTCAGTAGGCAAACGGCCATTGGCCCAAAATGAGGCTGTTGTGCCAATGATGATAATTACACAACTTGTAATAAATTATATAATAATATGATTATATAATATGTAATAAATTATATAATTATATAATTTGTAATAAATTATAGGTTAATTATTCACAAAAACTTATGCAATGCAATACGTCGCTTATCAAAGATATATTTAATAATATATTAAAATGCAAACCTCATATAATATATTTTTTTTTTTAATTTTAAATGCAAAAAATAAACTATTTTTTTTTTTACATAAAATATATTTTTATAAATTAAAAAGCAAAACTTTTTTTTTAAACACTCTTATTATAATAGTTCATGATGTTGAATTTTACCTCCGTCCCTTCATTTTAAAGCTATTTAAATGAGAAACAAAGTAAAAAAGAAATACATATTTTGTAATATTTTCTAAATGCATTAGAAAATTATTTTTCCTTCTGTTTCAAGGAAATGCAAACCTTAAACTTTATTATCTTAGAATTGAAATTAAGAATTATTATCTATTTTTAACACTTCTTTTAATTTTGCACATAGAAAATTGAAAGGCTGGGTGAAGGTAGAAGGCGATTTATTTATTAAATTAAATTAACTAAATCCCAGAGATAAAAAAAAATGAATTTGCATATTTGCAACGAAGTATAAAAGTTATGAAATGAACTTATTTATAAAACTTACTATATAATTATATTTTTCACAAAATGATGTTTGCATTAGATGAAATTAGAAAAATTATTTTCGTTTAAGAAAATGTAAATGTTAAACTTTATTATCTTCGAATTTGAATCAGAATTTACTATTTATTATAGAATATACTATTTATATATTGTATATACTATTTATTTATAGTATTTTTACCACCTTTTTAAATTTTATTTTTTAGTAAGTTTGCGTATAGAACGAAATTTAAAAATTGAAAGAAACGTTTGAAGGTAGAAGGGGATTTATTAAATTAAATGAAACAAATCACAGAAATAAAGAAAATTAATTTGCATATTTGCAGCGAAGTATATAAATTATGAAATGAACTTATTTGTAGAACTTACATATTTACTGCGGATTAGTTTTATCCTAGGCTGGGCGTAAACTTTTACGTCATTACATTCGCTACAAAAATTGTAAACTCGACGGGAAGAATTTCGGGGAAATGGTTTTGCCGTAATTTCCACAGAAAGCGAGATCGATGCGTAACGGCGTTCGATTCGTTCCGAGAAAGATAAGGTTTCTGCTTCAGCATGTTTGCGTTGATAACTCGATAGTTCTACACTTTTAGTTTCACCCTTAAAACCATTTAAGGCTGATGCGAAACTTGTTATCTGCAAATCACTAAAAGGAAGGAAAACTATAATTAAAACATGTGAAAAAAGAAAGCATTTACTTTTTCAGAACATCGTTGAATTTTATATGCAAATATAATATATGACATCAGTTTTGAGGGATTATTTTAATGAATCGGAGTCCTTTTGTTACACTAAATCATGCAAAAAACTATTCATTGACAGGTTTGGTTAGGTTAGTCACTCTACGGTCATTTTTTTGCACACTTTCGGCTAATTAAATCGGGAGCTACAGTTTAATGTGGATTCCGAACCACTCACAAACTTCCATGACGTAACCAAGATTCGAATCTGAAGCCTATGGGACCAACGGTCCTGTAATTTGTGGAGTTGATCATTTAATATTAATTGAAGAAGAAGAAGTAGCAGTTATATTCACATAGTGGATTGGGTTTGGTTTATCACTCTGCAGTCATTTTTTTGCACACTTTAAGCTAATTAGACAGGGACCAATAGTTTAACGTGGATTCCGAACTACTAACAAACTTCCATGCCACCGCCAGGATTAGAACCCGAAGCCTGTGGTACCAAAGGCCATTGGCAGGATGGGAATATAATGTTTCAATGGCAGGGTTTCCAGATACATCTGCATTTGAATATGGTAAGAGAGAAACATTGGAACACTCACATCAGGCATTGTGACTGTCGATGCCGGACACTTATATTTGCTGTGCTTATACAATTGTCATCGAGACTATGTGTGTCTGAAAGAGTGGCTCCAAACTCGCCATCAGCGGATTCGAAAGACGAATTCGAAGACCTTCTGCACTCGTTACTACGGGATCACGAGCAGGCTAGATTTTGGTTTTAAACTACGGAATTGTATAACTGCTAAAATTTGAATCAAGACAAATAAATTGATAGCTATTCTAATTTAAATTCGTGATAAGTATTAAAATACTTAAATTTTACATTTTACAGAAAAATTTCTTCATCTAATATGTAAAGTTGAATGTTCTTTTATATCGTGCATGTATTAATAAAGTAAAGTGAGTATTAGTAATCTTCTTAACTATTTAGAGTTAAGAAGATTATTAAATAATAGGCCTTTACTTGACTTTTCTGCAAATTTCCATTTTTAAACTTTATTAATACTTTTCAAAAGTAAAATATATACTGATATTTATTAAAATTAGTAATCTAATGGCGCCTGATGGCCTGTGATGACTACCGTTTGGGGACATAGGTTTCGGGTTCGAGTCACGGTGGTGCCATGGATGTTTGTGATTGGCGCGGAATCCACTTTAAACAGTAGGTCCCGGTTTAATATGACTATAGAGCGTAGGGCTGACAACCTTACTCCGTAAAAAGAAAACATCTCCTGTCTGCCGGTAGGTAGACGGCCTTGGCTCACCATGGGGTTGCTGCGCCGATGAAGAAGAATCCAATATTTACTAAATTTAACTATGTAGTAGCAATAATGTTTTAAGGAGACAATCTTTGAAGACATTTTTAAATGGATGTTTAAAAAAAACTAGCTAATTGATCTGGAAATTAGTTAATTAATTAACATATTAATTCTTAAGATCTCGTTACATTATCAAGTACATGTTATTTTTTTCGCATTATGTACTTCAGCAAAAATTTATTGATAATTTAAAAAGGATACAGGGTTAAACTTATGGCATAGAGAATTTTATAATGTAAACTGAAAAGAAAAAGAAAAGGGTCTCTCGAAGGGCACAATGTTTACAAAATAATAAAAGAGAATTCTTTATTATCATGTATGAGCATTGTATTTTTCTGGTATGAGACTTGTGGGGTCGACAAAAACCCGAGGAAAAAAATTATTTAACTGCAATTTTAAAATTATTTAACAGATATAGATAAAAAAAATTCATTATTATTCAAAAATTCATTAAAATTATCTTTTAAAATGAATATTAATTTATGGCATGATTTTAACTACTTTTAGAAAAATATTTCTTCAAATTAAAATAATGGTTATTTGCCGATAAATTATTAGTACTGAAATTTTTTTTTTAATAAATTAAATAAAATGTTTAAAAATAAGTAACGAAGTAATGAAAAAAATATATATCATGTTGAACAATTCAGCAACAAAAAATTAACAAATTGAAAACCAGCATGCTTATGAACAATTAAACATTCTCTTACGACGCTTTCACATAAATTACATTTCATCACATTCTTTTTCCGACTTTTAAACAAAATGTGATGAATCGTAGTGTTTGCTGCATAAAAAAATTATTTCTTCAAATAAACATGTTTATACGCACAATAACATGCTGACTAATAGGACATCAACAACCAGTAAAATATGCGCTTATAGCAACCATAAATAAACAAGAAAGAGACAAAACAAAATACCAAGTTGACAGTAGAGTTTATTTAAATCCCATTTGGCAATTTTGAAACGCAATGTAAATGAATCGCATTATTTTGTCGCATAAAAAAAATGAAACATATTAAAATTCTTAGGCCCTAATTGGTCAAACGCCCTTTGAAAAACATAAAATAACGTGACATGCAAATGTTGCTTAACGTGAAATGCAGATGTGTTATTTTTTTTTTTACATGAAGTGCAGATAATAAAGAGAGGCCTGATGGCCGAGTGACTAACGCTCTGAGCCACAGGTTTCGGGTTCAAGTCCCGGTGTGCCACGGATGCTTGTAGTGGTTTCATGGATGCGGTTTAATATGACTGTAGGGCGTAGGTCTGACAATCCTACAACATAAAAAAAAAACTCTGCTGTCTCGAAAACTGCCAGTAGGCAGACGGCCATGGCCCACCATGGGGCTGTTGCGCAAATGAAGAAAGACATATAATATAGACGCATGTAAAGATAATATTAAATTCTAATTTCTTCTAATTCTAATTCTAATTCTAATTTCTTTTTCTAAATTAATTCATTCCTGAGAAATTTGTCTTAGATCCAAATACTCATTTGTGCTGATTTTTTGAATTTAAATATCTATATGTTATTATATAATAACTAATAATTTTTTAATGATACAGTTTTTTAATGTAATTTTGATAGTTTAGTAATTTGTACTTTCTGTACAATTTTCTATTTGCAAGTCAATATTTTAATATTTGAATGATTATTATCAAGAATATTAAATTTATTTATAATGAATTAAAAGGTGGTTGCTATAAAGACTTAATAATTTTAAATCATTTCCTAATGTAATAATAAAAATAAATGTTAATAATTTTAAATCATTTCCATTTGTAATTAAAAATTACAAACGCGCACTCTTTAAAATGGTGTCCAAATACGTTAACGCTTTGGAAAGGCCATTTTTCAATTAAATAGCCTACAGTTCTTTCGCGTGTAACAGTTGTTTAAACACTTCGAAATGCTCACTTATGAAACAGATAACTTTTCCGAGTGCCAGTATGTTTGACGGTTGGAAAACACCGTGGATTGAAAGGTATGACGCACATAATAAACAGAATTTATAGTTTCGTATGTATCTGGAATTTCATGGTATGGAGTACGAAAGTAAATATTTTTTTTCCTCCTTATTCAGACTTAGTGTAATAAATGAAAACAAAATTTATTCTTTACAGAAAATCTATAAAAAAAGTTGGTACAACTCGTTGTCTATGAAAATAGATGTATTTATTGAAAAAAAAAATTCGAAAATGAATTACTACAAAAGTTACTACCAGAAAGATAAAAAACAACTGTCAAACCATGTTTTCAAAATAAATTGTAACGACTCGGCCTATACTAGACTTATAACGGCTTCAAGAAGAGGGACACTTTCAGGTTCATGAGAACACTTTAAATTTTATGTAAAACTATGGTTATTACAAATTACTATTTACAAAAAAATGAAAATTAAAGACATCAATTGATTCACATGTGCTAAAATAACTTTATAGAGCTCTGTCACACGATGCCGCAAGTTCCGGTTTCGAGTCCCGGCGGTGTCATGCATGTTTGTAGGTTCGGAATCCACTTTAAACCGTAGGTCCAAGACTCATGATTATAGGGCTGACTATCCCTACCCAGCAAAAAGAAAGAATCACATGTTTCGGAGTTTGCTAGTAGGCAGACAACCGTAGCCCAACATGGGGCTGTTGTGCCGATGATGATGAGAAAATCTACAGAAAAAAAAAGTATTACGTAGATAGGCATCCTACATTAAGGCTAACATATAACTTCCTTCAGAAAATAAGACTCATTAACTCTTTTATTTAGATTCAAGCTTATTCAGGGCAACATCTTCGCTTTCTTCAGTTTAAGTATTGGCCATTCTGGACCTATCAATTCATTCCGAGTTTCAGATATCTCCCAATTTTCTATAGGTCTATTCGCTGCTCTTCGTTTAGAGTCAATTCTGGTCGGATTGAATAAATTTCTTTTCTTAGGTGGCATTGCAAATTTATAAAAACATGCGTGAAATTCAATGAAACGTTCTCCCCTATAAATACATTCTTTCACCCTCTTATTACGCGGCATGATAGCTAAATGCTTTGGCTTTTGGCACCACAGGCTTCAGGCTCGAATACTGGAGTGATATGGATGTGTGTTAGTTGTTTGGAACCCGTATTAAGCAGTACGTCCCGGTCTAATTACCCTAAAGTGTTCACAAAATGACCCTAGAGTGACAAGCAAAACCCTCATACTATAACCCCCCGACCTAAATTCACCTCATAGTTTTGAAATTCGAACATCCGCAGACGGGAGAGTACAGAATTCTGATCAGAAGGAGTCGAAAACTCAAACAGTACTTTATTAATGGCGGATATATCGCTATATGATATCTTTTTCGGGAAATAATCATTAAAAAATAATGGTAAATTTCTTTTCTTTCTGTAAATCACGACGATTTTTTCTGAAAATAGTATTCAAAATATTTAAAAGATTCATTACTATAACGTTTAAAAAGAAGGAAGAGAAGCTAAATTTCTCAACTTGAACTACGGTAACCCGAAAGGAATTGATGATATAAGTACTTTGGGCTACAACATTGGCGACTTCGGGATAGGATCAAACAGGTTCATTTTTATTGGTAAAATGAACCGGTTTTATTGGTAAAATGAAAGTGATAATGAATTTTTTTTTATTTATTAAAGAAAATTTTAGTTTGTTGAATTGCAATTCATTTGTTAATATTTTTATTTCTTTATTTTACATAGGCTTGTCTATGAATAGTATAACAGAGTAAAAAAAAAATAATGTCAAACATGAAAAATTCACCAACCACTAAAAATTCCCAAATTGACATAGAACCTAATTTATCCCAAATTTGATGCTTTCTTAACAAATATTAATGCAATTTGGAAATTTTTTCCATTTGTTCTTTGAATTAGAAGTATGTCTGCGGATGTTGGTGAAATTTAGATGTAAATTGAGGCGTTGTATAGGCGGACACGCACACATAAAAAAAATTTTTTTTTTTTTTTTTTTTTGAGAAATATATATATATATTTCTCAAATATATATATAGAGATTATATGGAGAAAAAAATATTTTCACTGAAATAAACTAGATAAATACATGCGCGTGTATGCAATACAATTTTAGTTAAGAATATCAATTCACTTAATAGTATATTTTATTATGAGTAATTTATATTTCCAAAGCGTTTAAATACTAAGTTAAGGTTAGTTCAATTTTTTTTCTCTTTAATTTGCATTGCATATGTTTTGAATAATAATTCTTTTATTTATATCATCATGCAATACAAGGCTACTTTTGTGTGGCTATTTACAAGGCTGTGGCTATTTTTGTTATGAGATTAAAATAACTCCATATCAGAAAACTCATGCTAATTACTTAAATTTATTAGTTGAATATCTAAAATAGGATTGTTATTAGTTCCAACAGTTTTTTTCCCCTCTTTTTTAAAGCATGTATACATTGAGGGATGTATAGAAATTATATACATAAAAAAATATGATTATTTTCGATTCATGGAAGATTAAAAAAATTATTTTTATAATTATTATTTAAAATCTGACTGATTTTGAGAAAATTTTTTTAAAATTGATATTGAAAATTTTTCTATTTTTCTTTAGTTTTTCGACAAATATTACACATAATATTTAAGATGATATATAAAAAATATAATTGTTGACAAATTGTATAATTACAATTATGACGAAATATTATTTGCGCTATATATGCTTATAATTATTTTATATTTGAATTTGAGAATATGAAATCTGATTTTAAAAACATTTAATACTGAAAACACTCTTTTTTGGGTTTTTAAATATTAAACATATGTAATATAATATTACGATATACGTAAAATTTAAAAAAAATCTATTTTTGTAATCACTTTCATTATAAATGTAAACATTTGCTTACTGTTATGTAAAATGTAAGTGCTTAAAAATGTTTACATTTTTTAGGTGAAATTTTTTGTCCTTATATAGAACATGATTTCTTTTTATCTCAGTATATGAATAAAAACAGGCAAAAAACGCCCATGTTATTTCAATGATGATCTAAAACATTTGCAATAGCTGATTGCAGTCAACTGATTAGTTCAAAAAAGTTTTAGTTCAGAAATTCTCCTTTTGATCGATAAAGCTATTTATTCTATTGTCAGGAAAGACTACGAAAAAGATGCGAACTTTCTCTATGCAACGTCATTTTTACTTGAATTTTTATATTTAATAAATTGCTTTATTACTGAAATATTACTATCTTGTCAACGAGTGAATTACACAAATGCACCATAGATTTTTGTTTTCAGATAAACATTTCATATTTCATTTAAAAGATCTTAAATTTTAAAGCAAAGATTTATGATAAATTTAACTTACAAATATATGAAAGTAGTTTGCAATAAAAATTTCTTCCTTAAACTACAAAGAAATTTAAATTGCCGCTAACAGGTATTTTATAAAAATGAAGATATATTCGAATAGCTGTTAACTCTGAAATTGTCTAATTTTTTTGTATTTCAATTTATACCGCAAAGCTTTTCCATTGAAAATTGTAACTAATTAATTGCAACAGAAATCGCATTATTATTTGGGCTTATTTTTTACAGGAATCAGTAGTATATATATATATATATAATTTGCATTCCAACCGGGTTGTTAGAAAGTGAAGGGTTGGGTTTGCCGCTCTACGATCATCTTGCGCTCACTTTAAGCTAAACAGACCGGGACCTACAGTTTAATGCGGATTCCGAACCACCAACAAACATCCATGCCACCGCTAGAATTCGAACCTGAAGCCTTCGGTACCAATGGCCAGAGCGCTAGCCAGTTGGCCATCAGGCCGCTAGAAAGTGAAGAGATCAACTCTTCAGATGTTCGTTGCAAGCACTCTGACAAAAAGAATAGACATTAGAGATCGTAAATTAGTGTTTCGCATAGACTGTCGGACAAATTAATGTAAATTTATCGGAATTTCTTCCATGCAATACGCATGGGCATCGTAAATTAGTGTTTTCATTAGTAAATTAATGTAATAGGGCATTTTAAATTATTGTATAGATTGTCAGACAAATTAATGTGAGTTTATCGGATTTTAATTCTATTCAATACGCAACTGTGGAGCAATAAATGAATATCTTCAGGAACCACATTGCTTTTTTCCACTTCTAGAAAACATCATAAACGCAGAATTGTATAAAAAAAAAGTTATAGAGTTGGCAAAAGATTATCGGATTTCTGGGCAACTGGGGAATAAACAATTATGCGATTAGTGAGAATTAAAATATATATATATGTATGCAATAGAGAAAATTTCGAACGAAATATACCAAACATATAGATTTTAAAATTCAGTTGGCCCACTATCTTGTTGAGTACAATTGAAACCATTTCTCAAAATAATAATAAATATTAATTAAAATTCATTATGTTTAATTTTTAAAATTCTTCAATATTTCAAGTTCATTTTGAACTAATTTTAAATGTTGTTTGCCAAACAGAAAGCGTGTATTGTTTTCATATAAATTTTTTCGATTACATAGTGATAAAAAGGTTTCTGTTATAACTTTTGTAATATTCATCAATCTTATTTACATCATAATTATAAAAAATATATTTTAAATTCTTAATTTTGTCCATTTTAATTTCGATCTGGTACTATTTTTTTTTTTTTTTTTTTTTATCGTTTCGATCTATTCCTCAAAAATGAAATATTGGTTCATACAAAAAAAAAATTTTTAAAAAATCGTTTCATTTTTAAAAATTAAAACCATCAAATGGCAAAAAAAAAAAAAAAAAGATTTATTTTGCAACACTTTATCAATCTAAAATATAATCTTCTGTCGCTTAAAGAAAATTTTGTAATTTAATCGCATCTACTATAACTGGAAACAGTTTCATTTTTAAAAAGAATTTACGTATTGAATGTTATACGAATTGTTATTCTTTTATCTCAAAACTTATCTAAAAATTTTTTTTTCAAAAGGAAAAAAAAAAAAAAAAAATTCGCTATAATGATCAGTGAGAAAAATATAGCAATTCTGAGAATAAAATGGAGAAATGCCTATCTTTAAATGAAGTCAATTATTTTCAGTTCAGTCAAACAGATTTTATAAAATAAAACAAAAAAGCAGTATTTAAAAAAGAAACGCCATCTGTGCAGGAACATTGTAGTCACATAATCATTAAAAAAATTTTTTAAAGAAAAGTATGTTAGCATATTTAAAATATCGTTTCATTTTTAAATACTATTTATTAATGTTATAATAATTGTAATTCTTTTATTAAGTTAATTAAGTTTTTTTAGGAAAAAAAAAAAATTTAACGTTAATTAAGTTAAAATGGAAACAGTTTATTTTTTAAAATAATTTAAATTGAATGTTATACGAATTGTTATTCTTTTATCATCAAAAGCGAAAAATTTTTTTTCAAAAGGAAAAAAAAAAAATGCATAAATTATAACTGGAAACAGTTTCATTTTTAATTTTACCTAAAAAATTCTTTCTTCTGGAAACAGTTTCATTTTAAAAAGAATTTACGTGAAATTATAAGCGATTATTATTCTTAAAATGCATTCGTCAAATCAAATTAACAGAAAAATTTGGTTAGGTAAAAAAAAATATATATATATCAAAGCACTACACTATACGTTGCTTAAAAATTAAAAAAAAAAGTTCCCAGTCACAAATGAAAAAAAAAAAAAATCATAAGAAGATTAATATAAATATTTTTATCACTCTTATTTTTTAAAAGATAAAATCAATGATTTGAAATTTATAGAAAAACAAAAAAAAATGAATATTTAACTGGAAACAGTTTCATTTTGAAAAAGAGTTTACGTATTGAATGTTATACCAATTGTTATTCTTTTCTCAAAACTTATCTACAATTTTTTTTCAAAAGGAAAAAAAAAAAATATTTATTTTAATTCTATAAATGAAAAGTTTCATTTTTAAACAAATTTACGTATTGAATGTTATAGCAATTGTTATTCTTTTATCTCAAAGCATCGCTAAAGAATTTTTTTTTTTTTAAATGGAAAAAAAAAAAAAATTGCTTTCGCTATAAGAGCTTTCATTTCTGCTCAATTTATTCATTGAAATGTTATACGTGTGATGACCGCACGGCGGGAATTAACAGACTTTGAACGCGGATGTTTTTTTTTCAAAAAAAAAAAAAAATTGGAGCTAGAATTCATGCTATAACGGAAACAGTTTCATTTTTAAAACATTCCCAGATCCAATGTTATACAAGTTATTCTTTTATCTCAAAACTTATCTAAAGAATTTTTTTCAAAAGGAAAAAAAAAAAAAAATTCGCTATAATTCGCTATAACTGGAAACAGTTTCATTTTTAAAAAGAATTTACGTATTGAATGTTATACGAATTGTTATTCTTTTATCTCAAAACTTATCTAAAGAATTTTTTTTTTTTTTGAAAAAAAAAAAAAAAAAAATAATGTGGGATGTAAAAGGGACTTGAATTCTGTTAGAATAAAATGGAGAAATTTGCCTATTCTTAAAAAAGTCAATGGCTATTTTTTCAGAAGAAAAGATTTTAATACTGACAGAACAGACATCGCTTGAAGCGACTCGTGGGCACGTGAGCATATCGGTTGATCCTTAAAAGATGAATGGAAAACCGTGGCCTGGTCGGATGAGTCACGATTTCAGTTGAACTTAAAGCTGATGGTAGGGTTCGAGGGTTAATAATACCCCACGAAGCCATGGACCCAAACTGTCAACTAGGCACTGTTCAACGTTGGTGGCTCCGTAATGGTGGGGGCTATTTTTTCATGGCATGGACTTGGTCCTCTGGTGCGACTGCACCGAACATTGACTGGAAATGCTTATGTTCAGCTAAATTGGAGATCACTTGCAGCCATTCATGGACATCATTACCCAAACAACGATATTATTTTTATGGATGACAATGCGTCAAATCAAATTCACCGGGAAAAATTTGGTTGGTTTGAAAAACATTCAAGGACATTACAACGAATGATCTTGCTTAAAAATTAAAAAAAGATCGCCCGAAATGAATCCCATCGAGCATTTATGTGACATCATCGAGAGGTCTGTTCGTGCCCAAAATCCTGCACCATCAACGCTAAAACAATGATTATGGACGTCTAGAAAAACAGCAAATGGCTCAATATTAATTGAGAAGACTTCCAACGACTTGAAAATAGTCATGAAAATGTCAGTTTGCACTTTGCCGGGCGAAAGGAAACAAAACTATTTTTATTAACTGACAGGTATCAAAATGATTTATTGTCACTATAAGTGTATATTAAAAATATATTATATTATTATATATTTGTCTATAAATGAAAACTATATTATATTATTTGTCTGGTTTTAAATCAGTTAACTTTCGATAATTCTCTCGTACGTTTAGAAGCAGGATATTAAATTTATTTTTAGACTATTGGAGTCTAAAAATGGTCATTTGATTTATTAAGACACGCAAGCTAGATCTTTAAGCTATTTTTTAATATAAAGACGGTTTGGAAGAGGTGTTCGTTTCGTAACTAACAAATCATTTTTTGATCGTGGTTCAATAGAAGCATTTTATGCAAACTAAATGATAGATAGCTTCAGATACTTTTGATTCGAATTAAAAAAAATGTGACAAAGATGGTTAATAGAAAAAGCCATGATGTTATTTCAGTTCAAAAAACATTGAAAAAAGCTGGTTTTTTTTTGCATTTTAAATGCGTAAATAACAAGATAAATAGATTTTAAAATCAAATAAGGATACTTTTAAAGAAAACTTTTATATCCAATTGAAATTTAATTTAAAAAAAAAATGTATTGCATAGTACCATTAAATAAAATTGACCCCACACCTCGTTAATCTTCCTATTTTAACGATTCTCATTAAATAATGATTAGTCTAATACCGTTTTATAAAATAAAATTAATCTTTTAAACAACAATATTTTATAACGGAGCAAGAAAATTAACGACAATATATCATGCTTTAAAAATTTTGTAAACATACGCAGAAAAAAAAATTCAAGACTGTAAATGTCATAAAATATCTTTCTTGAGCGTCAAAAAGGATCGATGTGATGATGTCGGTTAAAAATGTTTTAAAGGATTATTTTTAATTGCTAGGAAAATTCGAGCCTCCTTTTTTGTTGATTGTGATTATATTTGCAGAAACTCTTTCCTCCTCTTCGCTTAATACCGTAAAAAACAGGAGAGTAAAAACATTAGCGTTTAGTGTAAGAACCAACCTCTACCCAAACGTGCCATTCCCTTGGCAACGAATCAAAATTTTCGCAATAATGTTTGTTACAAGAGAGAACAGCCCGCTGCCAACCCCCCATCCTCACTCCTTTCCGTGAGTGCCTATGGGAAAGCAGACGATTGCAGAAAGCTTGTCGACGATGGAACAAAATGCTTCATTCACAACTGATAATCGAGAGCTGCATGACAAACTCCCACTATTCCATTTTTTTTAATTTTTTATTCCTTTCTTTTTCTAAAAGTGATAGCATTGTACCAAACGATAATTAGTTTCATCGTATCGTTTTCACCACGTTGTGAGAGCAATCGACTGCATCCTGGTTTCGGTCAGTGATAACAGCAAACGATTTTATTTACTTTTTTTTATTCGATTCAGGGAGAAACATTTCACAAATAGAATGTTAGCTGACTAAACAATGCTTTTAGTAGTGATTTTTTTTTTTTTTGCTGATTAAGAATTACTTTTAAAATAGTGATATGACTAAACATTTCCAAAGACGGTTGGCATATTGTGTCAAGTCAGTTTTTTAAGTAAACAAAACCGTTACGTTATAGTATTTTTTTTTTCTTTTTCTGATTTTCTATTCCTCAGCTTTCTTGATAAAGAAAGTACTATTGTAACCGTTTTTTTGTTTGATAAATAGTACGCACCTCAGAACTGTTTGACTACTACGTGATGCATTAAACGTACTCGTGTACTTTTTCATTGAAAGACATTGATCTTTGAAACATTCTTGTTATATTTATTCATGATAAATATTTTTTTCTTCGAATCTGAGTATTTATAAAAGAACCAGAGAATTATTTATAGAATATAATACAGTAAGAGAATAAAGTCTTTTCGGCAGTTAAGACAACAATGACCTATGATTAAATCTCGAAGCAATTGGTAAATCATAGACGTTAATATTTACAAAACATTAAATATTTGAAGTTAACGAATAAAAAATAACTTTTCTCTTATACAGATATGTGGTGGATACCATGTAACGTTGGAAATTTAACGAATGTACACTATGTATACAATATGAACGCCTAATAGAATAGATTTGGTTTGGTTTGTCGCTCTACGGTCATTTTTTGCACACTTTGGGTTAATTATACAGGGACCTATAGTTTAACGTGGATTCTGAACCACTAACAAACAACTATGCCACCGCCAGGATTCGAATTGAAGCCTGTGGTACCCAGTGCCAAAGTGCTAGTCGATTGGCCATCAGGCCGCCTAATAAAAAATAATTTTCATTAATAAAAATTTTCATCTTAAAATTAAAATTTTTTTAATAAATAAATTAATTTCATACTTTACTAAATCCTTATTTCTCTTTTGTTTTAATACGAGAATAAATTCGTATAAGCCTTGTCATATAATTTATAACACTCGCATTGGAGGAAAACAATAATTTTTCATTAAAAAAAAACCACTCACGCTTGATTTGTCGCTCTACGGTCATTTTGTGCACAGTTTAGATTAATTAGACCGGGACCTACAGTTTAACGTGCATTTCGAAACACTCACAATCATCCATGCCACCGTCAGGATACGAACCTGAAGCCTATGGTATCAAAGGTCAAAGCGCTGGCCTTGGCCATCAGGTCACTGATTGCTTGAAGAGAAAAAAGAAAATGGTTCCTAATTTAAGCAATTGATACGAAATGTTTTAAAGAAAAATATATTTTTTTTTATCAAATAACTTCAAAAAATTTCTGTTACAAATGAATGAATAAACAAAAGAGTAAAAGTAAATATACTTGCAAAATGTTTAGTGAACACTAACTTTGAATCTTAAAAGCATTGCAAAATATGACAAAAATTTTGTTTTAAATTTAAATAAGGCTCCCTTCGAAATACCTCGTTTTTTAACACTCGTTGCCTAACCAAGTAACCCATTTATAAACAGTCTAGCAACAAGACTGACACACAGCGGCGTGGTATTTGCAAGGCATAATTTAAGCTAATATCTCAAGGTATAATTTTAAACTTTTCTTAGTTACTCTAGGTGACATTTCACAAACGTAAATATCTACGCATTCCAAAAACTCCTACATAGAATAGTTTTTGTGGGGCAAATAGAATTATCAAAGATTAAAACTTCATTAATCGTAAAATGCTATCTAAAATAAGATTAAAAAAAAACTATTTTTTCCTACAAACCTTTTAAAATTTTCTTAAATACGAAATTTTTTAATTAAGTTACTACTCCTAAACTACTATTTTTGTCTTTTTGATAGGAAGTATACACATTGAGATTCGCATATTAGAGAGTTTTTGCATACCGTACGTTAGTTACCGTAGGACAAGCTTTTCTTAGCGCGCATGCTCAGTTTCCTATGAGCATGCGCGCTAGGGTGAAAAAGCTAACGGACGTCCTACGGTAACTAACGTACGGTATGCAAAAACTCTCTATTACCTAAAAGTTTTACCACTAGAAACTAATTGATGCTTTTAATATGTTGCCTATTTATAAAAACTATTTCTTTCAATCATTAAGATATTTTCGAAGTCGGGTACTTTAAATCACGTTTGTTTATAAGCGTGTTAGAAATCTATATGCACACAAATGTGATTTTTAAATTTTTTCATTGATTACTCTGTTATGTGCTGGCTCCTGGACTCTCTAAGCTTGTTGATTACTTTATAAAGATAACAGCACTTCTGTGGTTCAACGTTGGACCCAGATGTCGCACTAAATTGAAACAAAGACAGCAAGTACATCTAGATTGCGGGGCCTGTATGACCGAGTGGCTAGCGCTCTGACGCTCGGTACCACAGGTTTCGGGTTCGAGTCCCTGCGGTGCCGTGCTTGTATGTAGTGGTTCGGAATCCATTTTAAACCGTAGGTCCCGGTCCTAATAGGATCGTAGAGCGCTGCGGGGGCATTGTTACTCCGCGTCCGCGGCTTATCTTCAAGTGACACGCGCCCCCTGGGTAATGCAAAGTGAGTACGTTGGTGCAGCGCTTGCCTTAAGGCATCCAAGACCAAGCTGTCTATGTGTTTGCCAGCTACATTAGAAAGAAAAAGAAACATCTAGATTGCACGCATCTGCCCCTCTTATGAGAATCCTTAAGCCTTTGAGATATTCCTTTCAAATTGTGGTGACAAAATGTAGTTCAGTGTAGCATAGAAGATATCGTAGTGTACCTGGATAACGCTGAATGCGCAAATCTGTCGTTGTTATAGTAAATGATCTGAGTTCAACATGTATGGAATTGATAAACAACAACTTCAGTAGATTTGTCAGCTTATTATATATAAGCAGTTAAAGGATTAAAAATTAATAGCTTTATTCTATATAACATTGATGGCTTGCCTCATATCTAGAAAAATCACCTACTCAAATCGGTAATTTGATGCTTTTTTTTGCACTCCAAATTTACCTTTTTTACAAATCGAATGCACCTTTTTACAATTAAAATTTTTCTTAAAATTGGGTAATTTAGTTTTATTTAGTACCTATGCGTATGTCTGAATATGCATATGTGTTTGAGCAGATAGGCACATTTACATATGTACATGCATGCATTCATTGATATGCAAATACATATAAATGTAAATACCTAAATAAATATGTATGTACATACTTCCATAAATGTGTACATGTATATTTGCGTATGTTCAAACGCGCATGTGCACACATATATATATTCGTAAATGTTTAAATATGTACATATGTGGATAGGTGCAGGATGAGTGCATTTATACACATATATACATACACAAATATATACATTACATTCTTGAATTGTTGCTTATGGTTATCTTTAAATAACATGTATTAATTTATGCATACATGCCATAAGGCGTAAGGAGTCAATGCATTCATTTATATATATGCCTACATGCATGCATGCATGCATGCATAATCGCATTTTTCGTGCATGCATGCATATATACACACCTATGTACATGTTTATGTACTAAATATACCTTATAGTTGAGCGTACACATATAATTATGCTTATTGATATAGATACGATTAAAGTAAGCAGACCTTCATATGTATTCAAACATACATTTTTATACATACCTCAGGCATAGTTACTCAAACATATTTATATATGCATGCACGTACATATATGCACTTATATACACTAAAGTGACAAAAGTCATGTTCTGCTGTCTGTTCAAGCTGGTGGTGGCTCCGTAATGGTGTGGGCTGTTTTTTCATGGCATGGACTTGGTCCTCTGGTGCGACTGGACCGAACATTGACTGTAAATGCTTATGTTCAGCTGCTTGGAGATCACTTGCAGCCATTCATGGACTTCATGTACCCAAACAACGATGGGATTTTTATGGATGACAATGCGCCATGTCACCGAGCCACAACTGTTCGCTAATTGGTTTGAAGAACATTCTGGACAATTCCAACGAATGATCTGGCCACATTAGATCGCCAGACATGAATCCCATCGAGCATTTATGGGACATCATCGAGAGGTCTGTCCGTGCCCAAAATCCTGCACAATCAACGCTTTCACATATATGGACGTATATCGAGACAGCATGGCTCAATATTCCTGCAGAAGACTTCCAACGACTTGTTGAGTCCATGCCACGTCAAGTTGCTGCACTTCGCCGGGCGAAAGGAGGGCCGACACGATATTAAGAGGTATCCCATGACTTTTGTCACTTCAGTGTATAAATAGCACCGGAGGAAGAATTTGAAATGCAAAAACTGTATTATAATCTTTATATTGAACTCAAAATTTAATTATTGTGTGTTAAAGTGTTATGACCGAAATGCAATTCTAAAATTTTGGAAAAATCCTCTTTATTGAGGATTTTTATCCTCAATTTGCTAATCGATAGATGGAAATTTTAAATTCAATGCACATTAAGATTTTTGAAAAAAATTTTTGGATTAAGAACTTAAAAAAAAAAAGGCGAAATTCGATTCAATGCCTAATGTGATACGACTCATTGTTAACGCTTGCTGTTGTGTCAAATACTCCATCACAGATAAAATTGTTATGTAAGATAGCAACAGCATCTGTATACAAAGTTCATATTTATATATATTTTAACAGCACAATTTAAACATTTACTTAATATGATAATAAAATGCACTATATTGTTTTGAAAGGAAATAAAATGTAGGTCAAATAGTTTTGCTTCGTTGGTATAGGTACTCCTTTGCCTTTTTTCTTTAGTTTTATTCATATACAATACCAATGTTAACCAGTTCTTAGAAAGATCTTCAGAATTGCATTCCCTTTTATTTTTTAAGTGAGGTACAGCAGATTCCTCGCGGTAACCCTGAGTAACTCTGAATCTGCTTTCAGATATCAGCCTTCAAATCAGATACTTATCCTCTTTGAATTATGCTTGGCGGTGTACACCTAAGAGGATTAAGTATCTGATTGATAAAAATTATAACAGGCATCAACCATACTGTTGTTCTAATACACCTGGCAATACAGAGACAGTTAATATTTATGCCATACGCAAAGCACCACCACAAACATCCATGGCCGGGACTAGAACCCGAAACCTGTGGCACTGAGTACCAGAGCGCTAGTCAGTCGGCCATCAGGCTCCTGTTTTAAAATTATAATTAGTTTTCCTAATGCAGCTGGTAATTACTTAGACAGTTATCTTTATACCATAAGCAATGGCTGCACCGCTGTTACTCCTTTAGCACTACCCAGGGGTAGTGTAGCTTAAAAATATGTTACGGACGCGAGTAACATTACCCCCCCCTCTACGATCATATTAGATCATATTACGCTCTACGATCATATTAGACAGGGATCTACAGTTTAAAGTGGATTGCGAACCACTACAAGCATCCAAGGCACCGCCGGGACTGAAACTTGTGGCAGCGAGCGCTAGTCACTTGGCCATCAACCCTGGCAAAATTTTAATCTTGGCTGCAATATTGAGGGTGATATTTTTTTCTTATTTTATTAAATTTATCCCCCCCCATTCATTTAACAAATAATATCATTGTTTTCAAAAATTCAAATAATTCCATATTTTTTTGTTAAGAATTTCCAACTATTCCAGGAGAATGTTTTTTATATCTTATGTCAATGACTGTTTTTGATTAAATATATTAGCATTCTGTTCAAAATTTGAAAGCATTAAAAATTAATTATTTTAATTCATAATTATGCAGCGCAATTTTTTTCTTCTTAATATATCGAGATTCCATCTTTATTTACGGTCGAGTAAGAATAAACAAAGAATGAATGAACACACAAAATCAGAGTACGGAAAGTTCAAAGTCATTCAACTTGAATGTAATTACATACGTTTGTTGCTATAGAAATACGGAATCATAAACAAACGTATGTGGGAAAAATATTAAAGCAATGACTTGTACAGCAAGTTAATTTTTAATCAAGAAGTTAATATGGAATACGTAATGTGCAATAAGATTTAGTACTTAATGAACTCAGCTATGGGCTTATAGTACATCAAAATTATTGTGAAATTGTTTCATAATACGTATTAAACATAATAAATATTACAATTATTGCTAAGAACTTAAATAAATGATTAGAATTTTAAATAAAGTAGCACTTCTAATGAAAATAATAACCTGCAATGAATTTTAAATAAAACAGTACCTATAATGAAAATAATAACTAATAATGAATTTTTAAATAAAACGGCCCCTATAATGAAAACAATAACTAATAATGAATTTAAAATAAAACGGCACCTATAATGAAAATAATAATCTATAACGAATTTTAAATAAAACAGCACCTATATTAAAAATAATAACCTATAATGAATTTTAAATAAAACAGCCCCCATATTAAAAATAATAAACTGAAACGAATTTTAAATAAAACAGCATCTATACTGAAAATAATAACCTGTAACGAATTTTAAATAAAACAATGAAAATAATAATCTGCAACGAATTTTAAATGTAGCAGCCCCTATAATTAAAATAATAACCTTCAAAGAATTTTAAATAAAACAGCCCTATAATGAAAATAATAACCAGTAATGAATTTTAAATAAAACAATCCCTATACTGAAAATAATAACTTGTAACGAATTTTAAACAAAAAAGCCCCTATAATGAAAAAAATAACTAATGAATTTTAATTAAAACAACATCTATACTGAAATTAATAACCTACAACGAATTTTTAATAACACTGAAAATAATAACCCGTAATGAATTTTAAATAAAAAGCACTTGTAATGAAAATTGTAATATGTAACGAATTTTAAAATAATTTGTGAATATGGATTCAAATTAAATACTTTTCGAATGAAGTGAAAAAATTAATGCTAATAAAAATCTGAAATAGTGATCTGACGAAATTTAGCAGTTGACATTGAATCTGATAAGATAAACTAAACATTTTTCTCCTTTCGATAACATTATCAAGCAGATGTGAAAAAAAAATTCAACAAACTGTAGTAACGATTTTAACAGACAGTTTTAAAGTGATTTCCTTATTGAGTTATGTTGAACAAGCATAAAAATTTTAAAAAACTAAGTTTTATAAAGGTTATCGCTGATTTCTTTGATAATTTATAGTTTTTATTGAATTAAAAAAAGAATTAAGTATAATTGCACCATAATTTTTGGTTACGCAACGGATAAAAATTCAATCCATTAAATGATAAAAAATGAGCTCCTCATTTTTATAGATTTTAAGTCATGGCATATTCTATGCAAACTCGGCATTTTAAGTATATTATCATGGCAGCGAAATTAATTGCGTTTCACTTTCAGCTATTGGTGTCTTTTATAAAATGTCTTCTATATTGAATGAATAAAAATAACTATCATGTGACAAGCAAAGTTTTAAATTATATATTTGAAAATGGTTCACGATTAATTAATGATGATAAAAAACGAGTCTCAATTAGTAATTTAATATTATCTGTTTTTTTATAATGTTTGTTGAAGAATGGATAATATACCTGTTTTAAAAACCACTGAAATTTCTAGGCTTTATGTGCAGCAGAATTTCAGTAATCGGTCATTGATAATTTTTACACTGAATTATCAAGCATTGTCAGAAGTTAGAAGACTGATAAACAGGGTGATTATAAAACGACCACTTACAAAATGCTGTAAAAAAAAGAAACACTCGTCACAATGGGTTCAAATTTGAACTGAAGATACTTGAAGAAGGGAGAAACGGTATGGCATCAAAAAACAGTTCCACCGATTTTTTCTTTCCAATTTGGTATGACCCCGCCATGGTGGATGGGGTTTCCACTAACAGTGCCACAACTGTCGAATGATTTGGAAGTCATTTTTTCCGTCAAAAAAACTAAACGAAACAATCAGGCACATTGAACACTACATTTGGTTTAATGTGCAACTCATGACAAATATGTTGTAATTTCGTAATTTCGATTCAAAATATCACTGGCAGCCGAATTCACTTTCTTTATGCCGCTTACAGCGCCATCTATTAATGCATTTTGGAACTTTTTTTGACGCCGTACCGTTTTCCCCTTCTTTCAAGTATCTTCAGTTCAAATTTGAACTCATTGTGACGAGTGGTTTTTTTACAGCATTTTGAAAGTGGGACTTTAATTATAATCACCCTCTTCATTCTGTTATAAATCTGATCAATCAGATTATACAAAAATATTATTTTCTGATAATCGGAAAAATAAATAAAGGGAGTTTCATAGAATTAAATTATAAATTCAAGCAAGACAACTAGCAAAAGATGCTCAGATCATTGGCTAATAAACCGCAGCGATAAATACACCAAATTACCTGTATGAGGACAAACTATCGGATATGAGCTTTTATAGCTTTCCGTATATCAAAATTGGATGATATATAGATCCCGCCTCCCCATTCTCTAAGCGCACATCAAGGTAATGGCTATCTCAGGTTTCTCGAGATTTCTAGCGGAGTTTTGAAAGATCCATCAGTCAAGCCAGTCACCAAGATCGTCAGGTTTCTCGTAATTCTTTTGCCTTGACAGTACGTATTTGGCGCATTGATACAAAATAAAAGCAATCTACATACCATATAAATTAACATTAAACAATTTAAAGAATAAGTAATTTAAAAATTTATATATTTTTAATCGCGTCGAGGACTGGGTCGTATTGACTATGTCCCTGCGAGCAGCCCAATACAAATTAGCCGTGAAGAAGGCATCGTGTGGGCTGCACCGACAGATGCTGTTACTCATTTAGCACTACCCAGGGGGCACGTGTAACTTGAAGATATGCTACGGACCCGAGTAACACTACCCCGCAACGCTCTGCAGTCATATTAGACCAGGACCTACGGTTTAAAGTGGGTTCCGAACCACTACAAACATCCATGGCTCCGGTGGGACTCGAACTCAAAACCTGTGGCAACGTGACCCAGAGCGCTAGTCACTCGGCCATCAGGCTACTAAAATAAATATAAATAACTATTTACAAAGTGAGATTTTTGTGACAATATTCATCATAAATTTTTCAATGAAGCCAAACTAAAGTAGCCAACTTTAAAAATTCAAATTCAATTTTATTAATTAAAATGAGGAGGTTAAAGCTATGGGTTTTTGGAGGTTTTATTGTCATCGGTATTTCGCAACAAGTGTATCAGTTGCCGGAAGAACAATAATTATATTTGAATTCAATAACAATATATGTTCAATAACATTTGTACATAAAAAATAAAGCATGTGAATTGATGACACGCATGCTGTTTCCCTTTTGTTTTGAACTCTAAAACGATTCGTAGGCGAGCAGAAATTCCGAGTAGCGGGAATCATTAGAGAGGAATTCGAGTATGGCAAAATGGGGCACGATTCGACGCGGATGTTAGCAAGGTAGGTCAGTAGTGCTATGGGTTCGAGGAGAAAATAGCAGTCTTTAAAACGAAAAGTTAAATGAGGCACGATATTAAGGTAAATGGGTATTTTCCCAATGAATGTCAGTAATATAAAGGATAAATAAATGCACCGCTCAAATATTACTGTGATGATTTGGTTAATAAATGATTAGTTTAATAATTAGAATCTCGTACCTAATTATACCAGTTATTTCGCCAGTTTGCAGATTTATTTTAACAGTGGATACATTTTTTTCTAATGATCATTTGATGTAGTATACAATGTATAAAGGTTTTTCGAATATGATAAAAAAGAAATACCTTTTAGGCAAATGTTCGAAAAGAATATTACCATGTTTAGCCATTTAATCAATAAGAATATATTAAATAAAAATAGAATTACATCGAAAAAAATTAATTAAATATATTTTACAATTGAAATTTTATCATATAGAATTAATGCAAATTGCAAAGATATGTATAGTAAAATAGTTTATCTTGTCCAAAGGAATGTGCTTCGAAAAATTATCAAAAAATAAATTTTTTTGCATTAAAATGCGAAAATTACATTATATAGAATTAAAATAAAGAATGTAATGTTTTAGGAAAAGTATGAAAGTTTCATTTTTATTTCTTGCACCAAGCCCATTGTACATAACATGGCAATATTATATTTATTAATAAGTATTTTGCACTTGAAACATACTTTTATATAATTTTTTGCAGTTTGTTTAAATATTTTTTATCTTACGATATGACAAATTGTGTTTTCCACTTAATGTGTAACTTTTTATTAAAAAATGCTATTTTTATATACAAGGATTTCTGGATAATTATTCATCAATGTAACAACAATTGGAACAAAACTCAATGAGAACATGAAACTTTACTTGGAATAAAAATAAAAAAGTTAGCTAAAATTTTTAAAAAATCGACTAATTTAATTAAGCACAGAATAATCTGTCACAACAAAAAAGCTATTCGAAATAAGAATAGAATATTTTATCAGATCAAAAATCTCAATTAAGATTCTCTTTGGATTATTTATTTGAAAGGTATTGAAGAATTCGATACCAAGACTTATAAGAGAAGAAACAAACAAAAAGCATTAAATGTTGAATGAAAAAGTTGATGAGTTTGTATCTTCTGTATAGAAGAATAAAGTAAACAGTTTTCATGAATGCGAGCAAAGTCCTTTTCTTAGTAGATGCATCCAAAAATTTATGTACTTATAAAAACCCTGAATTCATAAAGTGCTGTCTTGTTTTTAAAACGAATTTCACCCTGTCTGTGGGGTTAGAAGAATGTCTGAAAACTGTTTACATTATTCTTTGCATAGAAGAATCTGAAAACTGTTTACTTTATTCTCTGTATAGAATAACAAAGTAAACAGTTTTCATGAATGTGAGCAAAGTCGTTTTCTTAGTAGATGCATCCAAAAATTTCTGTACGTATAGAAACTCGGTATTCATAAGGTGCTGTCTTGTTTTAAAAATAAATTTCACCTTATCTCTGTGATTTAACATTAGCACAGTAGCACATTCAATAACCTGTATCCTGAATATAATTTCATTTATAAAAAATAAATTTATTTCTTTATCTCTCGTATTCAAAGGCAAACACAGTATTTATATGAAATATTAGAGAGTTTTTGCATACCGTACTTTTATCGTCCGATATTTTTTCCCCCTAGCGCGCATGCTCATAGGAAATTTCGCATGCGTATCTGTAATAATGTTTCCTATGAGCATGCGCGCTAGCGAAAAAAAAAAATATCGGACGAAAAAAAAAGATAGGTAGGCAAAAACTCTCTATTATCAAATATTATTTTAAAATTAATTAATTTTATTAAAAAATATTATTTTTATATGTATATTGATAATAATAGAATTTCAGAAAATAATAGAGAGTTTTTGTATACCGTATGTCAGTTGCCGTAGGACGTCCGTTAGCTTTTTCTCCCTAGCGCGCATGCTCCCTAGAAAACTGAGCATGCGCGCTAGGGAGAAAAAGCTAACGGACGTCCTACGGCAACTGACGTACGGTATGCAAAAACTCTCTATTAATAGAATTTTTTTCCTGTAACTTTTCTACCATTTCTTCAACTTTTCGATAGCAGAACGCAAAGAGAAAATAGAGAGTTTTTGCATACCGTATTTTGGACATCCGTTAGCTTTTTCTCCCTAGCGCGCATGCTCATAGGAAATTGCGCATGGGTATCTGTAATAATGTTTCCTATGAGCATGCGCGCTAAGGAGAAAAAGCTAACGGACGTCCAAAATACGATATGCAAAAACTCTCTAATAAATAATTAACATGAAATGCAAACGATTCAATTTCTGATAATATTAGCATTGCATTTAAAAAAAATATTTAAGTTTTTTTTCATGAAAAGAATGTAAAGAAAATCTTAAAACAATGTAATTAAAATAAATATTTGTATTAATTTAACAAGTAATAAAAACCCTTTAATGTAAAAATTTTGTTCTTCATTAACAATTTTTTTTTGTGAATATGGTATAGGTATGTTGTATTTGGCAAAAATATTTGAAGACAAATAAAACGGTTATGTTTTTAAAAGGTACACTTTTTTATACGATATGTAACAAATAAAAATGCACTTTTCTTGTAGAAAATACTTATTACTGTGTATTTCTAAAGGGTGTAAAAAAGGAATAAAAAAAAATAATAATAATGCTAAACCACTTTTTAACTATTACCCATTCGTCGACACGAAACTTTAACCAAGTAAAATGATTTAAAATTTTTAAAATCTATGTTTTCGGAAAATTAGAGAATGATTTGCAAGTTAACATCCTAATTAAGATCAACACATAGTACAAATTTCAATAAAATCGGCGACGGACAGTTTGTGATCTCTTATTGTTAGTATAAATTTCCAGAAACTCAAATCAATTTTAACATACGATTGAATGAATTATTTATAGAATTTGTTTATAAAAGTTAAAAATTCTTAAAAAATTTAGGTTATTTTACAAGACAATTTATAATAAGCAATTTGATTCTGATTTTTGAAGTCAATATCATTATTTTCAGTCTACTTATTAACTAGCTTTGGAAACCAACTGTCATTTTACCATTGATAATTTTGAAAATTTAATAATTTAATTAAGATCCTATTTTACCTCCACTTGTTTGCTAATTTGCATTTTATAAATGGAAATTATTTTAGTGCAAAATAATTATTTATATGTAAACACCGAATAATTGTTTTCATCGATCGTCATTACGTTTTCTTTATGAAACATAAATATAAAGTGCAAGTAATTTAAATTAAAAAAAACATTTTAATGAAAATAATAAATTATACTGAAAATAATCTGTTAATTTCAACAAAATAATTTTATCTTTTTAAGGTATAGTAATTTAATCTCTTATATAGTAGGATGTAATAAATTGCAGAAAAAAGAAAATTTTAATGATGAATTAAAAACAGAATACAATACCATCAATGAACTGAGGATTTTCGAATAATTTTCCAATTCTTCAAAATGAAAAATATGTACTTTTAAAATATTACGTTTTAAAATTCTAGTACTTCATTCTGAATGTGGAATTCGAATAAATTGTGTTATTTAAGTCAAATTCTAATCTTGCACGATTAATCAATGGGTAAACAAAATTCCTTCTAAATCGGAATAAAAACAAAATATTTTTCGAATCTGTAATTCTATTCGTGCAAAAAAAAAAAAAAAAAAAAAAAAAAAAAAAAAAAAAATTTTATTGAAGTACAAAAATTTTATATTAAAGGATTATATTACTTGATAAATGTGTTCGTAATCGATGCATATATTTATATTAATTACATTGTTTTAAGGTTTTCTTTACATTCTTTTTAAGAAAAAAATCTGAATGCAATGCTAACATTATCGGAAATTGAATCGTTTGCGTTTCATGTTATTAGAGAGTTTTTGCATACCGTACGTTAGTTACCGTAGGACGGCCGTTAGCTTTTTCTCCCTAGCGCGCATGCTCATAGGAAACTGAGCATGCGAGGCTAGGGAGAAAAAAGTCCAACCTGAAATCGTCCTATTACTGCGTTAACGTACGGGATGCAAAAACTCTCTAATGTTTCTTTTTCTTTGTGCTCTGTTGTCGAAAAGTTGAAGAAATGGTATAAAAATAACTTGAAAAAGATTCTATTATTATTTTCTAAAATTCTATTTTATTAAAATATATAGTAAAATATAATATTTTATAACAAAATTAATTAATTTTAAAATAATATTTCATGTAAAGAATAAAATTTTATTATTATTTATATAAAATTAAAAATAATATACATTAATCATTCTATGGGGCTTATTATTTTCTCTATTTGGAAAAAAAATGAATAATTTATGCCACCAACAAATGAGCTTATTAAAATTAAACAAAACATATTTAAAAGAAGAATTTTGTGAAATGGTTTAAAATTATTTTTTTTAAATTATAATCCTACTTATTTCTACATTTTCTTTCCTTTTAATTTTGGCAACTATTCATAATTTACACAATAAAATAATATTTTTTGCAGATAAAAAAAAAATATATTAAGTTCAGTATTTCACTATGTTACTATTGAATATATTACATTTATTAATATCTTAATTTAAATTAATTTCATGTGCTATTGATTTTATTTTTGTTAATTCTATTTATAAAATAAAACTAATTGAGATAAATTTTTTGCATTAATGTACAAGTAACTTCCATATAAGATGGTCATTTTAGGTTTCTAAAAAATTCCATGATCATGTTAAGGGGAACAAAAACATTTTTTGGAAAACTACGTAAGTTTAAATGATAATAGTGTAGATTTTTTTAAAAATAATATTATTATTTATTAATATAATAATTGATAAAAACTATCGCATAACATTTTTAGCTAATAATGATGCAAATAAATATTGAATTTTTTTAAGATGATCCAAAATCTGTAATTTGTAATCACAACATTCGCGCTCAAATATATATAATTATTAAAACTTGTAAAACCGCTTTTTTATGTGAAAATTTGTAAAAATTCTCAAACAATGTTGCAGAAAAACAATATTGTAAGGGAATTGCAGCAATAAAATTACCCATCAAAAATTTAGAAAGAAGAATTATGCATCTTTTTTATCGTAACAAAACTGTTGATTTACTTTATTCACTATTATTGAAAACAGATTTTTTCTTTTCAGTTTTCACACTGAATATCTTGAAAACGTAAAAATGGAGCCCTCACCTTATATTACCGAAGCTGAGAGGGTGCGAAAAATCCTTATAGAGAGGTACATGCACTTGAATCGTCATTACTTCTACGAAAGTGATAAGGAAAAGTATCCATGGTTGGATGATTCTGCTAAGGTATGTAAATTTCGATTCCTGTAAAGGATTATTTAATTTCTATTATGTATCAAAAATTATAAATCGTTTTGAATGTCTTCATTTTAATTTAACATCATCAATTTTTTTCTCTTTTTTTTTTTTTTGTAAAAATTATTTAATTATTATTTTTCAAAAATTATAAATCGTTTTCAATGTCTTAATTTTAATTTAAAAACAGCATCAATTTTTTTTCTTTTTTTTGTAAATGATTGTTTAATTATTATTTTCTTAAAAATCGTGAATAGTTTTCATTTTTTTTTCACTTTAATTTAACATCATCAATTTTTTTCTCTTTTTTTTTTGTAAAAATTATTTAATTATTATTTTTCAAAAATTATAAATCGTTTTCAATGTCTTAATTTTAATTTAAAAAACAGCATCAATTTTTTTCTTTTTTTTTTTTGTAAATGATTGTTTAATTATTATTTTCTAAAAAATCGTGAATAGTTTTCAATTTTTTTTCACTTTAATTTAACATCATGAATTTTTTTTTCTTTTTTTTTTGTAAGAATTATTTAATTATTATTTTTCAAAAATTATAAATCGTTTTCAATGTCTTAATTTTAATTTAAAAACAGCATCAATTTTTTTTTTTTTTTTTGTAAATGATTGTTTAATTATTATTTTCTAAAAAATCGTGAATAGTTTTCAATTTTTTTTCACTTTAATTTAACATCATCAATTTTTTTTGTAAAAGATTATTTAATTAGTGTTTTTCAAAAATTATAAATCTTTTCAGTGTCTTCGTTTTAATTTAATAACATTATCAATTTTTTTCTCTTTATTTTATAAATAATTATTTAATCATTATTTTTCAAAAATTATAAATCGTTTTCAATGTCTTAATTTTAATTTAAAAACAGCATCAATTTTTTTTTTTTTTTTTTTTTTGTAAATGATTTTTTAAAAAATTGAATAGTTTTCAATTTTTTTTCACTTTAATTTAACATTAATTTTTTTTAAATGATTATTTAATTATTGTTTTTCAAAAATTATAAATCTTTTCAGTGTCTTCGTTTTTAATTTAATAACATTATCAATTTTTTTCTCTTTATTTTATAAATAATTATTTAATCATTATTTTTCAAAAATTATAAATCGTTTTCAATGTCTTAATTTTAATTTAAAAACATCATAACTTTTTCTCTTTTTTACTTATTGGTTTATTTGCTGTTAAAGTTTATCGATTTGAATTCTATTAACTTCCATAAAAATTATTTTCTCAACTTTAATAATTTACATTTATTTCGATTTAGAATAAATATAATAAATAATAAAAATTATTTATCATTCAAGACAAAATCTATTTTATTTTTATTTATTTTCTTACATTTTCTGGAGCTCTAAATAATTAAATACAATTTGATTTAATTCACCAATAAGTAATCAATTGAATTAATATTTCAGAAACATATTTAATTATTTCAAGTGTTCCAAATTCTCTAATTTTTATTTTTTATTCAAAAGTGCGAATAACCTTTATTTATTTTTTGTTTGTAATGAATAGAATTTACCACAAAGAATTAATCTTTACGGTAATTTATTTTTCTATATGATTTCTGATTTCATTTCCAAGCACATTACACAGTTTACTAGAAAAAAACATGTCTTATTTATTAGGACTTGTCATTATGGGAAATGACTTAAGGTCAGAGGCGAAACATTTGCGGAAAAACATGTTTGAAAAGCATTTCCGATTTGATTAATCGCATACTCTGCAAGTTTTTGCCACAGAAGTATGTTGAATATTTTGTAAAAAGAATAAATAAATTTATTTTCAAGCTTTGATAAAACAGCAGAGCAAGAAACTTGTTCCTGCCCTTATTGGATAAAAAGTAAATACAACTTTCAGAAAACATTTTTGTCCTCAACTTTTAGAAAAATATGTTGTTGTAATTTTCTAATAACGGGTTTCAACCAGAGGTCATTCACCACTGATGTTGCATAAATATAACTGATTCAGCCTTAGCCAGAATGGACCACAGGGAAAGGGAAAAAGAGGCTAGATTATCCCCATTTTTCCCACTAAATACTTTATGGACTTCGTTTCCTTCCCTCTTCCTCGAATGCCATGGAAAAACTTCCTGTTTACGGATTTACCATGCTCATCTCTTGTGTAGATATATGGAGTTTCGGGTAGATTTCCACGACGAATTTGAACTAAGTTTTTCCAGCTTAGAATTCAATCCATTAATTAAGCATTATAATGTTGTGGGCTCTATCAGAAAAAATATTTAATTTCGTATTTTTTTTTTTAATTACAAACTAGCGGATATCACACGGTGTTGACCTTCAGCAAATAATATAATATATTTTCCTTTAGTAAATTTTTTTGCAAAATTATAAAGCAAAATTAGATTTTAGAGAATTGAACAGAAATTTTTTTTTACACATCATAACTACAATCGATCATTTCCTATGTTCGTGAATTAGGGCAAAATTCAATCTAAAGTTTAATTATACAATAACCAGTAAAAATAAATAAAAACTGAAAAATAAATTAAGGAAAAACATTAAATCCTGTATTTAAAAAAAAATGAAATAAAATAAATATAAACCAAACAAAAAACAAAGCAGCGAATATGGCTTTTCAATTTCGTAACATGATGTAAGGATGTGGTCTTGGTAATAACATGTTTTTGTTTATGAAACAGTATTATAGCTGTAAATTTCTCACTCGGGACAAAAATCCATTAAACAACAAAAATAAATAAATGAACAAATAAAATAATAGCGATGAAATGGTAAATAATCTCAGTGCTATTTTCTTATATGCCTTCTTTTACACGCCAACTTATTTATGATTATTCATAGTATCGTCTACTAAAATGTTTCTCAAAATAATTTTTTTTGTGAAAAGTAGCATTTTATTTATTTAATCACTATTTAAAATAAGTCCTATCTGTCACAGTTCAATGTGTAATGTAAAATGTAAAAGAAAAATATAATAATATAAGTATATAATCAACAGTATATAATTATAAGCACGTTAATTATATAATAGATAGAATATAATTATAAGTAATGATACCCAAACTTTTTGAAATCGGGCACATTTAAAATCCTACATATAATTACTAAGTATGCGCAGAATTAAGTAGTAGTAGTACTATATACAAGGCGTACTACAAGTAAATAGTAGTAGTAGTAGTATAAGTAGGTACACTACAAGTAAATAGTAGTAATGGTACCATATACGGGGCGTACTACAAGTAAATAGTAGTAGTAGTACTATAAGTAGGCACACTACAAGTAAATAGTAGTAGTAGTAGTAGTATAAGTAGGTACACTACAAGTAAATTGTAGTAGTAGTACTATAAGTAGGCGCAGTATATGGAAATTTCTGAGGAATATGTTATAACAATTAAGTCAAATATTACAGAAAAAAATAATGCGATAAAAACAATAAAATGAAACGCACCCCAAATTTATTCTTTTGTTAATAAATATGAGCCTGAAGTGTCCTAGCGATTTCTTCAATTTTTAGGCAATATATTTAAAAGGCAAACTATCATTTTCTCGTCAATGCATCGAAGATTCTCTTTCTTTTTACATTTAAATGTGGTGAAGGTAGAAAATCCCAATTCATATAAAAAGGCATTGAAAATTATAGAAAAATTTTCAAAGCTTTTTGAGTAATTGACACTCATTCTTCTTTTAAAGAAGGTTTTAAGAGACAATTTCTTATTCATTCAAGAGACATTTCTCAAACCATGATGAGCGGTCTGCCGAATTCTGGCGGTAGCATGGATGTTTGTTAGGGTTCGGAATCTGTTTTAAACTGAAACCGAAGGTCACAGTTTAATTAGCCCAAAGTGTGCAGAAAATGACCGTAGAGAAATAAACTACATCTTACAAACGGTGGAGTTTCATAGGCTGCAGTGGAATTTTTTTAACATTGAAAATAACATAGACGATAACGCTTCTACCAGCCCATCGAAACATTCTTTGTCACATTATAGCTATATGGCACTTTTAAGTGAATGATTTATGCACTTATAATGAAAGATGTCTTTAAATTGGAAAACTGACAAGAAAAGGGGTAACTTTATTTATTTTTATAACTGGGCACATGTTTCTGTGGAATACCACAGGGCGCAGCTCAGTGGTGTAACTATACCATCCGTGGCAAATATTTTGAATGAGGTATTAACCTTCAATGAAGTATTATCATTGTTTTTTCTTTTTTTAAAGTACTACTTAAAGGTGTCTTTAGGTTTGCAATGTCATTTTCGATCCCAAACCGTTTCACTTGATCATTTAGTACTTTAAAATGACCCTTATCAAATGTATGACGAAGATGTCATTTTTTCCAAGTCAATTTCAGTTACTTCACTTTGGTTTTGATTAAGCTTATCGCTAGTACAGGGCTATGGCGGCTCAGGATCAGTGTTGTCGGGGACTGCAATTCAGTTAGGCTAATTTCTTCATTTCCGCAGCACTCTTCGTTTGTTTCTTCCTCACTCCTAAAGTATTGACTTATTTTAGGTAATTTCTTATATTTTCTTCAAATTCCATCTTTCTTTTTCGTTTTTCACTACCATTAAGATATTTTATATTACTAGACTTGCTATTATCTAATTTCCACAATTAATTAATTAACTTTAAGACTGATCGCGGGTCCGATGAAACAAAAAGTAAGATAATAGTGACGCATGAATAATCCACGAAACAAGGAACTTTCCCAATTTTCTGGAAATCTCTGATTTGTCAGCGGGAATTCCCACTAATTTTGTAAGTATCTATTAAAGAATTAATGGAATTCCACAAGTAAATTTAAAACAAGAAAAATTAAAAATGCCCTAGAACAAGTAAATTTAAAAATGCCCCAGTGGCACATGGGTGCAGCGGGAATTCCCACCACGAACCAGAAATCGGTGTGAAGTCCCTAGCCTCGGGGTTACCCATACATAACTGTTTCTGTTACTATTGCTACCAGATGCGATATATTTTTCATACAAATGAATACATTCAAAATCTTGATACACATTTTTTTTTTTTAATTTACCACATTTCTTCTTCATTGGCGCAACAGCTCTGGTGCGCCAAGGTCATGTGCCTATTGGTGTGTGGTCTCATCTGTCTACTTCGAAACAGGAGACAATATGATTTATTGAATGTAATATTTTTTTTTAATTTTGAAAAAATTTAAAAAAAAAGATAATTTTTAAGGCTAAAATAATCCCATAAAAGTTTTCGCATACGATTTAGACTTATGACAAATTTATCTTCTTCTTTATTGGCGCAACAGCCCCATGGTGGGTCAAGGCCACCTGTCTATTGATAGATTTCAAGACAGGAGATGGTTTCGTTTTACGGGGTAGCGTTGTCAGCCCTAGCCCCCTCCACAGTCATATTAGATCGGCACTTACGGTTTAAAGTGGATTCTGAACCACTACAAACAACCATGCACCTCCGGGACTCAAACCCGAAACCTGTGGCACCGAGTGCCAGAGCGCTTGCCACTCGGTCATCAAGCCACAATTTATCACTTTAGTAATTTAAATTTATTAAATACAGAATTAATAAATATTACTTTGTCTTGTAATAATAAATGTCAGGGCTTTCCTGTACTCATAGCCTCTCTGCTTTGGCTGGAGCCCGTAGCAATTTGTCCGTCTTACTACCCTGTTGTTACATCACTGACGTACCTAGAAATGTTCTAGGGCGCACCCTTTGAGAACCGTTGATATAGTATATAAATATGTTGTTGTTGTTGTTTCTTATCCCACTTGGCTGGCCAAGCCCACGAGCCCATATGGACTCATGATTGAAGGGGAAGGAAGCAGCTTCTGTTGTGATGGAGCACCCTGTAGGTAGAAGCCTGACTTTTGCTCCGTGACGCTCTTACAGTCATAGGAGACCGGGACCTACGGCTTAAAGTGGATTCCGAACCACTACAAACATCCATGGCACCGCCGGGATACGAACCTATATAAATATTAATTAAATACATGATAAAGCAAAATGAATCTATGTGGATGCTAATAAAGAAGATAAATTCAATGAAAATTTTTCTGACTTCAATATTGAGAAAAAAAAAATTATAGTTCGTTAAAAAAAACATTAAATGTTGAGCCCGACGTGTAAGTTATATTGGTATAAATGCCAAAAACCCAGGAAGTTTTTGAAAGTAGTATTGTGTGAGGATTCAATAGAATTAGTTTATTTTCAACCCGTATATTTCGGTAAAAATTCAGGTATTTTCCCCCACCAGTAAAATTTTAATTCATCAAAGGTTCCTTTTAAATTTAAATATGTAATAAGCACCTTAAACTCATCGTGGTTTCTACGCACATTGTTTCTACATTAATAAACTTGAAAAGTTCTTTCGCCAACCAGATTGACACGCCTTAGAGAAAAATACAAAACAAAATCCAGTCAATCTCACGGCTGAATGAAGTAAAGTAGGAAAAAAAAAAAAAAAAAAAAAAAAAAAAGCACATTTGCATTCATATTTAACTAGTTTCTGATTAGCTTAAAGGCAGTTAAAAATTTCGTCTGGGTTTCTGGTCGAAAGTCAGTTAACCGAAAAATTTCGAGCTCGGCTATGTTTGTAAAAACAGGAAAACTGAAAAATAAATAAATAAAAATGCGTTATTTAAACAGCACGTTGGTAAACTAAGTACGCTAATGAATTGTTTTGTATTCGGTTTCCTTACAAAAATTCGTATTTTTATAATGTCGCAGGAAATGTTTAATTTGTATGCATGTTATGAAAATCAGCTTATCAGGTTTTTGTGATAAGCTAAGAAAAGGAACTGAACTTTAACATTTAAAATATGTTTGCGTTTTCTAGGTGTCTAGTGAATTTTAGTGAAAATGATTTTCAAATGTTATTGAAATTATGGTAATTTTTTAGATTTAAAAATGTCTTTATTCGTATTAATATTCACTCAAAAGCAATTACTAAACGAGTTACATTATTTTTTTTCAGTTAGCGTAAAATTGGTTATAATAAATTGCTTTAATAAATTGACAGCAACAGTATTATACATAATTTTACTTATGAAAAATAAACATATAAAAATTTTCATAATGAAATTTTTAAATTTGATAGAAAACACACACCCTTCGCAATGTTTACGTTTTACATGGGGCCTGATGACTGAATAACTAACGGTCTGGAACTCGGTGCCACAGGTTTGGAGTTCGAATCCTGGTGGTGCCATGGATATTTGTGGTGGTTCGGAATCCACTTTAACACGTAAGTCCCGGTATAATATGACTGTAGAGCGTAGGGCTGACAACTCTACTCCTCCCCTCAACTAAAATCAGCATCACGAAGCCAAGTCAGCCTTCTATCTACCGGTGCGTTTGTGATGTTCAGCATCTTGCGTCATTCGTCAGACTACCCTGTGGGAGTTTTCCGGGTTCTCTCCCATACAATACCCAAATGTGGAGTAGTTCCCTAACGCCCCCTAATTCCCCCTTCCCCTGCGGGTGCTCCATCACAACAGAAGCTGCACCCTTCCCTACATCCATGAGACCACAGGGGTTCATGGACATTGTCTAGATGTTGTTGCTTATCAAGTGGGATAAGAAACAACAATTTATTGCTTAAAGATGTGACTAGAGTGGGTCTTAGGTATTCTGAGGAAGGGGTTACGAATAGCTATTCAACTTCATCTAATTAAAGTTATTAAAAATAAGACTGGGGTCTGAATGGTCGAGTGTCTAGCGCTCTGGCGCTCGGTGTCACATGTTTTGGGTTCGAGTCCCGGCTGTGCCATGGATGTTTGTAATGGTTCGGAACCCACTTTAAGCCATAGGTCCCGGTCTCCTATGTAAGAGTGTTACGGAGCAGAAGTTAGACTTCTACCTTCGGGTGCTCCCTCAGAACAGAAGCTGCACCCCTCCTTCCTCCTTCCATGAGGGACACAACAACAACAACAAAAATAAGACTGTACATCTAAACTATATTTTTGCAGCCTTTTTTCTTATTTCTCTCATTCTTAACTCAAATGTGGGCGATTTTCTCAAAAAGCCTCTAAGAATAAAAATCTTTCTCCGGCTTCCCTCGCTTGAAAACCTATAGAGCTATTCAACAGCTACTGCAGCTTGCTTTTGGAAATAAATATAAATAAAATTCAGTACATTTGTGAAAATGATAGAAAGGAATAAGTTATACAAAGTGCGTAACTTTACATCATGAATGTTTGAAAGGACCCAACCTGGCATATTCTGTAATGAGTGATTATTATAATATTATAGTTGCAAAATATGAATTTATTATTATTTTTTATTTATCATTATTTGAAAACTTTGTAATTTATTTATTTTGAAAAAATCAGCTTAAATTTCATTTATTCTAAATTGGTAATTTTCCTTTAATTTAAAACGCATTCATAATTAATTTTTAATGTTAGGCTTATATGCATATTTAATTGTAATTTAAACATTAAATTTTTACTTCAAATATTTTAAGTTAAGTAAACTTAACTAACTTTTCATAACTAACTTTTCACAATATTTTATTATATTGAGATGATTGCAAGATTTTTTATATGGTTTAAAATTGCTTTTGAGTTGAAATGAAAAAAAAAAAAAAAAAAATGTCTGAAAGTTGATATCAAAAGTTGTTATGATTACTGCTAACTAATACTTCCCATAAAATGCCAAAAAACTAACCTTATGTTAATTAGCACGTGACAAAAAGGTTAAAAGACAGGAGATAACTCCAAAAACCTGGCGATTCAAGAATAATCTGTTGTTGTTATTATGTTATTATTCAGTCTTTTCACACGAAAACATGTTTGCAAACTGTTTCAGGATTGAAATGGAGAAACTAGTTTTCTTTAAAAAATCTGGAAAAAAATAATAGTTAACTTTTCTAGCTATTTCTTTCTGTTTCCTCAAAATTTTAAAAATTAACACCGATTTTTAACTTCTAATCTAATTTAATCCTTCCCTAAACCGTTAAAGCGTTTCTTGATGTAAAAATGTTTCCTTTAGATTAGGGGTGGTCATTTAAGGCCGTCTTGTATGCTTTTCCGGCCCTTGAGATTTATCAGACATTTACAAAATATATTTATTTTTGATAATGGCCAAAGTAGTGAAAACAGCTGCTTTTGAAAGCCGATTCAGTAATTTAGAGTTAGACAAATACAACAAAATTTTTGAAATATATTCATCTCCCTTTCATGTTGAAATCGAATCGGTCCCAGAATATCTCCAAATAGAACTCGTGATTGACTTACAATGCAATATTGAGTTAAAA
This sequence comes from Caerostris darwini, assembly GCA_021605075.1. NCBI lineage: Eukaryota > Metazoa > Arthropoda > Arachnida > Araneae > Araneidae > Caerostris > Caerostris darwini. Next base: position 181,676 of record BPLQ01010132.1, read on the forward strand.
AATATTTTTGAAGCATCAGGATCAAAAATATATAATATAATTTTATATAATTAAAATATAATTTTATAAGACATACGTCACAAAAGAGAAATGTTCCAATTTGAGAAATCTATCGCAAAAGAAAGTTGTTAGCGCTTTCGGTTCAACTTACACTTTCTTTTCGAAAATGAAATTGACCAAACACAAAACAGGCTCAAACGTAACGAACGCTAATTTGCAACATCCATTACAGTGTGCAAATACTCAAATTGAGATCGATTTGCAAAAGCAAAGTGAAAGAGTGGAGAGACAAATATCGCACTAGTAAAATAAATATTTTTGAATGATTTCATTTTTTTTATTTCGTTTATATGCATAAATTTTTTTATATTTCATTTTTAGTGTTATATATATTTCTTTACAATGTGCGTTTAGTGTCATTATTATTATACTATCTATGTTGACATGTAAGAATAATAGTAAACTCAAAAACAATAACTCATTATGTTTCAATTTTTCACTCCAAAAAAATGCCTATAGTGGGTCCAAATCTTATAGAGGGATATATAATTTTATATGCGGCCCGCGGAGTTAGGATGCATTTCCAAAGCGGCCCTGAAGATCATTTGGGTTGGTCACCCTGTTTTAGAAGTAAAAAAAAAAAAAAAAAGAATATTCAAAACTATTCCGCATCTAAAAGGTAGCCAAAATATAAAAGGATCAATTAAATGCACAGCAAAATAAAAGATGGTGAAATTATCTTAGTGAAATACAATATATATATATATATATTAAAAAAAAAATAATAAAAAAAAATAAAAAACATCTTCTATACATAAATAAAAAGAATAATGCTTACAAATATAGAAGCTGGGAAATGAGTCAGTTACGTTTAATGATGTGTTAAAATAACATTTTTCTTCGGCTGCAGTTGAGAAATCTGCAGTTTTCGATTGCATAGAGGTTTATATGCTTTTGCAATGCAGTTAAAATGTTTATAATTAGTTAGCGAAAGTTTTACATTAAATAGCTTTATTTGACTGCTAAGCACAAGGAGAAAAAGAAAGAAAGAAGAAAACCAGTAAGATATCTCCCCTGTTGCAACTTGCACAAAATAGATAATAATTAAATTAATATACAAAAAAAATATGCACCTTTAGATTTTCTAGTCTTCATGTTCATTGATTTGTCCTCCGTCAGAAAGATATTAAATGTTCCAACAGATTTAAAACACTCAAATGTTACACTTAATTTCGAACTTCGAAGAATTACGCTCCTGAAGACTTCTTTGTTTGAAAGAAATTAGCATATTTATAATTTCTCTAAAAATAAAACAGTTGCGCTTCACTTGAACACAATGCCCTCCTTCCAGAGTTTTGCTTCTTTTTTATTCTTTTTTCTGCTCTGTGTACGATGAAAGAAGAAAAGTCAACAGCAGTGCGCGCAGGCAGAATATTCTTTTTCTGTCTTGCACAGGGGGAAAAATGAATGAGCAAAAATCGTTATCGTTTTCGCCGGGCGCTTAATTCATAGCGCGCTCGAAACCTACGCACTGGGGAGAGAGCAAATAAGCGATCGACAGCTGACGCCCACGTCATTTCCCCGTTGCATGGGCTGCACCGGTCGACGGCCATTGCAGCCAGGAGGCACGTGTGTGCGGATTTCACTTGCGGTTAATAATCGCCCGGAATAATAATAACAATAATAAAACATCTCGCGACGCGTACTCTTTGCTGCAGACGATAATTTAAAGCGGAATGTCTACAAATTAGCTCTCCGTAATTTTGGTGCAAACGACTTTTTAAAAAAAACTTTTAACAGAAAAGTCTTTTTTCTTTTTCTCTGAGCACTAATAAAATATTCTATTGTTCTATTTTCCTTGAAAGCAACATGTTAGAATACTATTTTTTTATATAGATTTTTCTTTCTTTCAGTATTTGTTTTTAAAGACTCGTGATCTAATATATATAATAAAAAATAAAAATTTCTCGTGACGCGTACTCTTGCTGCAGACGATAATTTAAAGCAGAATGTCTACAAATTAGATCTCCATTATTTGGGTGCAAACGACTTTTTAAAAATATTTTAACTGTTGAGAATTAATAAAATATTCTATTGTTCTGTTTTCCTTGAAAACAACATATTAGAACATTATTTATTTTTGTATACATTTTTCTTTCTTTCGTTATTTGCTTTTAAAGTTTGTTAAATTAATAACAATAAAAAATAAAAAAATAAACATTTTGCGACGCGTACTCTTGCTGCAGACGATAATTTAAAGTAGAATGTTTACAAATTAACTCTCTATAATTTTGGTGCAAACGACTTTTAAAAAAAATTTTTTAACTGATGAGCGCTAACAAAATATTCTATTGTTCCATTTTCCTTGAAAACAACATATTAGAATACTATTTTTTTATATATAGATTTTTCTTTCTTTCAGTATTTGCTTTTAAAGATTCGTGATCTATATATTTATATATATATATATAATAAAAAATAATAACAATAAAAAATAAAAATATCTCGCGACGCGTACTCTTGCTGCAGACGATAATTTAAAGTAGAATGTCTGCAAATTAGCTCTTCATAATTTTCGTTGCAAACAACATTTAAAAAAAATTTTTAACTGCTAGCCAATAATAAAATATTTTATTATTTTATTTTCCTTGGAAACAACGTATTAGAACATTATTTGTTTTATATAGATATTATTTTTTTTAGTATTTGATTTTAAAAATTCGTGCTGTTTTTTTATATCTATTTATGATTATTTTTATTTGCAATAAACTATTTGATAGAAATATAATATTACAATTTTTTTATGTAATTCAACATAATTACATAATTTATAAATAAGAAGGTAGGATACCAATTAAACTATGATATAAAAAATTATTAAATGCGGTATGCTGCAGAAACCACTATATACATTTATTTACCTTAGAATTTCCACTTAAAATACATTAAAATGAACACAATTTAAAGAATAAACAAACTTATGTACATACTAAAGTATACATATGTATACTTTATTTAATGAAAAATATATTAAAAAATATTTTTAGTTAAAATTTTTTTAAATATCCAAACTTTGTCGTATTCTATGTTTATTAGCAATTTTTCAAAGTTTTTAAACAAATACAGTAAATGAATGAAGAAAATATACCATTTTTAGAAGAATATGATAGAAATTAGCCAAATTATGTACATAATTATTAATCAGTAAATTTTCTGAGTTTGCAATAATACTCTACCGTGATTTTTTATTTAAAGAAAAAAAAATAGCTCTTGATTTATTATAACAAAATCACAATTAATTCAAAAATCAAAATTACAATAAATTTTATAACGACATCTGAAATAATTAAGATAGTTACTTAATCATTTTTTAATCCACTTAAATATTTTTTGAAAATGTCTTTGTGAGTTATTTGCTACATACTTCCAATACTTACATCAAAGTTTTGCAATAGAAAAATGTATAACAAATTTAAATACAAATTCACTTCGGTAAATTTTTCAATTCGTACTGTTCTTGCATCCAACGTTTTGAATCAAATAATCGTTTCAACTTTTTCCTCCTTTACGTAATGAACTAGTTTTTAAACAAATACTGTAGTAAATTATTATATAATTATTAATATAGTCTAAAATATCTCAAGTATTTACTTTTTAATGATTAATTTTGCAATAATTTTATTATCTGATTGTTAACTTTGGGTTTAATCGCGAATTCTACAAAATAAACAATTTTTTCATGATATAAAAATTGCCGTACTCGGTTTACTATCAGTTTTGATAGTAAACCTTTTATCTATTTGCCATTTTTGTAAAAATTAAGTCTTCGTTGCTACGCACTTTAATTTGTCTTTGGGTTTGGATTCATTTTTTTTCAATCGCTTTAAAGTTAGTTAGAAAAAGAACATCATCAAAGTTAACTAAAAAAGAAATCTGTTAGTAAATTCAAATTTTAAGCACATATATTAGGATATATATATATATACATTTTTAAATGAAGTTACAGAAAAGTTATAATTCTAAGCCTAATTTTAAATCTTTATATTTCTCATTTTCTAAAATAAGCCTGGATTGATTATTAAACCTCATAACTTAATTTTGTCAGTAAAATCATGTTATACTTTTGGTGCAAAAGTTGACTGCATTTTGATTTTTTTTTTTTTTTCAATTCCTTCTATTAGCTCACACTCTCCCTATATATATCTTGTCCAAATTTTCAATCGTTTATAAAATACTTTTTATTCATCCACTCAAGTTCAAATACATTTTTTTAACTTGTAGTGGATGACACTTGATGTTAATACAGTTTTTCAAAGATTAATTCAGCAATTAAATTTAATTAATTAATTTTAGTTTTTTTAGATTTAAGTTGCATAGATCTACTAATAGATGGCGCCAGATAAACTTTAAAAAACGAATGAAAGTTATTTATAAAGGACTTCCTACAATATAGAGGAAAAAAAAAGTAGGAATTGACTTACATTTTTTTTTTATATTACTTGTTTAAGATTTAATTAACCACACAATTTATTATAATTATCGTGTAAATTATGTGTTCTTCTTAGTAATAAATAAGAAAAAGACGAATTCGATAATGAAAGAAACAAAAACGAATAGAACATACAAAAATATTTATGTCAATAAAATGTTCCGAATTAAATATTTCAGCAACAAAATATCATTCGAAGTAAAATTTTTAATAAAACTTTTTTCATGAATATTTACTTTATTTTTTTTTTTTTTCTACAACAAATTTTTCAACGACTTAACTTTTGTTAAAGTTTGAATCACATTTTTTTTTTTTAATTTGGAAAAACTGCTGTAAATTTCTAACATATTTTTAAACATTATACAGAAAAGAAATTTTTTTTAGAATTTAGCATTTACTAAGATGGTTAATTTACTTCTAATATAGTAAAAGTGTACCGAAGTTATTTTTATACTATTCAACGTACAATTGTTTATAAAAAAAAATATTCAAGATTAGATTAATAAAAACAAAATGGCGGAAGCACCTTTTTCACGCAAATTTAATGCACCAGTAATTAAACTTAGAGTAATATATTTGGAATAATTTTGTAAATTTAATTTTTTTTTCGATTAAAGAAAGTATTTAATAATTCAAAAATTAAAATTTTAATATTGAAATTGTATTTTTTTAAACCTTATTTAGAAAAAGAAACTGTTACTAGAGACTTTTTTTAAACATTATTTTATAGAAATATTTTGACTTTCCGCCATTGCCACTCTTGTGGCTCAATGGTAGTTCGCATTAACTAACTTTCAAGTAGACATGCGTTCGATTCCCACTGATAGCGTGATCCACGACAGCTTTGAAAAAAAAAAAAAGTGGATTTGGAGGCGATTATAAATGAATGCTGCTTTGACAGGCGAGTTAGTTAAATGCTTTTTACCAGGTTTTCTCCATTGCATTTACCGCGAATGCCTTATAATATGGTTCCCACTTTTAGTTGTAAATAATTTTTGCGATATTAGAGGGAAAAACAAACGAAAAAAAAAAAAAAATATATGCTATAATACATAATAATAAATGTCATAAATATAATAAATATGATAATAAATAAATATAATAATATAATAAATATGATAATAATAATATAATAATATAAATAATATAATAAATATGATATAATATACTACAAACATAGGTCAAAATTTAACTCTAGAAGTCGAATCATACAAAAATACCAATTTTAAGCCATCTTAGCTTAAATGAATTTTATTTAAACCTTTAAAAAAACATAATAAAAAAAAAAAAAAAGTCGATACTTATTCTTTGTTTATTTTGATATTGAAAAGTATACTTAAAATCGTTTCAGTAACTTTTATTTCAAAGCATTTTCATCTACATAATATTAATGTTATTTTTATATTTTATTTTCTATTTTTTAATAATCAATGCCTTGAGTTCTATGCTATCATACAATTATCTTTTTAGTTATACAAATGTAAGAATTTATTAAAAATAAAAAGAATATAGATGATATTTCTGAACTATTTAAAAGCCTAAAAATTTTAGAATATATTATTTAAAAGTTTTTTTAAAAACATTAATTTAATATTTATATGTTTCTTATTATTAAATTGTGTAAAATGTTTTAATTCATTTGACTACACTATATATTTTAAAGCATACATTTTTCATTCAGTTACTTAGTATTTTGTACATTGTACTAAATCGTAGAAAAATTAAAAAAAAAAAAATAACTATAAATATATAACAAATTTAATTTTAAACAGTACAATTCAAATGATTGCTTTCAATATCAGCAAATTGTATTCTATTCAATTTACTTTCAGATTAAATAAATTTGCGTTAGGTAAATTCGAACATTCTGAATCGATACTACAAGTGAATGATAAATAAACTACAAACCTATTGACAGTGATAAAAAGGCGTAGATAATAAGATGTAGATACAGATTAATAGCGTAAATATTGCAAGTTTTTAGTTTTATATCTAATCTTGGGTGGATGATCAATTACCAGTAATCAGAGGTGTTGAATCGGATCGTTTTTCTAGGAGTCAGCAGTCGGTTTAAAAATCCAACTACCTATTCTTTTATCCAAGTGATTTTTATTTTTCCAAAATTCTAGGAATTAATGATAAAATTAAATGTTAAGGAAGCTATTCAATAGTATCCCTTAATAATATAACTAATAGCAAAGACAATTACTGCTTTAGTAGCATACCAAGTAAGTGTTGAGAGAATTTTCTAGGCACTGAGGCTTATAAAAATCGATCTTGGATCCACCATGACATATCTTTTAGAAACTCTTCAACTATTGAGAACAAATAAGAAATAATGTATCGCAAATATGCCTCATTGTGCTTAAAATGTACACTTTTCATTTGTTTGTCTCATCTTTTCTATAATGCCTGTCGATTTAGTATTGTTATTTTTATAGATTTGTATTTTTTGTAAGAAAATTGAGAGTACAAGATTGCCTTTTAAGTTAGTGCAAATACTACACCTTTAAAGTTTTAAGTACTTTGTAATACTTTGCTATGCAAAAACGTTTTTTATAGATCTAAAACGCAATAAAATCATTGAATTTATTTCACAAACTCTTTTAAATCCTTTAATAAAGACCATAATATATAAAATCATGACATGGCTCCATTAAAATAGGGGCTCCACACTCTTGCAAGCAATCTAAGGTTATACGACTAAAAATTTGTTCAGAACTGATTTTTGTAGTATTCTTACTCATTCGACCTCATGGAATAGTATTCTTCATGGAGTAGTATTTCTCAATGTTCGACCTCATAAAGTAGTATTCGTACTCAATGTTCGACCTCATGAAGTTGTTGTTGTTACTAATCTCAGAAATGTCTAGCAGGACTAGATAATTCCTATGAATCCGAAAATTGTCTAACAAGTCTAAAAACGGTTGAGGATTCCGGAGGACCTCGTCTTTCAAAAGAACACCAATGGCATTGAGGGAATATTTTTTGGCCGTGCCTAAAAGTGAGGGCACTTGTGTGGCCACTCAATTCCATAGCACCAGTAGGAGTAGGTATATACTCTCCACTACCGGAAATTCCCCCTTCACCTCTACTACCATTAGTATAATCATAAAGTAGTATTCGTACTCAATGTTCGACCTCATAGAGTAGTATTCTTACTCAGTGCTCGACTTCATAAAGTAGTATTCGCACTCAATGCTCGACCTCATGGAGTAGTATTCTTACTCAATATTCGACTTCATAAAGTAGTATTCGTACTCAATGTTTGACCTCATAGAGTAGTATTCTTACTCAATGTTCAACCTCATAAAGTAGTATTCGTACTCAATGTTTGACTTAATAGAGTAGTATTCTTACTCAATTTCGACCTCATGGTTTAGTATTCTTAATATTCGGCCTCATCGAGTAGTATTCTTTCTCAATGTTCGACCTCATGGAGTAGTATTCTTACTCAATGTCCGACCTCACTGAGGAAGTTTCGAAACGAACTCCATCAGTTGGATAACTAAACGAGCTCTAAATACACCAGTTCACTCCCACCTTTTGTAATGTTCGCAAAAGAATAAAAATTGAGAAAAAAAATGTTCCGTTATTGTATTTAAAAGTGAATATCATGTAGTTCATGTTCTGGTATGAGCTCTGAGTGAGGTACAAAAAATTCGTGACACCATAATAAGTAAGAGTATAGTATGTCATTAAGTAAAACAGATTAATCCTCTCGTGTAACACAAGTTCTCTGTCATAAATCTATATTTAAAATAAACATTCATTTTCATGTGATTTTAATATGTTTTCAAAGTTTACCTGAAATATGTGTTGCCAAGACAGATGATTTTCTAATATCAAGTCACATGCTCTTGATTTCAATTTGAATTGCCTGGTTTGCAGAACATTAACCGAATATCGTTTTTCTTCACTCAAAATACAGTCTGAGGTGCAGATATACACCTTATGAAAGTTAATTTAACCAAAGCCTGGCATTATGCACTTCAGCTACGCTGAGGAATTAAATGATGAAATATGCTTACTTATAAGGAATTGAATTTCGTAAATGATTTCAATTCTCTAAATATTATTTTGGCTCCGCTATGTAAGAACTATAAGCTTCTAAAGATACATAACAGTGAAAAAAGAATTTGTACTTTTTTTTTAAATTGGGAATCTTTGCAAAAAGGTTTTTTGTGATTATCTTAAAACAATTGGCAAAACAATGGTTTTCATTATACAACCCACGCCATAAAGAAACTATAATAATTAAACATAAATATCCTACGGACTTTGCATCTTTATTTTTTTACTTTTTTATTTGCTCCAATAAAAATAAATATTTGTTTTAGTTCATATAACGTAAAATCAACTTAAGCGAAAGAAGAAAATTGACATTTATATGCTTGGAATCATTTGTTTGTTTATTACATACTTTCAATAAAAAAAATATCCAATTATAAAAATACGAATTTTGGAATTGACATTTATATGCTTGAAGAAAATTGACATTTATATGCTTGGAATCATTTGTTTGTTTATTACAGATTTTGCAATAAAAAAATATCCAATTATAAAAATACGAACTTTGGAATTTAAAATTCATTAATTTGCTAGTTAAGTTATTTAAAACTAGTTCTATTAAGATTTTGTAATAAAAAAAAATCAAACGTGAAATTATAGTTGAAATATATATAAAGAAGTTCAAGAAAATTTTCCTTTCAATAAATACCAATACTCATATTTATGTATGGAATTCATTAAAACTTTATTATTTTTGATGGAGCCTTTCAACAAATACATTTATGAATGCGCCATTTAAATAAAAAATTATTCGTTTATAGCAACTGAATGTATTGTTGCAACATTTTAAAAAAAAATAGGAGCAATTGTTTAATTTTTAATTTTATTATTTATGATTATGTTTAACTTATATTCATAATTTATAATTAAAATTATTTAAATTTATTTGAAAAATATTTTTTTAATGAATCACCAATTAAACGCTTTAAAAATCGCATAATACTACAATATTGGTATTTTAATGATATATTCGATGGAGACAATTTTTTTTAGAATTTACACACATTTTAAGCATTCGATAATTCCAAAAAATTATTTTTATAATATTTTATGTCATCTAATATATATATTTTAGTCATCTAGTCATCTAGTATAAATAAAAATAAAATCGCCAAAAGCCATATGCGAGTGCAGACTTTGTTGGCATTATTAGTTTTCTGCAGATAAGCATGCTATGCTTGCTATCATTATCAGACTAAGGAATTCAATTCCTTTTATAGAACGACGACAGATGAAGTAAATGTATCTGAATACATTGCTCATTTTTATTTATGGGCTTACAGAGCTGTTGTTACATTTATGTGTGGATGTGTTGAGATACATCGACACAAATGCATGGTGCCATCACCTAGCAATGTCCTTAGATCACATGGATTGATAAATCTCATATGAATGACCCAGAGCTCAGCAACGTTTTCTGATTGAAAATTTGGATTATTACGTACGAAGATCAACAAAAAATTAATGAAAAAATAGGTCGATTTCTGTTATAATCATAAAGTGATAGATATACAATGAGCAACCCACAACGTCTGACTGAAGGTATCATTTCTCAAAGGAAGATCTACATTTATGACATAAGAAGTATACTGAGTTATTTCACAAAGTTCTATTGTTTAGGCTGATCAAATTATGCATATATATATTTCTCAAGTTATTGTAGCAGTCTGTATATTAAGTTAATATTAGTAAACTAGTACAGTAGAACCTCTTTAAGTCGGACCTCGATAAGTCGAAAAAAATTTTTGTTCCCTTCTCTTCAAGCCCTAAAACCTCCATTACTCTAAATTTCAACCCTCTATGTGTCGAAATAATTATTCAATCCCTAGAAGCCATTTTGGTATATATTTTCCCTCTGTAATGCAAAAAAAAAAAAAAATTGGTCTTCTGTATCTCGAACATTAGCAATGTTTGATTTTACAACCTTTACAACTCGATCATTTGAAATTATTTCAGAATTATTTTGATTTTTTATTTTAGTACATAATGTAAATTTTAAGTTGCAAATAAACATGTTTATTACCTCTGTAACTTGAATTTTTATTTATTTTACCTCTCTAACTCAAAATAAGTTAGAAAGAATCTCTTGAAGTTCGACTTACAGAGGTTCTACTGTATCTCATGCACAAAAAGGAAGAATCCATAATTAAAAAAAAAAAATGTGGTGAACAAACAGTTTTATACACACGTGAGTACACTTCAAGTCAAAATTGTATTTCTACTTAGATTACTAACTTACTACTAATAATAGTAATAATATTTATTTGCAAAATAAATTAGTATGAAGAATTTATGCAATAAGCAGCAATTATACAGTAATTAAAAAAAAACTTGTTTCACTTAAGAAAGTCAGACCCACCTGATGGGAAATGTGTTCGATTCAAAACTGCTAAGTGGGGATGCAGAGTTACAGATGCCTCCTTCCCCCTACGGAATGTACCTTGTGTAACGATAAATCTGCTATACATCTGCAGCTATAGTGGGGAGTGACTCAAGACAAAATGAGATTGTCCGTGGTAAAAATGGTCTGAAAATAAATACACAGTCCAGTCACATTAATGTGACCACCTGCCAAAAGCCAGAATAACCACCTTTGGCAGACCGGACCGATTGCAATTCGATCAAGGTAATAAACGATTGAAATGCTTTCCGATGCCCTAGGACATCCTTTATATGCACTCCACTGCAATGTGCTGCCACCTGCCTTTTGTGATGGGTTATTTCACGTTGACGTCGAAAGTAGGTGGTGGTCACATTAATGTGACTGGACTGTGTATATTCCGCTAAGAAACAATTTTGGAAAAAAAAAAAAAAAGAAAGAGAGATTTTAATGCGATAAGAATAGTATAAAAAAGTATTCTAAAAGTATTTGTCCAAAAAGACCAGTAGTTCAAAAAGTATTCAAGATTATAAGTTCATCAAAAATAACAAGTTATATACTTAGCATAATTCATCTCAAATATTTAATAAATGAAAGCGAAATAAAAAATAATAGAAATATTTAAAAAAAAAGATCTTGGAATTATGCAACATAAATTCTTCGGCATTATTATACATAGATTCTTATGCATTATTAAACATAGATTCTTATGTATTATTATACATAGATTCTTATGCATTATTATACATAGATTCTTATGCACTATTATACATAGATTCTTATGCATATGCAACATAGATTATTAAAACGAAATAAAAAAAAATATTCTTAAAAAAAGAATCATATTATTATGCACCATAGAATCTTTTGCATTATTATACATAGATTTTTATACGTATGCAACATAGATTATATTCACTAGATTATCCAACGTAGATTCCTGTCATAATTTAAAGATTTCTTCAAAAAAAAAAAAAATTAAAGCTTTCTATATATTAAATTTGATTGAAGTGATATAAAAATTTTTTATAGAAAAATTCACTTATCAGAAATGTTGACACTTTAAAATGCCTTTCGTAACTTTTAATTTTTTTTTTAACATTTTCTATTTGTGCAAATAAGAAACGTTATGCCTTTTTTGGCTTCAAATTAAATAAATCCTTTCATAAAAAAAAAAAAACTTGAATTTACTTTACTTGTTACAGATAAACCATTTTACACAGATGACGTCTTGCATTCCTTTTTATCATTTTTAAACACCTACGGCTGAATATTCTTTTCTGTAAATTATTCAGCACAAAATGACGTAACTATTATTCGAGAAAAATGTCCTTTCTTTTTTCACTTTAGAATTAAATCTCCCGTCATTCATAGAAGCTCTGCTGTGTATTTAAATATTTACAGAAAGGAAAATGACGCTTAAGTTTCGAATGTCTTAGAGAGCAATGAATTCATACGCTGTACGAGCGAGAATGTTTTAATGGTTAGATAATGAGCTCAACCAGTTAACGAAAATTCTGATCTTAATTAATGCTACTTTCTTTTAATTCTTCGTTAACTAATTTACTAATTAGTTGTGGTATATATTTGTTTATTTAATGATTTATAAAAGCGAAAACGTTTAAGTAAACATTTTGAATAAAAGGAACGTTGTATCTGTGCGTTACTTTCAAGGTCATTTTCAGTCATTAGTCTCTCTTTCCAACTAGTTATCTTTTGTTTTTCGGTTATCTTTGCAGTGGCCAAATGTTGCAATTTAAAAATTCTCTTAATGTGTATTTTTAATAATGCACACACGTTTCTTTGAAAATTCGTGGTTGTAACCGTCTCTTTAAAAAAATAAATAAAATATATTGTCAGGATTGTTATAATAATATTAAGTTATAAACTGTTTGTATTCATACTTAATAATTTATTGCATGCATAATACGTTGCAGTTTTTGTAGTTAAAAAAATGTATCCATTTGTATTAAATATGTTTTAAAAATTTAAAATTAAGCATTAAAATAAATTTTATTGTTCTTTCTTCTTTCGATTAAAATTAAGAGACCATTATTTTAAAATAAAGATACCATTTTTTTTATTAAATAAAAATAAAAACGTATTATCTGAGATATTTCTAACTTACTCCTGAGATATTTTTAACAAACAACTCACAGAAGAATTATTCATTGCAATTTCGATGCTACTGTAATACTGAAGTCCTCGTTAAAAATAATGAAGAAATCCCTTATTTCTTTTTAAAAAAAAAAAATTTTTTTTTTTCTCTTTCAAAAAGCTATTTTAATTTAATGCTGTTTGGATTTTAGCGAAAGGCATCTTTTTTTTTTTGGGTTCAAAATTAGATAAATAATTAATGTTTTTAATTTTCGGTAGTTAACTTTTATCCCTTGAAAAATCTACCAGATTTACAATTTTGTTTTTAAATCTTTGAAAAGGAAAGTGATTTTAACTGCTTTGAAATTAATATTTTAAAATATCTAAGCATATTAAAATTATTAATTTACGGTAAACATTCTGCTCTTAAGTGTGTATGAAACATTTATGAAAGAATTTCAGTAAATAATTCTCATGACTTAGAAAAATACACGTTTTTTTTATAAAAAAAACACTTTCTTTCCGATTACTTAAATATATAGATTATTTCATTTTTTATTTATTTAATTTTGCAATATACCATATAATTTAATATTTCTGATTTAATACAAAAGTTTTCTTCAATTTATATACATTTTAAAAGTTTTCAATTATTCTATCCTTTCTATAAAATTTGAATATAATTTAATTGCTTTTAGGTGTATGAATAGCAAATTTATATAGATAGATAAATTGGCAGTAGGTGATTAAGTATATAAATAGAGCAGTAGATTATATAAATAGGTATATACATTATTAATTAAATTTATAAATTATTAATTAATTATTAAGTATATAAATAGAGCATTCAAATTCTTGACATTGGAGTATAATGTCAATGCATTTCATTTTCTCAGTATGGTTCAAAGTAAATCATACACGTTGGTTTTTAATTAGAAGAAATTAAAAATTTAACTATAAGCTAGACTGAAAACTTAGTTGGAAGATAACAATTATTTAATCTTCAAATAATTAAACATTAAGTACGAGATATGTATTAGATTGATTAACCATAAAAGATATACGAGTATAAATAGCTACAGTATTATACTATTATCTCACGTCATATAACGCCAGCCAATCAGAAGCCTGGTCCTCTGATTTGATAAAATGGCGTTTAGTCAGGGATATCTATCTTTGTCGTACGAGATACACGTGCAGTATCAACAGGCTTCAGGGGAATTTCCACTGCATACTAAAATCTCACAGTGCTGATAAATTTTAATTGGTGAGTGCATTTCATTTCAAGTTGGTGAACAAAATACGAGTACAAGAAAATGTAAATGGTAGTGTTCAGTGGAATGGTTTACTGAAACAGAATTTAAGGGTTTCATAGAACAAGACAAAAAACAATAAGGATTCCTGTTTCTGTATATTCTGTAAAATGATACTCAAAAATGCCTGTATATCTATGTTATCAAAATATAGTGATTCTATGAAGCATAAACATAATCCCAAAGTTGCTCAAACAAGAATTGTTAGAGTAACATTTATTAAAAGTAAATAAATATTTATTTTATTAAATTTAAAATACTATTTTTGCATTTTAGATTTTTCTTTCCCTTTAGAATTTTATTAGCATAATCTTGATAAATTTCGCGTTGGGCATTCTGTGATTGGAACTGTTTTTAATACCCCTCCCCCGCCATACAAAGGCTTCCACGTTTTCCTTCACTAGTAGACGTGGTTTACTTTCCAAATTTTTACCGATAGTGAAATCATCGGTGCTGAGCTAGCTCAATTTCTAAACGGGGAAATTCAATGTACACTGTACATACATAATACAGGGATTAAAGTGTGCACATCAGATGAGCTTATTTCGTTTCTTTCAACATAAAGCAAATTGGCCTTGACACTCATGCAATAAGTTTACGATGTGCACGACCCTCGACGATCCTGTTAGAACTGGAAAAAAGCCGTGTAACGCTTCTGAGGATAAAAGGTGGATGAACGCCCATCGATGAACTCTTTAATTGAGTGACAACGTCATTTTGCTTCATGCTGAAGGTAACGAAGTCAGCTCATCTGATAAGACCTTAAGAAAGTATTGCACTTAAATAAAAATCGAATTGCACTTAAATCGAAAATACCTGTAGTTAGAAAATGAAAAAAAAAAATGTTTAACGTATATATACAGAATCATTAAAAATTTGTTTCTTTTTTTTTTTTTTTTATTTGTATTTATAACCAACTGGTCCTTTGTTTGAAATGTAGTTTGTACATTTTTTTTTTCTATTTCAATCGTTATATAAACTAATGTGTTAAAAATAACAAACCACATTATTGAAATGAGAACAAAACTAACAAATCGTATAAAATATGACAAAATTTTTAAAATTAATTTTTATAACTTGATGTAGATATTTCGCAAATAAAATGGCTATAATGCTCCATTACATAAAAACCCTTTGGAACATGCCCCTCAAGCTAACGGGGATCCTGACTACGGCATAAAGAACATTTGATATTGATTGCACTGCATAATAATATTTATATTTAAGAAACAAATGTTCATCTTAACGAACTTTCTCATTTAATTTTTATATATCGGTGTAATTTTGTTGTGTGCATCATTATAAATAGGAATTGAAAAATGTGAATTTGAAATACTCTATTTTTCAGAATCGTTATAACACTGATGTTAACATAAATAACTGGATGGAAGAAAGGCATGACATAAATTATATTAAAAGACACAAAAAGCCATTAAATGATGTAAGTCCTTTTTTTAAATTTTTAATAATCAAATATTTGTTTTAAATAGATATATTTTTAAAAAATACAAGTTATATTATATTGATTTATTTGCAGTTCGACTATGCATACAAAAGTGAGTATATGACCAGATATGGAGAAGACGCTTTAAAGGCGAAAATACCAAATTCTAGTAAGTTTCACCTCAATCTCTTAAGGATAAGTTCACTATAGAGCCCCTATAATAGGCATCTATATTTGGCCTATATAACCCCTATATAGGCGAAAATATAATCAAATAGGCTCAAGATAAGTTTTTAATTTCTGAGTGAAAAACGTTGCAGTAATAAGCTTAATGGTTAGTACGTACGGTTTCGGTTCTAAACGAAACAAACCCTGCTGAAAGTTACTTTACCAATATGAAATTGAACATGAAAAATTTCCTGACACCCAGAAAGTATGTCCATAATGTTTGAAGGGGTGGGCAGAGGTTGCAAATCTTCTCGCTTTCCAACCCAGCAACAGGAATAGGGAGTTGGCCCAAATAGTTCCTATTCCAGAGTCGGAGTTTTTAATACCGACTCTTTTCTGTAAATTTATGTGCTATAAGCTTACTATTGAATTTAGAAAAATTTTTGAACTAAATTCAATGAATTTATTGAACTAAAATAGTTTTTTCATAATGAAGTATTTTTTTGCAATGTTAAAAGTATAGTATTTGCACTAATTTAAAAGACATTCTTGTATTCTAAATTTTTACAAAAAAAATGCATGTCCTTTAAAAATGTTGTTGTTAAGTTAGTACATTGTTTTGGATTTCCAGTGTCCAGTGTTTCCATTATTTTCTGTTTTCTCCTTGGTCGACCATCCTCTGTCTACCTCTGATGCTGAAATATCTGCAATTTACTTGGCGGTGAAAAACTTTATATCTAAAATACATTCAGTTTCAAAAACAGTTATTCTGGTCGATTCTAGATCCACCATTGCAGCAATCGCTTTATGGAGACAATCTAAGTCTGCAATTGTAACCGAAATAAAACTAGATATCAAGTTCCTTAATGAAAATGGTAAATGCATAACTTCCCAGTGTATTTCATCACATGTTGGAATGGATGGAAACGAAAGGGCAGATCTTCTGGCAAAAAAAAGAATAGAAGTCCCTGGACAGTGTCCTATATCTCTCTTTTAGAACTATATGGCACAAAATTAAGTCATCGAATATTAGTGAATTATTATATAACACCAAAGGAAAAGTCTGGGGGACAATCGGGTATGATTGGAAAAAATTTCATGGAAAAACTCACAAAGTGACTGTTGCCAATTTTAGATTAAGAACTGGACACGACTGCCTGTTCAAACATCTGGCCAAAATAGAGATTGTGAACGCTGATATATGCGCTTTATGGCAGACAGAGAAAATGAACAACGTCCATCTACTTGTTTGCTCGAGACTATACTCTAACTTACAACAGGATGGTTATTTGTGCACTCTTTACTGGAGGGCCAGAGAAAACATGTTCTGTTCACACGGACTTTTATGATGCTGCTTCTAGCTTTCTAAATTTTTATCCTGAGATCATTTAACTTGTTTTTAAGGCCTTTTGGTAGTTTTTGTGAAGAATGTCTGGTCTTTTCTCTTAGTAATTTTGATTTGTTTATAGATTCTTTTTATAATACGGTAAGTGACCAAATTTGTATGGACTGAGTTCCTATAAAGCCATAGGTAACAACAACAACAGAATAACTTAAGGCAACCAAAATAAATTTGTATCTTTAAGTACAAAGATGCTATATTTGTGATACATTAAATATTTTTTTTCTTAATAACAAAATAGCTTCTATAAGATTCTTCATTGATGATCCGAGATAGCTCTTCATAAGCCTAATTGCTGAGAAAAGTCTCTCAACACTTACTTGCATTGCTGCTAAAGCAGCTACTGTCTTTGCTACAGGCTGTATTATTGAAGAATACATTTAATTTTCCATTAATTTTTAGAATTTTGAAAACATAAAAATTATTTTTGTAAAAAAGTCGCGAATCGGATTTTTAAACCAACTTCTTCAAAAATGCTCGACTCCCGATCCTTTGCTCCCGACTCCGACTTCCCACCTCTGCCCAGCATTTGATTCCTTGATCCAATGAAATGGTATTTCCATTATTAATTGATCAACAAAGTTAGTCGGTTCATGGATCGATTACATAAAATTGTTAAATTATTTCATATTGGGGAAAACCCGTTTTAGTAGTGGCAAAGGGTGAAAACAATATTAATCTTAAACGAAACGTAATATTAAAAATCCTTATGACAGGACTGAAGAAAAAATTTATAGTAAATAATAAGAATAAAATATTTTTTCTGACTTTATAAGCTGGCTCGAACACTGCAGCTTTCAAAGAGATATTCAAAGATTCTTCTTCTTTTTTTCAAAGATATTCTTCTTTTTTTTTCAAAGAGATATTGCTTTCAGAAATTCTTCGAACAGATTTTGAAAAGCTGGTCATTATTACAGAACTTTTAATCCATTTAGAAAGGGCTTGCTGGTTTAGATTCAAGTTGCCAGGATCCATGATATCTTTTCTAATTATCATAATGAAAACGTCACAAAATAAGCAAACTAATCCTATAACAGGACAATATAAATCCACGTGCTACAATTAAAAATTAAAAAAAAATCTTAAAATTCCGGTTTTACTAATCACATTGAAATGCTTATTAATCAGTCTTTTAAAATTGGTCCTTGATAATTAATTAGTAAATTTAACAATAGTAGTGTATATTCATATTCATAAATTAGTGATTAATAATTGTATGAATTCTTAGCATATTATTTGCAGTATATGACATCAAATCGCTCACACTACAGAAAGTAAATTTCAAGATATCTGCAAAAGATGTTAACAATTTAAAAACCCATAAGATATATGAGTACTTTTTGTTTTTATTAAATAAAAAAGTGTCGATTTTTTTTTTACTTTCGTGATATTTACAACATTCCATTAGTCCTACGCAACACGTCGATACTTTTTTTTATGCCTTGAAATGACGAAATGAAAGATTTCATTACAGCGGTCATCGATACTGTCGATTTTCCATTGATTAACAGAACTGGTTAGAAGTCTTACTGGTTCTATGTGTTGCATGAGATTTATAGTGAGTACATTAAACAAATATCATACAAAAAAACATTGAGTAAGAAATTCAAAATTGCACTTCTTAGTTTTTCCAATGAATTTTTAAAAGTGTATAGATAACTAAAGAATACGTGTGTATAAAGTGTATAGATACTAATTAAAGAACACTGTGTATGTAAATAAAATGTAAATATAAGTATAACTATTGTTGGCAAAAAAAGTAACTAAAATTAAAAGTAACTAAAAGTACTAAGGTTCGTTGAAATATAAGCATTAATTTTATTTTAGCCTTAAAATTCATGACACTATATAGACATTATTACTGTTTTTAGTGTTAGCAAACGATTTAAATTTAATTCCTGTTGTTAATGTGTATTATAATCACCACTTTAAAAAACGAATAAAATTGGTACAAATTAAGATAGAATGTTTATCATCAACATGGATCATCTGGCTGGGGTATTCTGGATTCCCCTCCCCCCCAACTAACTCTCTGCAAATATGGAGTAGTTAGTTGTCCTTGACATTTTTCCATGAAAACAATAAGTGCGTTTTACATTCACCTCAAAAATATATAGATTTAATTATTATAGAAAATGGCAAAGAAAAATGTTTAACGTTGGACATAAAACATAACACTTCGTTTTTTTCTGTGCTTCATGTCAATCTTTTTGAGTCACTTGTTTGAAATTTTAATGTAAGTAATGTATTCAAGAAACTAATTACATAGTCAATTTTTCCATCAAGAATAGAAAACGAATCTTTTTCTAATTATGTCCGTTTTCTTTTAAAAGCACACAAAGAATAATAATAGAAAAAGACTTAGTAAAAAAAAAAAAAAAAAAAAAAAAACACTTTAGATATTTGTGTGACAGTTTTAGATTTTAAAAAAATACACGATACTGATACATAAACGCACAAACCTCTTACTTTATATAATAAACTTCTTACTTAATAGAATACTAACATATATAGTTATTTATTGCAAGATTAGTGCACTTTTTTTTAATAAAAACTCTATTATTTTCCGTTTGCTATGTTTTAACTCATAACAGGGTTTTTTTAATATAAATTTCGTTATACATAGTACGTGCATTCGTTGTACATAGTAAATACATTCGTGGTATATTTGTGCTTCTTCAAAGAAAAACTTCATTTGAAAAACATATTTCTGATTTGTTTTTTAAGAGGTATAGCTTCATAGTTTTCATCAGTAATGGTGTTCTGAATTAATTTGATTCTTTTTTTTGTTTACTGGTGGTGCTTGCATTGCACTTATGTATGGTAAAAACAAAGGTTGGGAGTCAGAGTCGCGAGCAAGATATCCAGAGTCTAGAATTTTTGAAGGAGTCGGTTTAATTTCAATTTTAATGTTAAAATTAAAGATTAAGGAGGCAATTAAATTGAACAATCAATTGTACTTTAATAGTACAAACACTAGCAAAGACACTTACTGCTTTAGCACATCATATCAAGAGTTGAGAAATTTCACTCAGCATTAAGGCTATGAAAAGCTATCTTGGATCGACAATGAAAGAAGTTCTTATAGAAGCTATTCTGTTACTAAGAACAAATAAGATTTAATTAAGTATTAGAAATACAGCATTTTTGGGCTTAAAGGAACTATTTTCCTTTGCTTTGTACCTACCTAAGCACATTCTTGAGTCTACTCCCCCATGTTTTACAATTGGGTATGGTGCCAATCGAGACCCTGTTATTTTGAAGCGGCGTACTGTTATTTTTGGACACGATAATTTATACTGTTATTTTTTATAAGATATATGCATTTGTTATAAGCAAATTTAGAGTACAAGAATGTCTTTTAAGTTAGTTAAAATACTACATACACCTTTAACGTTGTAAAAAAATATTTTGTTATGAAAAAATTGTTTTAGTTCAATAAAAATCATTGATTTTATTTCACAAATTCTTCCAAATTCATTATTAAAGATCATAGTACATAAATTTACGGAAAAGAGTTAGGAGTCACTATAAAATTTCCTCTCAGGAGTCAGAAATTTTTGGCAGATTCTTCATCTTGCTTAGAAATAGTCCACAGACGTATGATAAAGAGTGCTCATGACTTTCTGGGAGGTTGTTCAGAGGTAACTGCCCATCATATGCTATCCGTATGCGAGAGAAACCAAAAAACTGACTTGTACCGTTATGCACATTAATACGGCGACAAGTTAAGTTATATGTCACATTATCTTTGATTTTTTTATCACCTACGATAACTTGATGGAGCAAAGATTCGTCTATATTGTAGATGTAGGAACACATATAATTTTTAGATTTTTCGAAGAGCTGAAATGACAAGTTGTATTTCTTTTTTACAAGAAAAACTAATTAGTTATTATTTGTTTTTAATTTTTATATACAATGTATTATATTTGTAATATTTTGGGTATAATGCTCAATTTACTACCTGTAAATTAGGCTCACTTCAAAGAAGTAAACAAAGATGCATAAAAGAGCTAACTTTGGAGATTTTGAAATTCTGTCAAAGGTGTTGATTAAACTGTGTTTTTACATTGAAACTACAGAAGGCAAATAAAATGTCGATGAGACATGTACACATGGTATCACTATCCCATCAGTTGTTTCTCCAAACTGATAGGTTACTAATTCTTCTAAGACCATAGAAATTAACATTAATAAATTTTTAAGAAGAAAGTTAATAATTTGTACAACCCACTCTCAATTTCACTTTTCCACATTTTCGTATTGTATATAAGCAGAAATATTTTTTATTAGTTAATTCAAATATTGGGACAAATCTAATTGGACGTTTAATTACGATACCAAAATTAAAAAAAAATTTTACAAGTTAAAAAGTTTTCTGAATTTTCAAACAAACTAAAATTAATTAACAAACTATATAATTATTAAATTATTAAAACAAATTAATTGAGTGCAGGACTTAAATAATGTGCATTCAAAAGTTTTTTTTTTTTTTCCCTACGTCGGGTGGAGGACATATAGGCCATGAACCCTCTAGCAGCCCAATAAAAACCAGCCTTGTTATAAAAATTGCCCAGAGAAAAATTAAATCAATTATTAAATCAGTTAATCATTAAAGTATCATTAAATTATCATTAAATATCATTATTAATATTTAATTATCAGTTATCATTAAATCAGTTCATAAAAGACAGTGCAGGGCAGCTTGTCAAATGCGTAAAATCCATAAAAGTGCCTGAAGAACACAGGACATAGTCAGGAATATTGGCCACGCCAATACGGCAAAGGTGTCCTTAAAAAAATCATATCCAGTCAAAAGTCTAAAATTTGCAGTTAAACCCTAGTGAGGAAGGTCCATGGGGTGGGGGAGTGCAATAATGAACTCCAGACCTTATTCGTCACAACTTTTTTGGGGGCGGTGGGTCGCATCCACGTGGCGCCCATTGCAACGCCTTTTGGTTATCGAACGAGGCACGATTTCGACATTACATTCAAAAGTGAAAACCCGTAATTGTCATGCAATATGAAATAGATTCAGTGAAAAAAGAGAAATATTCTTAAAAGCTAACAGATACATCATCGTGATGACAGGTTTCAGTAAATATCATAATATATTTTAATGTAACAAGTTTTATTAGGAAAAAAATATCTGTGAAGATTGAGAATAACTATTTAGAAATTTTTTTTAAGAAAGGTGTTCAATACAATATACAATTTCAATTTTCCATATCTTTATGCAGTTTTTAATATTGTAAGTAAAGGTCTTTGTGATTACATATTATTGTGAAACCTCGATATTGATAAAAAGAATTAATTTTATTATAAAAATAACAGATTTTATTCAACAAACTAATTAAAATTTCTTGATTTTTGGAAAAAAACACACTGAAAATATGTTTAGCCACTTAAGCATAACAGGAAAAAAATATACAATATCTGCTCCAGGTATACATGTCATATGAGAGAAGTCAGAAAATTTGAATGCGATTTCACATGCAACTTTAACTGCAAAATATTTTGGAGATTAAGCACCAACCTGAAAACATGTATGCTTCTCATTTGGAAAGAACAAAGATGCATAAAAGCTCCAAATTTGGCGCTTTTCACCAAAATTGCATTTTTACTCTGAAAACTTTCAGCAAAGCAATACAACTGTCGGTGTGAGGCATTCACACATACTAACACAATTGCCATTGAGATTTTCTTTTCTGAATTGATGGTGACTTCGAATTTTTCGTGAAGTCGAGAATTAGTGTTTGACTTTAATGAACGCCAACAAAGAACACGAATACCTTAGTGAACCATAAAGCAAGTTATTGTAAATTTTAAAACTGAAATTTTTTAACTGGGGTGGGGTAGGATGAATCCTGTATAATTTTCACAGTAAAACTAAAACTTTAATGATATCTCTTTTATTTTCAGGAGTAGCCCAGATTTTCCCCGGCCATCAACCTCAGCTCGACTTACCACAGCTGAAAAAAGTGTACAACAGCTACGAAACCACATCCCGTGTGGCCTATCAGGATCCGCGTTTAATTACGACGCGAAAGCCAGAGATTCCCTGCACTTACTGCAGGTTGCGAGTCGAACGGGTGTAAGGATAAATTGTCTGATGGTATACTGTATAAAATTATCAAAATAGGAAAACCAAATATTCATCAATTCGAAACTGTATTATAATATTTTCTACTTGCACATTCATCTCAATTGGTCATTTATTGTAATTTATTTGAACTGTTTGTGCAGTGAAATAAATTAATCTTCATTGCTCTCTTTTTGATAAATTAATCAATATATAGTTACAAAACTCCTTGCTAAAGAGATTTTTTTTCAATTTCATTAAATAATTTAAAGCCAATTAAAGACAAATAATTAAAAAGTTAAAGCTAATCGTCATCATTGCATGTATTCAAATTAAGATAAATTTCACGACTTTGCCTTAAAAGTGGACGCATATAATTTATGTTGCAAGAGTTTAAACTAACGCGTATTAAGGGCAAGAATCATGATTCTGGTAGCTCGTTATATTGTTCTATTGTCACAAAATTACTTTTACATAAATAAACAATAGTTTATCATTAATTAATCAATAATTTTTGCAATTACTTGCTTTTTAGATTGTATAATTTATCGAATTTATTATGCAAAATGCTTTTGCTCTGTAAAAATACTATGGCACTGTATAAGGCAAAAGATTAGAAATATCTCCAAATTGTCTATCTTGACATGAAAAAATATTGGGTATTAAATATTAAAAGTTTTTATTTTTGTAAAAGAAGAGAGAAACATGGTGTATAATCACATTTTTTTCTCTTTATTAAAATACTTCACGATGTTTCTTGAATTGTTTTATAATTAATAATTTTAAATAATTTAAAAAGTCTTTATATCTATTTTTTTCACTTTAAGGCAGTGAACGTATTGGAGAATTGATAGATTAATATCGTTAAAACTAATTTATAAACAACATCATCATTCTTATTATTTTGTAAATAATGATGTACAAATTATTTACTAAGAATTATTGCCAATTTCTCACATGAAATAACGTTAGTTAGCCAAGACCAACGCATCGAAGTTTTCAGAACTTTGGGAGGGTTTCCAGGAAGAATAACAGAAAGAACGGAACATAAGAATAAAATACTCGAGAAACTTTTCTTCCGCTAGAGAGTGGAGGTCATTTAGAGTTCTTCAGAAATTATAGAGGTAGCCAACTATTACGGTTTGGGAGGAAATTAAAAGCGGTTAGATTATGTGAGTCGGGTTTTTGAGTTTGCGTATTTTAACATGCTCAATTATTATTAAATAAAACAAAATAAATATTGTCTAAAAGAGGAATATAGCACCTTGTTAGAATATTATTTACAAATGCGGAGAATAAAATTTCAAGATAAAGTAATTAATATTATCAAAACTGATTAAATAGTTTTACATTGTATAGTAACACAGTGTCCCAGCATCCACGAGGGGTAGGATACACCTAGATAACTCGGCAATCACTACAGCAATACTGGGTTAGAAAGACTTTCTAGAAGTGGTAATGCACACAGAAAACATTAGGAAAGAAAAGATACAGGGTTAGTAACTATGCAGCTTATTAATCAATGTAAATTAACAAAAGTTACATGGTCAACTGTAAAAAAAGGTGAACTTCGGATACAGGCTGAATTTAGCAGATGCTGCCGTCATGGGACGCTGTAGCTCGTATATTTGAATTTAGCTTATCCTATACCGGAACTAGTACATTTTTCTCCATGTCCGTTCATGATTCATTACGACTCTTGGAAAAACCCTTTCTAAATAACACTGGTGAAGGTATGCTTGTCTGGGAGTACGATTATTGGCATTGTGCGTACGCACATTGCACTTTGCAGCCTCTTAAACGAGATGCACACCCGCTAGTTCCGCGTTCGTATGATCAGCCATCCTGCTACGCTGATGTGGAAAATGAAGAGACTCTGCAAGAACATTTGGTCCTTGAGTCTTGGTGAGGGAATCAGTGTGGCCCTTTGGCGAAAAATTGGAAACCCCTAGTCTAGGTACACCGTACCTTCCCAGAAATTAGTAAATCTGATTTTGAGACATCTTGCTATAAATAATGTTAGTTAAAAGTGGTACAGTTACTGTACACTAAAATTGATTATTAGATGCCTGAATGATTATCGCTGATGAGTTAAAAATAATTTACTAGTTACGTCATACGGTAATCTGTACCTAACAGGATCTAATGATGTAAAAAGACATTAACTGTTATACAATAAAAATATGGATAAAAAAAAAGATTTTCTGGTTAATGCAGAAATAATTATGTGACATGGTATTTTCTATTATGTGGGCCTGAATGGCCGAGTGGCTAGCGCTCTGGCGCTCGGTACCACAGGTTTCGGATTCGAGTCCCGGCGGTGCCATGTATGTCTGTAGTGGTTCAGAATCCACTTTTAAACTGTAGGTCCCGGTCTAATAGGATCGTAGAGATTTGAGGGGGCATTGTTACTCCGCGTCCGTGGCTTATCTTCAAGTTACCCGCGCCCCCTGGGTAATGCAAAGTGAGTACGTCTGTGCAGCGCTTGCCTTAAGGCATCCAAGACCAAGCTGTCTAAGTGTTTGCCAGCTGCATTAGAAAGAAAAAAAAAATTTCTATTTCTATTAAATTTCTACAAATATGCATGATTAAATAATGTTTAATTAATCCTGACTTTATTAATTTTAATTTCTCTGTCCTCTAGTTAATAGAGAGTTTTTGCATACCGTACGTTAGTTACCGTAGGACGTCCGTTAGCTTTTTCTCCCTAGCGCGCATGCTCAGCTTCCTATGAGCATGCGCGCTAGGGAGAAAAAGCTAACGGACGTCCTACGGTAACTAACGTACGGTATGCAAAAACTCTCTATTGTCAGATATTATTAGTATTAGAGTATTGATATTAAAGATAATGAATTTTCTTATTCACGCTCACCGACTCTTTAAACCAAGCCCATGAACTTTAATTAAGAACATTTGATTTAAGCAAGTGGTCCTTACTTATTTGTACATCTTATCCTAACGAGAAGGACGAACACGGTGCTATCAATGAATAAATCTTAGGAATTTATTTTTGGCAGCAATATTCCAAAATCATCGCGATTCCTCATTTGCAGTCAGTTTCTTTTTCATATTAACAAATTTGTGACTCCGGGTCCACTAAATATGACGAAGGTAATGCAATTAAAATCGTTTGTCATACAGAGCGTAATCCAGATTAACTGCTTTCGTCGCCCCGAATTGTTTGCAGCCGTCTTTGAATCGACAATATACTAATATATATATATATAAAATTTACTTATCTACTCTTTCTTTATATTTTTGCACTGCCCCCTTTTTCTATTAAAGGCATCAAAAGCTCTCCCTCCCCTAGATTATTCCACTGGACCGTAGGATGAGAGGTTACTCACTTTTTGAACCAGTGATCCAAACCGCTAAAATATCACCAGTATTATTTATAGGTGGTGGCGTTTGGTACCACAGGTATCGGGTTCAAATCCCGGCTTTGCCATGGGTGTTTGTAGTGGTTCGAAATCCACTTTAAACCGTAGGCCCCGGTGCTAATAGGATCGTAGAGCGCTGCGGGGGAGGGGGGCATTGTTACTCCGCGTCCGTGCTTACCATCAAATTACACGCGCCCCCTGGGTAATGCAAAGTGAGTAACGTCTGAGCAGCGCTTGCCTTAAGGCATCCAAGACCAAGCTGTCTAAGTGTTTGCCAGCTGCATTTGAAAGAAAAAAAAATTATTTATAGGTGAAATAAAAAATAAGCATTGTCAGCAGATAAATTCTTTTTTTTTTTTTTTTTTTTTCTCCTCGAACCTGTTAATGGTGAAAATCAGCTCAAATAAAGATGCCTGACAGTAATTATAGAGATCGATAGATAGATAGTAATAATTTAGTGTTATGTACTTGTCTGTGTAATAAATCGTTGCACCCTCCATTTGTGACAGACCGTTTTGAAAACAAATGTTCCCTTTCACATTTCAGTCGATTTGAATATATGAAGTAATCCACAGTAAAGCTCTTCACATAGCCGAAAAGTTGTTTAGGCATAATCGCTACAATTATTTACATCGAAAAAAAAGTATAGTAATTTAACAGTATAGCTGAAGTAGAGAGAAAGTAGTGCTGAAAGTAGAGAATTACTGCAATGTTGTGCTAGAAAAGTATACATTGTTGAAGGGAGGACAAAGGACTTGGAGGAGAGAATGGAAATCATGAAAAGACAAACAAAGAAGCCATGCAAAGTTGTGTAAGAGGAAATTGGATTCCAAATATTTGAAAGGAAAAAAAATATGTCTGATTTTTACGGGGAAATCAAACAGTTAGAAGCCAGGCTTGCTTCTACCAGTATTAACTATGTAGCAGGGACTAGATTAGGTAGCCACTTATTGATAATAAAATTAATCCATCTTCAAAATCTAATTAATCCTCTCCTAGTAATAGAATGGACAAGACAAAAACAATTTAGTTCACTTCCACAATAATTATTTAACTTTTTCTATCTAAAATTGATTTGCGTCGCGTATGTCTGACTAGCACCCCTAATAAGAAGAGATAAGGTTAAGAGAAAATAAGAGAAATAATAAGAGAATAAGAGAAAAGGTTTTAAAAATGTTTTATTTACAATTTTTAAGAAAATGGCCTACAATGTATTTCTATGACTTGAAATTTCGTTTTAAGGAAGCAAATCCAAAGAGTTATAATACTATAATTAATACAATTCAAAAGGACGCAATTAAAGTTAAGAAAATATTTTCAGAAACTCCATGCATAAATTTAAAAGACTAACATCATTTATTAGTCTAAATAGTCATAGGTCTCAAAGAAACTATGCAACAAAGAAGCCATGTAAAGCTGTGTAAAAAGAAAATTGGACGCAAAATTGAAAAAAAAAAAAAAAATCTGATTTTTACAAGGAAATCAGAAAGTTCGAAGCCAGGCTTGCTTTTACCAGTATTGCCTTTGAGGACCAATGGTCTGAATCATTAAACTATTACCATTATTATTTTTGGCAATAAGAAAATAATATTAATGTTTAGAATAAATTATCTCAGCAGATATATTAATTTTTTTTTTCTTGAACGTGTTAATAGTGAAAATTAACTTCTAATAATGACTTCTCAAAGTAAATTTAGAGATCGATTGATAGACAGTAATAATTTAATGTTATGTACTTGTTTCCGTCTGTATATAAATCGTTATACCGTTCATTGTAATAGACAGTTTTCGAAAATAAATGTTCCTTTTTCGCAATTTAGTCGATCTGAATATATGAAACAATCTATAGTAAATCTCTTCACAAGCAAACGTTTTCTAGGCATAATCGCTGCAATTATTCTATTAACTTTACAAAAAATCTTCAGCTTCAACAAACGCTACAAATATCTTTAAAAAATTGTTTATGCGTCAATGATTTTTTCTAAAAATTTAGAGAACAGATATATCAAGAATATTCTTAATAAAGCAATGAAATTTGTCTGAGCTCAAATTGCAAACAAAGGCATCAAACGATGGTAAATGAAGCCATTATAGATGGATGCCAAACTAACGATTGTTCGATCACCAATTCTGTGGAGATGTAAATATCCAGTTTAAAGGCGGAAACGGATGAATAAATTACTTGTTAGGGGTGCTAGTCAGACATACGCGGCGCAAATCAATTTTGGATAAAAAAAGTTAAATAATTATTGTGGAATTTTTTTCATTTTATTGATATTGCGTAATTTAAAATTTTAATTATTTAAAATTAAAATAACTTTTATTGTAATTAAAAAGCATCTGAAATTATCTTTCTCTTCTTTTACACAACTCTTTTTTAATCTGTCCGATTTGGAAGGTGGCCATTTTTTCCACACAATCGGTAATGCAACTATAAAGGTCTATCTCGATCTATTCATCGGGAATAATATAAAAAAGAAGTAATTCTGTCCTTTTGGGGTAGAAGTGTAGAGAAATTAAAAGCATATAAATTACTTTGCAAAAGGTTTTTTTTTTCCTTCTCCGTAATGATAATACAGCAACTCTCTATACACGAAGTTTCGTTATGTTGCACATTCGAACATTTCATGCTCTTTTTTTTTCTTTTTTTACTTTTTCCAAATAAAGAAATGTCATATAATTCGTTTTTATAATCTGTTTTGGGTATAGCATGCTTTTAATTTGTCTCCCTACATGTATCATCAATGGGGGGGGGGCTATCAAATTTAAACTAGAAGAAATATAATATAGTCATAATAACTTTAAAAAATCTAGTCAGCTGGGCCGACATACAAGCTATCCATGAAATTTAGAGTTTAATATAAGAACAAAACAACAAAACGCATAACAGCAATCTTAAACAAAGAAAGAAAAAGCATCAATAAATCATATTCAGACAATAAATTCTGTTCATCAGTTAATGTACAAAACTGAAAAAGAAAACAGATTAAATAAAAATAAAAAAAACTACAGAACTCCAAACGATTTTATAAAATCACTAGAAAAAACAACGAAAAATAAATTAATTAAAAACTATGAAATTCCAAATGATTTTATGAAAAAAAATCCCGCGAAAGAAATTTGATAAACAAGTAATATAAAAAAATTTTTTTAAAGTCAATTCCTACTTTTTTTCACTATATTGAAGAAAGTCCTTTATAAATAATTTTCATTCATTTTTTTTTAAAGTTTATCTTGTGCCATCTATTTGTAGATACATGCAACTTAAATCTAAAAAAAAAACTAAAATTAATTATTTAAATTTAATTACTGAATTAATATTTGAAAAATCTGTATTAACATCCAGTGTCATTCACTACAAGTTCAAAAAAAATGTATTTGAACTTCAGTGGATGAATAAAAAGTATTTTATGAACGATTGAAAATTTGGACAAGATATATATAGGGAGAGTGTGAGCTAATAGAAGGAATTGAAAAAGACACATAAAAATTTGTTAAATAAAACAATAAGAATAACTTTTTTTCCTGGATATCGCTGACACACTCTCCCCAAAACAATGCCCATATATTTTATGGGTAATAAGTTCATTTATTTGAAATAAATTATTTTTTTGAAATTTTTTACTAATAAAATATTTTTGATAATATTCAGTATTATAAATATAAAAATTAAGCATATATTTAATAAAATATCCAATATAATATCTAAAGATTTATAACAGCAATTTGAATCTAAAATAAAAGGTGAATTAAAAAAATTGTGAAATATTTAAACATTAATCTACGGTCAAAGTACTAAGTTTAAAACAATGCATTATAAATTAAAGAAATCTGTAAATAAATCACTAATCTAGTAAACATAATATTAGATTTTCATCAAAATTCATCATTAATTGCATATGAGAGAAATCCCATAGAACATAAACTAGACAGTTTTTCTTTTTGAAATGAACAAACAAATTATTATTATTTCCTATCCTCCCCCTATCTATAAAGACTAATCTCTTATTTTAATTCATTAAAACAGATTAACGAATCGACATCTGTTCATATTTTAAATCAATTTATTTGTTCAAACTTTTTGATTGTCCATTTGTTTCTCAAAAATGATGAAACATAGGGGTTTTTTATTTATGAGAATGAAATA
Source organism: Caerostris darwini (assembly GCA_021605075.1). Classification (NCBI taxonomy): domain Eukaryota; kingdom Metazoa; phylum Arthropoda; class Arachnida; order Araneae; family Araneidae; genus Caerostris; species Caerostris darwini. The sequence continues at coordinate 212,652 of BPLQ01010132.1, forward strand.
AATCAAAGTAATTCCAGCTGCTATATTAAAAAAAAAAAATAGTCTTATTTTAAACAAATGATTAGTATTTTTATCTTGCAATAAATAACAAAAGAAATGCTCACCACTATTGGTTATGCGAAGTTCTGAAAAAAAGAAATCCGAATGAAATAAAAGTAAGACAGCTGAAAATGGTACATATTAATAAACAAAGAAGAATTGCAGATGGAAATTTGAATCTTCAACCCTGATGTTTTTAACAACAAAAGAAATGCGTTGTGTTTTTTTAGCACACAGGCAGACAGAAAAAAAATAATAATAAATAATAAAAACAAAATAAAACCAGTGTCTTCTTTTGGAGAATTAATAGTTATCCTTTTCATTTACATCTTTTAAAGATAAAAGATTCATTGTGTTATCATTAAGTTTCCCTTCTGAATTACTAAAGATAGCATCATAGTAACTGTATGTTTACAATGAATGGCTTTGATATTCGTTAATTAAATGTTCTTTCTCTATTCATTTTCATTAATATTTTAGTTTCCATAAGGCATGCTTCTGTTATAAAATATTAATAGTCCTGTTTATGTATACATTCAAAAAAGAAGGAAAAAGTAAGGAATGTGTAATAACTTCAAAAAGGTTTACTTATAATAAGTTTTATGTAAGTGAATTTGTCCCAATTCAGATTATATTAAACATAATTATTGGTAAAACTATTTCATTAAATAAGGAAATGCAATCTATGACTAAGCTGATTTATATTAAATATAAATCCATAATTCTAGTTCAATTAATAGAGAATTAGTGCATTATAAACGATTAATTTTATTACATAAATAAATTTCTATTCATTTATTACATAATCATTCTTTAAAAGGAAAAAAAGAATTCATTTTTTTTTTTATCTGTTCTAAATTAATTAAATTATTCGGTATATACATTGAAACCAATAATTAATAAAAAAATAAAGGGAATTTTTTATAAATTTTTATATTCTTCGAATAATATCCCTCATCTATTATTAATTAATCAATTATCATAAATAATTATTTAATAAATTTAAAAAATATGGCCCAAATCTGAAATATCTTACAAAATGATATCGTATTAATGTTTTTGATAATATAGAAAACCAAATTTCAATTCACAATCATTTTCATAAGTCAACAAGTATTTTAGGATACCCATTTTCTCATTAATTAGTTAATTAATTAAAAACCTATTTTAACTAAAAAATATAATTATTGGAAGACTTACTTGGATTTACTTTTTCTGTAATGGACTTTTATATTTCTCGTAACCACGAATGCGATTAAATGAAATCTTTTGCTCAATACAAATTACCATAACTATCAAATTAAAAAAAAAAATTTTAATTTATTTTTAATAGCTATAAATAATTTGTTTTAAACATTCATTATTTTAATTACTACATTTTTATTTAATAAAAGATTATTTCATTTTAAACGAAGATTTTTTTAAAAAATAATCAATCAGAACTAATTTTTTAATAAAACATACAAATTTTTTAATTGTAATTATTTTAATGTTCGAAAAAAAATTAAAATAAGATTGGTGAAATAAAATGTAATCACAATGTATAATTTATTTTTCTGAAAGAACACAATAATATGAAATTAATATAAAGAAATCTATTAAAAAATATAATAAAAAATGGCAATTATGTATGTATTGAATGGCAATTATGTACATGAAGCATACGGAATTTTTATAACAATATCAATGTTTGTAATAAGTTTTATAAATGTTTGATAAAAATAAAATCAACATGCTTCTTTAAGCATATGTTTCTAAATTCAAGTGTTTAGAATTAGAGCATATGTTAAAAAATAAATTATTGAAAATCTGAATTAATTTTCACAACACTGAAATAGAAAAGATAAAGTGAGATCATAAATTGATAATAGACTGATAAGGATTTTTACGAATGTCAATGAATGATAAAATAATATTTAAAAAAAATTCTAAAGTGTATTTTTCAAAATTCTTAATCTTACTTAAAGTTATTTTTGCAATATCTCATTATAAGTAGACAGTTAATTTTTGTTTAATTAAAACGTATCAAAGTTCAATATACAAGGTGAACAGTAAGTCTTGCCCCGATTGTAAAATTTTATTGAGCGAAAACTATTATAATTGGAAATATGTTTGCACGGATAGATTGTAAGCACTGTTATAAAGATTTTAATACGACCATACTTTAGAAGATTTCAGTGTCAATATTTGTAGAATGCCAAAACGATTTTCTAATTCTCACAAGTGTTCTTTAACATGTCGTCTGTAATAGTTCACACTGGCATCTTTATCCTAACCTTCAGTTCTTCAACGCCAGAAACTGGTGTGACAAAGACTCTGTCCTTGTTACAGTTCCAAAAGCAAAAAAATCAAGAGGAGTAATATCAGGAGAGCATGAAGGCCATGATGATGGTTCATCCCTTCCAATCCACCAGTCCGGATATGTTTCATCAAGAAATGTTACGTCATCTCACTGATAAATAATCCATGGTTGAAATTCTTATAAATGAGGTGCAATGAACATTTACAATAAATCTATTACGGATTTTTTGTTAGGGATTTATTTTTCAGTGGGGAATAACGACCCAATAACCTTGTTATGCATGTGAGAACACAAAACATTATTTCGGTTTTACTACAAGATGCAGAAATATGTGATTTCGCTGATTCTCACCTAGGCATTATGTTTATTTACCTTTTCGCAGACATGAAAGCTTGATTTATCGAGGGGCCTGAATGGCCAAGTGGCTAGCGCTCGGTACCACAGTTTCGGGTTCGAGTCCCGGCGGTGCCATGGATGTTTGTAGTGGTTCGGAATCCACTTTAAACCGTAGGTCCCGGTCTAACACGATCGTAGAGCATTGTGGAGTATGACATATTAAAATAAGGAAAAACTAACTGTTCATATATATATAGTGATTTGGGGATTATAGTCCTTGTTGCTTCACATCCCCACATACCACTTCATACATCATCATGTTAAATTTATCGAAAAAACAAACGCAATTTAAGTAATGATTTTCGATATCAATTCTGTACAGAAATTCAATTGCAAACTCTTCATAATCATTTGGTTACATGGCTTGAACGATTTGTATTTTATAAGCATGCAAGCTTTGTTTTTTTATGAAGAATTTTAATAACAGCTGATTGGGGTATTTGTTGTGTGCACGATGCATTTCGGGTCGATTTTCTAGGACTCCGCTGATACCAATGCCGAACGCGTTTAACAGCTACTTCGCTCACACTGGGCCTGCCAGTTCTGGGAAGATTTAAAAAAAAAAGCTGTTTGTTTCTGTAATGGACAGACTTTTCATGCCATTGCTGTTTCTGAAACTTCAAGATAATTATGTACATAACAACTTCGAAATGCACGTTGAACACAAATCGAAAATGAAATAGTTCATTTCGTGAAATCACATCACAAAATGTACTTTTCTCTTCATCAATGCCATTGTGTGCAAAAATGTCTGTTAAAAATTTACCCCTAATTCACTTTTGATGTAGAAGAGGCATGCTATCTAATATACAACAACAATAAAAACTGTTAAAAATGAACTATACCAGGGGTCTCCAAACTACGGCCAGCCAGTGTCATCAATCCGGCCGGCGACAGCGCATAGCTTGTTGTTGCTGTAATAAGTTGCATGAAAAAACACAGAATGCTAATAACTCGGTTTTATTTACTTACTAGCTAAAGCTTAATGACAAGCATAATACGCAGAAAATGTAACTTAAGCATAACAACTAACTGGTAATTATAGATAATGGCAGAAAAATTAAAATGGTTTTGGCTCTTGGAACTTACTGGAGTAAACAGTATGACCCTAAGGCTGGAAAGTTTGGAGACCCCTGAACTATACGATTCCAAAATTACATTACATTCAACGGTTGCCTTATAATAAATTTTTGTAAGACTTCATGCTTTAAGTTATATTATATCTATTCAACCACGGACAACCCCCGGTTAAATTTGCTTATAATAAATTAAAAGGAAAGGAAAGAAAACGGTTTTTGAATAAACAGTTTCAGGAGAGAAGCTTTTTTTTTATTAAAAATTAGAACTACTTCTCACTTTTTTTTACTAACCCTTTCAACCAAATGTCTCACGTTTAAAACATATTCTATGATCGATATCTGAAAAATTAAAAAGTATAAAAATCAAGATGAATCTCAATACTATAAGGTCTACAATTTTTTTTTTTCAAAAAATTTATTTATACATACGTTTACATAAAAGTTCTTTTAAAATTTTATTTTTTAATAATTAGGATTGTTTAAAAGACGTCTATTTAACCATCTCTCTCCTTGTCTACAATCATACAATCATCTTAGTTTATTTTAATGTTCAAATATGAGCTTATTTTATATAAATACTTATTTCTATAAAATTAAAAAAAAATTATCTTAAAATAGCAGCACGCACCCATCTTCTAATCAGATTTCATTTATTTAATTGCAATCAAATGTACTGCCACAAAATGATTAATGCACTCAAGTCTCTTGCATGTTAATATTATATATATCTATCAAATAGTGAAAAACATTTTATCGGAAAATTTTTCACTTAATTTTATGATAATTCAAATGCTGTTACTAATACTATTAAAATGTACTTGAATAATGAATATTTTAAATAAACAAAACTGATAAGTACCCAAAATCAACTCTTAAATTACAATTTGCTGTTATTTGTACGTATACAAACTTAAAATGAATATAAAAATACACTCATGTCCATAAATTAAGGATAATGAAGTTCAGGCAAAGAAAGAGACAGAAGCAAAACAAATTTGACTTATTTGTAAAGTCTATTTATTAAACAAAAGGCAAAGAGAAAAAAAGATGCTATATCTTTGACATAATTAATAAAAATTGCGATTTTTACTCCCTGGAGCAAATTTCAAAAAAGAACCTATTTACAAAAAACAGTATAACATGGTTAGTATGATGGTTAATATGGAGTATGTCTCCCGGACGATGCAATACAGGCCTTACAACACCTAGGCATGCTGAGCATCAAATTATCAATCTGATCTTGGGGAATATTACACCACTCATCAAGCAATGCCCTCCGAAGTTCCGGTTGACAGGTGGGAGGGGGTTGACGGGCTGCAATTCGTCGGCCAAGCATATCCCACACATGTTTTATTGGATTCAAGTCCGGTGAGTATGCTGGCCAATCCATACGGGTGATATCCTCCAATTGAAAGCATTCGTCTACAATGTTTGCACGGTGAGGACGGGCGTTGTCATCCATAAAAAGAAATTCAGCACCCATGGCGCAACGAAACAAACGTACATGTTGTTCCAGAATGACATCCTGATAGATGTGGCCTGTCACTCTGAACATGCAGGTCAGTTCTGGAACCAAGAATAATTCCTCCCCAAACGAGCCATCCTGCACCACCGTAACGGTGTCGTTCAATGGTGTTCTCTTGGTGGTAACGGGTACCTGGCGCTCTCCATATGAAAGTCCGGCGAGAATCAGACTGCAAACTAAACCTGGATTCGTCGGAAAACATCACACCAGATCACTGTTGCAGTGTCCACAATGCATGCTCTCTACTCCAGGTTAATCGCAGGCGACAGTGAGTTGCGGTAAGTGGAACACATCTGACAGGCCTACGAGCATATAGACCAATGTGCCCTAAGCGTCTGTACACGGTCTGCCTTGAAACTGTCGTACCGGTAGCTGAAGAGACAGGTCTCATGTTGTGCTCCGTCTGTTTCTGTTGGCAGTAACTGCTAAATACCGGTCCTCATTCGGCGTTGTAACTCGGGGGCGACCTGTGCTGTAACATTTACTCACATTATCATCATCTTGGAATCGTTGCCAAAGCCTGGAGATGACACTCTGGGCGATTCCAAGTTCCTCTGATACTTCCAGGTGGGTACGTCCACATTCCAGTCGTCCGATAATTCTACCACGTAAAAAATCATCCAAATGCTCCTTTGTGCCATAACTATGCGGTTATTGCACTGAAAGGCTTTTAAAGCGCTTGTGAACAATTTTACTTCTTTGCCACCATTCCTTATATACCCATCTCTTACACTCTCGTCATTGTGACGTACTATCCGCGCCATCTAGTGGTTTCCTGTAATTTGCATATTCTTCTTTAAGATGTGTGTGATAATTCTACAGGTGAAATTTTTATTTTAGAGTTCAATTTCTGTGTGATTCTGAATTACCCTTAATTTATGGACATGAGTGTAACTTAATGCATCCAACAGTAACATTATCGAATCTAGTTATATGAAGTATTTACTGTAGCTTCTTGTTTTTATTCAAAAAATAAATTTGTTCAAACCAATGTCTCATATTTTGGAATTTTATCAAAACTGAAGTTTTCTAATAAACTTCTTAGAAGCATTTCATAATCTTTTTCTTACATGAATTCACTATTATTACTGTGCAGTTTAGATAAAGTAAAAAATATTTTAAATATATAACCATATTTAGAAACACCATCACCAGTTTTCATTTTAACTGCTTATGCCATAATACTGAAATTACACTTTCGATCAATCTTTTCGACAGAACAGGCTCTTTCAATTAAGATAGAGATCTTCATAAAATACTTTCTGGGTGATAAAAATATTATTGAAATTAAAAATCAGTTAGCCTCCTTCCAGATGCAACACCATTTACAGACTACTCTACTTTTATCCCATTCAGAATTATAATTCATTTCTTTTTTTTTTATATGCAACTTTAACACCCTTACTATTTTGGATGACCCTTATAAATATATATACATATATATAAAGTTTATAAATTATTTATTTTCTACAAACTATTTAAATACTGATAGTTAAAACATAATGATCTCATCTCTTCTAAACGAAATACGAGGCATTTTGAATTTTTTTATGATATTCTAATGCTTTTAATTAAATGAAATTTAAAAAAAAAAATACTGATATATATATTTTCATTAACCCAAAACCAACAAATTATACAAAAATTCATAAAATTCCATGTTTTATGCTCAAAAACAATGTAAAAAAGTTGCTCAGTTATAAGATTCCATATTTAAAAACTGGAATTAGCTTAACATATTAGTGCAAGAATATATCTTCACTAAAAATGATTTAAGACCATGAGACCAAACAAAAAAATTTCAAAAGTACAAATATGTGTATATAATTTAAAAGAAAATTTAATAAATTCAAGGTAAAAAATAACTAAATTGTATGTTTTATGAAAAAAAAAAGTTGTTAGTAATTTGTTAAAAACAAGGTTAAGCTTAAACGACAGAATTTTCTAATAAATTAATCACAACCTCTGTTCTACAAGTCAATTAAATGTGATTTACTCAATGTATTGGCTTGAATTGTTCTTTTATTCTGTATAAGAAAGATAGTTTTATGTGAAATTCCTTGTGTTATGAATATTTATTTTTATCTAACTTTAAATTGCGAGTAATAAATGTAAAAAGCAATAAAAATAACAAAGATCTTATATGGTTTTAATTTAATAAGCAAAATAAAAAAAAAATATTAAATGTGTTGATGACAGAAGGCTAGGCTATGTGTTGATGCACTTAAGAACTTTTTGAGGTCATCAATAATGAAAAGAATGTAATATATGTTTGACTTCCTGGGAGGGAAGGGGGCATAGAAGTAAATTAAAAAACAAAGTTATCTATAACAGAGCATGAAAGGGATCCATTGACAACACATAATTTACATAAATTTTTCTTCAATTTTATTTTCATATTTTGTTATTTTATTATTTAACGTTTTTCTTTTGTTTATTGTATATTTACATGAATATACACTAATCAGATATAAGCACGTTATTCAATATAAAGATTTAATGTATCTAATATCAATTGACAAAACAATATCCAATAATTTAAATAAGTTTATTTATATTTTACAGCACTTTGGTATTTTTAAAGCACAGCATCTAGAAAAATTTGCACTTATAAATGAAATATAGGACTATTATATAATTAATAATACACTTACTAATTATACAATGAAAAGAGAAAGCAGTATTCGATAATGGTATTAGAAAATGTATATGTGTAATGATACACAAAATAAAAATGTCGTACGTACAATATTATCTTTACTATAGCTTGAAGTGAAAGTTAGAAATTTTATTAGTGAATAGCTAAAGTAACATAAAGATTTAAGGTTTATAACATTAACAATACATAATTAAAACTAATAATTTCATTTCAGGATTTTTTTTTATAAGTAAATATAAAAAAGCTGTACAATTTTATTATTAAAGCTCCATACAATGGTTTTCAATATAGGTAAGAATTAACCATTATAAACTTCCGTCAGAAAAAATTAATAAACTTGTATTACTATCACATTCTTACAACTTTTATTAAAAAGATACATTTAAGTATTCAAAAAAACATTTTAATCAATGAAAAAGTCACAACCAATAGAATATACAAAGCAAACTCTTTAATATTTCTTATAAATATTCTAAATAAAAAGGTAATAAGGGAATTAATACTGATTAATAATACCATATTAATAATCAATTTTAAAAACACCAACAAAATAGATTAAAAAATTTGTCAATAAATATTTTTTACATCTGAAGATCACATAAAATAATTTCAATATTGAAGTAAAGAAGTCTAAATATAATGTTAAAAAATGTTAATACATATTATCAGATACTTTTTTTTATATAAAGTATATATTTTATTCTATAACTGTGAAAACAATAGTTTTGATAATAATGCAATTTAATTTTAATATACAAAACAGACTATATTAGAAAAAGTTTAAAATTTAAGTGCATGAAAATTAGAAGATCAGTCTCTTTACGAATAAAAAGTGTGCTAGTTTTAACACACACTACCATTTACATTTTAATCAATGATTGCATTAAATTTTTAATCCAACATGGAGGTTTTTTCACTCATAAAAATTGTTAAGTTTTAATAAAATTTAATATGAAAATAGATAGTCATTATAACATAAGTATATTATTATTGAAAAATCCAAGTTATTTAGTCAAAACATTTGCATTAAGGCACAAGTATATATTTTGTGATCATGCAGCAATATTTTCAACAAATAAGCTTGTAAAATTTCATTAAAAAAAATTGTAGTCTCATATAGAAACTGATTAATTTTAAATACTTATTAAGAAGTTGAAAAAAAAAATGAAAACATTAATTTTTGGTTAAAGTTTAAAAAGATAATAAAAGGAAATTAATCTGCTTATCTTGCAATATCCTCTTTGTTACTAAAGAGGATTAGAAGATTATATTCAATACTGATAAACAGAAGTAAATTTTAAAAATTAAACAATTGTGATCAACAGTACATAAAAATTGGAGAACATCAGAAAATAATGCTCATTTTTTTAAAACTTTAAGTAAGATATTGAAATACTTTTGTATATGCATAAATAAAAAAACTTGACATAAATTTAAAAATTTTTTTTTAATCTTTTGAAAATTCAAAACATGAACTTAAAGCCAAAAGTATTGTTTGTAATATGCTGAATGAATTTTACAACAATATATTCCAATTCCAGGCATCAAAAATAATTATGCTGCTTATACATTATGAATGAAAAGTTTGTCCAGCATTGGTTCCCTAAATTTCAATTAAGTAATTTTGATCTTGGATGTCTATTTTGCAGGCTATTTCATTATTCAAGTCTAACATTAATTTCTATGCAAAATTCCACTTATATTTAGAATTTTTTTTTCTCTATGCTTGATGAAATACTGCAGGTATTATTCGTTTTTAGGATTGTCAAAGTACAATAGATTAGAAAAAAAAAAAAAGCAATTGTAAATAACAGGTTATCTGAAACAAGCTATTTTAACATGAAACTTCGCTCAATAAGATTGAATTCAGAGTAAAATAAAAAAAAATCGGCTGTAAAGTTCGATCTTATTTGCACGTTATTGGATTATCTAATTACCAATTTCTCAGCAGTAAAGAAAAATTTTAATACATTGCTGAAATCAGATCTTTTTTGGATCACAGCACCCAACATAAGCTTTGAAATTTGACACACTGAAATGTGTTTTTCGATGAGTATGAACAAAAAGAAATTTTTCAATTATACATAATTACAAATACAATTTTGTTAAAATTACACAATAATCTACAACATTGTTTTCCAGTCAATTCATAAATAAAATAAAATTTACACAGATATAAAATTTTATTTAAATAAAGTAAGTATTTTACATCAAAATATAATAATTTTCTAAATAAATATTTACTTCTGATACTTAAAGCACATTTGAAAATTTTTTGATACCTTCCATCATTTAATTTGGAGAATTGAAATGCCTAAAAATAAGGCCTTTTAAAATTCTACTTTCGATTCAACACCCAAATGCAGTTCAACAAATAAAATAAAGAATCCTTAAATGCAAATATTGCATTAATGAAATGAATTGCTTATATAATTTTTATAAGTTAATATATTTATAATTTTTATAAGTTATTATATTATTATATATAATATATTTTTAAAAGAAATTAAGCACAACAAGGAATATTATCAAAAACATCTTGCCTGATATCATCAATAAAAATGTAATTTCACTTTTCATCAATAATTCCCACTAGAGAAGAATTATTAAGAATTTTCTCTTGAAAGGGAGCTTAGTAGTGTTAAATAAATAAATGAAACAACAATAGCTTATTAGATAAAAAATATATTTAGAAAGCATGAGAAATATTTAAAATGGTCACATACAGTATTGAACAATTTAGAAATAAATTTAATTTTTTTATTGTAATCATTAAAAAACTTGAATGAAAATGTTTCAATTTCATATTTTGTTAACAAAGAACAAAAATTGATTTCCTGCATAGCTAGTAAATATTATGATGAATCACAGAAACTTCTGATTGCCTTAAAAATTACGATAATCACAAAATAAATTAAACAAATAAAATGTCAAATGAAAAACCCATCACTTGTTATATTCATTTATAATAAATACCATTATAGAAAAAAGGTGTATGGAACAAAAAATCATTTTTGTATAAGCTGTGCAACAGCAATACACCGATCACATTTTTGCGAGGAAGTAACCTAAGCTAATAAGATCACATCATGACAGAATTTTAGTGTGAAGCCCAATAACTTCATTCATATTAGTAAGGAGAGGAATAACTGCTTTCTCATCACTACTACATCTCTTGGGAAAAGCAATTCTTGCTATCATTTGCTTATCTCCAGTAAAAGTTTTAGAAAATTCAGGTGTTGGAAATGCAGAAAAATCTGTGCTGATTTGAGCTCCTACCTTCTGTGAAGCTCGCAAATTGGAGATTTCAACTTTCAATTTCTGAGCTTCATTCTGAAGTGTTTTCAATTTAATAGTTGATTCTACAATATGGTTCTTGGCAGCCATTTTCTCAATGGCTGGTTCTACACCAGGTTTTCTATGACTAATATCAACAACAGTTGGGCAAGACAGAACTTGAGCCTTTTCCAATAAATCTTTCGATCGTTTAGACAAAATAGCCAGACATTCAGATGCTAAATTACTTTCCTCCTCAAGATTTATCATATTTTGGAATCCAGTGTTACTAACAAATCCAGTTGGTTTAGTAGGTACTTTTAAAGGTGGTAAACTTTCTAATTGCTTCATCATGGTATCGGTTTGTAGCCTTAAATTTTCGTTTTTCAGATGTTTTAAAGCCAGCTGTAGATCTTGTACTTGTTGCGAGAGTAGAGAGCTATCACGAGAAATAACAACACTTGACTGAACAGTTCCAGGAACAGTTGGGCTAGTAGGAGAAGCAACCAAACTCGCAAGCGATGTAGTTTTGGACAAACCTTCCAAAATAGCTTTTTTAGAGAATAGTTTAATTTTATCTTTAAGTTCCCCTCGTTCAGTCTCTAAAGCATCAATATCAGCTTGCAAATGATCCAGAGTTTCTTCAAACTCCTTTTCTTTTTTCTTAAGTAACATTTTTGCTTCATCAAGTTGTCTTTGAATGCGATCTACTCTTTCATCACCATCTTTAGTAGCTATTTCTAATTTCTTCTCTGCCATTTCTTTACGCACATGCATTTCACTAAGTTCATCACTTTTGATTTTGAGAGCTTTTTTCAATTCCAATATATCTCCTTCACGAGCTTCTAGCTTAAATTTGAGATTTTCCAAGTCTCTAGCTTCTTCCTTTACAGCCTGTGCTCGTAAATGCACAGGGGGATTGCCTTTGGTGATACTAGACTTTTCAATTTCATATTCACCCTCCTGCATACCACTGGACAGTGCATTCATGCTGGTCATAACTAAATTCATTGATTGACGCAGACATTCAGGGCCACTGTCATCTTTACCATATGCCTTATCTGTTGATTCATGAGCAAGTTCTTTAATTTTTTCTACACTTACAAAAGTAGACTCACCTGACATAGCTATTTGCTGTACAGTTGATTTTCTTAAAAGATAAGCAGCAGACATAACTTGCTCAGCATTTTCTCTACATTTTACAAGATGATTGTGAACATCTTCTGAAAATTGAAGTACAGAATTGCTTCCTTCTGCAGGTAAGCGCCTTCTAATTTTTTTTACAAACTGAAGCACATCTTCAGAATAGGTACAAACATCTTTTAATAAAGATCCAAATTCACTACTTGCACCAGCATTATCTAAAAGCACTTTAATACAAGAAATATCTGAACGAATTGATTCACATGAAGCACCAACTATTTTCATATAATCTCCCATAAGCTGGGTACAGTCAACTTGCTCAGAAGCTAAATGCACACTGTATAGATTGTAGAAGTACATGACACATTTATTCAAGCCATCGAGATTAACATTTTCATCCAGTTGGTCTTTCCTTAGTAAATCAATATAGTAATCGAGAGCTTTTTCTTGGAAGGCCATTTCTATATATAATGTGCCAATTTTCATAAATAATTCCACACTGCAATTACTCAGAGCACTCACATATTGGTGTAGAAGAGATTGCAGAAAATGTAATTGATATAATAATCGATTAGCAAAAGCATATTGATCAATTTTATGAGTTTTTAGAATAGTATCTTTAGTTATTTCTTCTGGAGAAGGAAACTTCTCTTTCACCTGTGATGCTAAAATTTCCGATTTTGTAATCATTCTGGGTACTAACAACAACACTAAAATAGCATCATGATCAGAACCTCGACTCAAGAAATTATCAGACATAAAGGCACACAAATAATTCACATGTTGTGTTGCTTCTTGGACTTCTAATCGCCTGAGATCCATTTCTACAGCTCTAGCAAAAGCTTTATTTTCAGCATATTTTACTTTGAAATCAAAATATTCTACAGGTTTAGACATTGCAACTCTGTCAGACTCTTTTTGTAATTGCATATGAAGTTCATGGTTGGCTTCTCGAAGCTGTTCAGTTTGGTCACGAAACTTTTGAATGGTTTGTTCATAATCTGCTATGGCTTCTTGCATAGCTTCTAGTTTTCTTTGCCATTCTCGCATCCTAGCATTTGCCATGTCAACTTCTTCTCGAAGTTCTAACTCTGTTTCTTTTGCAGATTCTTGTAACTGATCATTAACATCTTGTAAACGCTCTAAATCATCAACTAATACTTGCAATTCCTTAACTCTATCTTCTAAAGCTAAATTTCGCTCAGTTAAAAGTTCAATCATTTCTTCTGAACCAAGAGCTGCATCAACCTGTTCTTTTAATTCCCCGAGTTGTTTCTCGTATTCATCTACAAGTAAACTTAACTTTTCTTTAGCTCGACTCAGTTCATTTATCTCCGACTTCTGTTGATCAAGTTCTTTTTGCGATCTTTGCTGCTCTTGCTTTTCGTGAGCAGATAAATCTCTTAATTTAACAAGAGCTTCTTTAAGTCTTTCATTTTGTTGCTCCAGTTGTTTAACCTGATATGTTGTAGCTTTGCCATCACTACCTTTATCTGACATTTCAGTTTTCAAAATTTCATAATCAATTTGCAATTCTTCTAATTTTTCTTTTGTTTGCTCTAGTTCAGACTGAAGGGCTTCACATTTTTCTTCTGCCATTTCTTTATCCAAAGTAGCTATTTCCATGGCTTCAGCTAAATCAGACATTTCTTCAGCATGCTGTTCTTTTTCTTCAATGGCATCTTTTGCTTCCTTTTTAGCTTGAGTTATTTGTCGCTGAAGATCAGCTTGTACCTCAGCAATTTTAGCCTTGTATTCTAACAACTGCTGAACTTGTATTTTAGCTTTTTCTGCTTCTTTTAATTTGGTTTGGTCTTCTTGTCGTTTAATTTTAATTGTTTCTAGTTTTTCAGAGAGGTCTTTTACTTCACTTTTGATGTTTTCAATTTCTTGATCTTTTTGAAGTAGTAAACTTTTATATTCAAGGATGCTAGCAGCAGCCTGAATTGACTGTAAATCTGAAGGCTGCGTGGAAGCATCCTCTTCTATCATAGAACTTTTTAATGAACCAGTAGATGAAACACGACTTGGAGCTTCAGCCATGTTAGCAGCATCTTTAGCCCCTTTATCAGAAGGAAAACGAGGAATTCCAGTATTTGAAGATTTTCTCCGTTTTTCAGAATCTTTAGAAACATTTTCTAAAGAACCAGCAGAAGGAGAGGAAGAAGTTCTTCCTTTTAAGCCTTCATCTTCAATAACTTGTAATTGTGTCTGACGTACAAATATTCCATAATTGTCAGGACAAGTAAAATAAGTTTTTCCTTGAACACAGCCATTATTTTTACCTTTAGCTTCATCTAATATAACACCAAACCATTTACCAGCAGAAAAATTGGTATTACCAGCAAAGGCAACTTTTCCCTTGACATCCTTACCAATTATTTCAACACGGCTACCAACTCTAGGAACCTTTTCAGACATATTTGTTGAGTTTATTTTTATACAATAAGCAATTTTGTAGAAAATGTAAACATAAATATAATGAAATATTAATTAGAATCACAGACAATTGTTTTACGAGTAACTTTTTTTAAAGATTTAGCAGGCTTGGAAACAGCCAAATGTTCAATAACCATAAAGATAATAGACACAAGAAAGCTTAGAGAAAGAAAAGCAAGCAAAACATTTTTCCAAATAAATAAATAATCAGGTTCCAATAAGTCTACTACTGGATCAGGAACTTGTTTGCCTCGAGGTATGCACAGTAGTATAATTGTCACAAGAAAGGCAAGGAAAATACATCCAAAACCAAGAAATCTAAAAAACAGATTAAATAATTATTAAATTAATATAAAAATACTAAAATAACTCATTAAGATTGCAATTTTTCTTATTGATGTTATTAGTAATTTAATTTAAAAATTTAAATGAATTATGAGATGATTATACATTCGTAAAATACTTCAGTAAGATAAATACTTCTATTACTAATCACTGTATTGAATATATAAAACAAATCTTTTGTTAACTAATAGAAAGATGAGTACCTAATTGAAATGAGCATGAATAAAATGTCTTTTTATTTAGTAAAATTAATCAAGAAACATTTCATATAAATAAAGAAAAAGTTTTGTTTAATAAGATATATAAAGACTTAAAAAAGCAGAATAATGACAATTCCCCCCCCTTAACTGGAGTAAAATATAATGCAGTTAGGTTTCATTAATAAAACTATTATTTCTCATATCTATCTAGTCGATAAATTTTCAATTTTTTAGTAATTAAGTAATTTTTCAATAATAGAAGAAATCTTAACTTAAAAATAAGATATAAATTAGAATAAAATATAAAAGTTATTTGGTTTGCATAATAATTTTCAATATTGCACTTAAAATTCAAGTTCCCTCAGTGCAGAACAGCAATCACAGTATTCGGAAGTAAACCTTTGTTGATATCATTGATTGCCAAACTATATAATCAAAATCATCGTAAAGACAAAATTATTTCAACAGTGGATGAATTAATGGCAGAGAAAAGCAGCTTTTTTGACCAGGATATTACCATCATGCAGTAAATAATATCACAACATTGCTGCAAACAAAGAAACAGTGGATGAAAGAAAAACAATACAGTGAACTAATAGATTTGACAACACTATGGCATGAAAGGTAACCACATGACAAGGACATTTTTTTAAAAATGTGTTTTTTGGATGTTACCATGACATGGAACCAATACTAGATATGTGTCATACTCAACTTCAAAACATCTATTATGTGCACATTTCCTACCACTTTTACATTTACACATCTAGAAACATTAAAAAATTCTGCATCTCATGTAAAAATTAATAACTGTTCTAATAATTATTAGTACAATTAAATAATTGTACTAATAATTTTGAGTAACATTAATTACTATAAAATTGTATATGTTTTGAAAATGTAAATATGAATGATTTTAATTAATTTTGAGCAGAAAAAACATTTGATATTCTTTAAAATAGTATCTATTTTTGTTCATGCAACTTTAATGGACTGGTATTGAAGTTTAAATGTACATGCATAATTCAAAACTAGGTTACATCACCAATGACATTTTTCACAGCTTGCAGAATAAGGAATTTATTTGGTTCTTTATCATATGCCCTATTAAGCATATAAGGAAGCAAATCATATGCTAAATATTTCTTTTTTAAGAAAGCACAATAGTTATGTCATAAAATAGTAAAGGCATCATTAAAAGTAAAACAATGTTAAATTTTTATCACAGATTTAACAATTTATTCTTTAACATAAACACCATATGAATAGAATTAAATTCACTTTGATAATAGAAAATCAGTTCTAAAAATAAAAATTAACAGTTTTAATGCTTTAAAAAAAACAGTAACAGCAAAAAGCAATAAACAAACAAATAGCAAATATTTCCGCTTGCAAAATGTAAATACAGAAGATTAAAAAAGGATTTTAACTACAGAAACTTTAAAGTAATTCAAAAATATAATTATTCACATAAGCATTATTTCATGAATATATTTTAATGCAGATAAATAAAAAGAACCATAATTGAATGAATTGATTTAACAAAGATTTTCAATTAAACATATACATTTCAATCAGGAAGTTTTACAAAATTAAAATTCTGAAATCTGTAATAGCAATATTTAGTACTTCCACTATATAAGGGGAAAATTATAATCCCTAACTACTACTTTTTAGATCTGCTAGATTTAAATACTTATACATTTTTTTATACATTCTCTCATTAATAAGTGAAATTGAACTAATCTGTTTTATAGCTTGCCTCACAAAAATTATACAAATTAAAATTTGCATGTAATCAAAACTGAAACACATAAGCCATTTTAACTATTTGGCAGTAAAAAATTCACTACATCATTTAAAGTAAAACTGAATAAAAAAGGCTATAAGTATATAAGCTGATATAAATTAAGTTTGAAAAATAAGATTAGTATCTTAACAGAAACAAAAACAAATCAAAACAATAATTCTGACAGACAACAAAAAACAAATTTATAAAACCTTCTGATCTTTATAATATTACATGAAAATAAACAAATTTTAATACATAAGTGAAGCAGCTTTAAAAACAAATTAAAATATTATAAATTTATAAAGATCACTAACTGTTAGAGTAATCGAATAATGAGAAAAACAATTTAAGGCAATACTCTTGTATTTATTTATACTCTGTTTATTTATTTGCATTATGTTACTAAAAGTTAATTGCATAATTTCCTTTTTGTAAATTAAATATTAGCAACTATAATTTAGTACCAAAAATTGTATAAAATATCTACTATATTGCAAAGTTATAAACAGAAGTCAATTGAATCTGTAGTGATTTTTTTGTAAAACGTTAAAAACCGAAACTTACGATGTTGGGCGTTTAGCTTTTGAAAAAGCAAAGGCAAGACAAATTGCACAAATCCACAAAACAATCAATATAAAAACTCCTACACCAACTCCCAGAACTCTATAGCTCATAATCAAACTATGACATATTTATTTGAAACATTTTAATAGTTTCAAGATAATTCAATACCCAAATTACATCATTTACTCTTTAAAAAAATGTATAGATACACGGAGGCAGGCCAGTAAGATACGCGTATGTTTACGTAGTTTCACTGCCCAACCGCTAGGAAAACGTTTGCTGTAATTTTTTATCCATAAAAAAAAACGGGTATCGTTTTCGGATACGGCATACGGGCGTACTTTTTACGGAGTAAGGAGGAAGCTCTTGACAACTTCAATTTTGGGTATTTTCATTGAAATCGATAATTTCTTAGTTTTAAATTTCTTTCAAGAGCTTTTAAACTATAATATTTATTTATATTTTTCTTATTCGAAAAAGTAGCTAGGTATCAATTTTGCACAAAAACAAAATTGAGATTTTTAAACAGGTCATTAATCAGATATTGAAATTAAAATAACAGCTATGTTTTTATGTTTTAAAATGATATGCATATGTTTTTAAATTACACAAAGCAGCTAGTTAAAATAAAACTTAAAATAACTGAGTAATCATTAAATAATTTTATTGGTAACCTGTTTATCGGCCCAGCTGATTATTTTATCTTAAATGTTTTTCACCTTTTAGTTTCACTCCATAAAAATTAAAATTAAAATTCAGTAAAAAGGGAAAATTAAATTAATAATTGAAATTCAGTAATAAGAGAGATTCAAAGTTATTTCGTGTTTAGCTAAAATATTGCAACAATAAAAGTATAGTTAGTCCTCTATTGTAGTACTTAGGGGTATACACTCAAGAGCCAAAACATTATGACCACCTGTCAATAACGAGTTGGCCCACCTTTGGCGCGTAACACAGCTTCAACCCACCTTGGCATGGATGCCACAAGTCCTTGGTAGATGGCCGGAGACAGATTGTACCAGATATTTAAGCAACGGTCACGCAAATCAGGGGATATTGCGAATTGGTGGTCTTTGAATTCTGAGCTGCCGTCCCAGGACATCCCAAATGTGTTCTATCGGATAGCGATACGGTGAGTTAGGCGACCAGGACATTAACTGGAATTCAGCATCATGTTCCTGGAACCACTCCACAATTTTAGCCTTGTGACAAGGGGCGTTGTCCTGTTGGAACATTCCATTTCCACCTGGAAAAACAGAGGCCATATAAGGGTGCAACTGGTCCGCAATGATGTTCAGATACCCTGTAACATTCATGGTCTGCTGTACCACAACCACGGGTCCCAGACACGCCCAAGAGAACGTCCCCTAAAGCATAATACCGCCACCACCGGCCTGTTTATGACCTACTGTACATTGAGGGAGCAACTGTTCGCCTGGAAGACGACATATGCTGACACGGCCATTGTGTGATGAATGACAAACCGTGATTAATCTGACCAGGCAACTCTCTCCCACTGATCCATGGACCAGTCACGATGTTCCCGGGCCCAGCGCAGGCGCAGTTGGCGATGACGCTTGATCAGCAAAGGCACACTAGGGGGACGTTTGCTGCGTAGCCCCATATCCAACAGTGTCCGCTGAACAGTGTGCTCCGATACTAATCTACTTGGCCCTGCATTGTATTGGGCTGTCAGCTGAGTCACTGTCTGGCTCCGGTTTTGCTTCATCATGCGAGACAGTCTCCGACGACCTTTTTTCTTTGATAGCGTGTGGACGTCGAACACCATGTCGTCTACTGCTGGTTTCACCGTCATTCATCCACTTTGCATAAGTACTAACAACTGTAGATCTCGAATAACCCACGAGTCGTGCAGTTTCGGAAATACTTGTTGTGAGCCTTCGAGCCATTACAATCTGCTCTCTATCAAAGTCGCTTAGATCCGCAGCCTTTCCCATCACACACAGAAGTAAGTGAAAGAATGATTCTTCAGACTCTCTAGCAGCAATTAAATACCACTTCCACCTGATCAAGTGCCTTCCACGTCATCCAGGCGAATTCATTGCAAAATGTACGGATGGTCATAAAGTTTTGGCTCTTGAGTGTATGGGTCATTCAAATCATAATAAAAAAGACTATATTTATGGAAAAATCATTGCGTTCTGATATAGAGTGAAAACAGAATATCTACGATCTGTAATGTTTTAAGAAAAATTTCAGTTTCGTTCTTTCTGGGTCCTATTTATTTCATGAAAGAGCAAATCATTATTTTTTAAATTTTATTTGAGTTTTATTTTTTAACATCACGGACTTTTTTCAAAGATAACTTCAGCTTTCATGATAACTATAATTTTGTGTCAACCGGTTGCTCTCCACACAATAACGCTCCCAGTGAGATATTTATGTGCCCTTACTGCATTACATTCATACTCATCAGCCCAATAACCAGAGGTGGGGAGTTGGCCAATCCATTTTGTTTATATGGACTCCCGATTTTTTTTTCTTAATTTAATTTACTATGATTTTGAATGAATTTAGAAAAAATTGTGAAATAAATTCAATGCTGTTATTGAACTAATATATCTATAAAAGCAATTTTTTTGTAACAAAATATTTTTTACAACTCTTAGGGTGCTGCATTTGCACTAGACATTCTTGTAATAAAAATTTGTCAACAAAAAATTCATATATCGTGTAAAAATAATATTAACCAAAATAACAGATACCAAAGTGTTATAGAATAGCTTGAGATAACAAAAAGAAAATTGTACATTTTAAAAACAAAAATGCTACATATGTTATTCATTAAATCTTATTCGATCTTAATAGAATAGGTTCTATAAGATCTTATTTCGTTGCTGATTCAAAATAGCTTTTTATAAGCCTCAGTGTTGAGAAAATTCTCTCAACACTTACATGGTATGCTGCTAAAGCAATAACTGTCTTGGCTAGCAATTGCATTATTGAAGAAGACGATTGAATCGTTTCATTAACATTTAATTTTAACAATAATATTGAGAATTTTGGAAAAATAGATATTTTTTTAAAGAGTTGGGTTTTTAAATCGACGCTTGACATCTATCAAAATTTCATCACTCTCGACTCCAACTCCCATTCTTCGAGAATGACCGTATTACACGTTCAATAAAATAACGCAAGTGCAGTGTCAGCAAATATCAATCAAAGTGTCATATACCGACGCAATTGCCACTTAACACGTTAGAAGATTCTCTCTACTGGTACGTTTGGTAGTATTATATGTCATTGTTTCGCAGACAAGCTTCACCTATTTTGGCTGTTACTGACCATATCATGCAATATAATTTCGCTTCTCATTAAATACATATCGTACTTGTTAAACGGATTTTATAAATAACCTATCATGAATAATTGAAAAAAAAAAGAATTTATTATTTTAATGGCGACTAGGAAGAACAATTTTATTAATTTGAAAGGCAAATGTAACTGATTACTGGGTAATAATAATTTGGCGATTTCCAAGAAAAATAACTTCGAAAGAAATTTCAATTCCGTTCATTCAAATTTTGATACCTACTGTCCTGAGCACTCCAAAGTAAGGAGAAAAATATATCTTTCTTAAAATCAGCTAATACCAAATAACAAAACCTTTTTTTCTAAACTTTTGGAAATGTCTAAAGATGCAATAACTGCATCATTTAAAATCTCACATTTATTGGCTTCTTCTTCTTCTTCATTGAAGCAACCGCCCCATGATGAGCCAAGGCAGTCTGGCTACAGGAAGATTTCGAGACAGCAGATGCTTTCATTTATTAGCTACGAAGGAAAAACTCATATACAAATGAGGATTTAATAAAAGAAGCCATGCTAGAAGCGCTTGACTCGTTATATGAAGAGTTTAAAAATAATTCAGAAATAATTTTGACTATAAATACTTTACAACTGTTAGCCAGAACAGTAACCAGAAGAATTAAAGTAATTTTTGATTATTCAGAAATACAATTACAGTAAACGCTGTTTAATACGGCCGTGAAGGATTTTGTCAGATTATCGAGAGTCAATATAGTTTTAATGGGATACCATAGGTTTGTTAACACATGTTCGTATTTAATGTGTTTCCGCATATCCTGAACCTCTGTAGACGATATAAATATCCGATAAAGTCTTCCGTCATTCTAGCAACCACAAAATCAAAATTCGTTTATTGAATATTAATTTAATTGAATATTCTTATATAGATAAAAATACAGCAAAGTAGAAAAATTAATACAGCAATAAAATATGAATTATAATAAAATACAGAAAGTTAAAATCAGAGGTGGAGAGTCGGAGTCAGTTTAGAAATCCGATTCCCTAATATTGCAGAAAAATAATTTTTATTTTTCCAAATTTCTTGGAATTAATGTTAAAATTTAATATAATAGAGGAAATTCTATTGCATTTTTCAGTAATACAACTACTAGAGAAGACAGTACTGGTTTACAGCATACCAAGTAACCGTTGAGAGACTTCTCAGCACTAAGACCTATACAAATTTATTTTGGATCAACAGTGGAAGATTTTACAGAAGCTATTCTATTATTAAGAAGAAGTAAGATTTATAAATATAGCATATTTATGCATAAAAGTAAAATTTTTTTTTCTTGTAAAATAACTTATTCTATAATATTTTGTTACCTGTTAATTTAGTACTGTTAATTTTATAGGACATATATATATATATTGTAAATAAATTTAAAATACAAAAATGTGTTTTAAGTGAGTGCGAATATTATATCTTTAAATATGTAAAATATGCTCTGTTATTAAAAAAACCCCTATTTTTACAGATATATGAGTTCAATAAAAGTCATGGAATTATTTCACAAATAATTCTATATTCATTAGTACAGATTATAGTACATAAAATTGCAGAATCGAGCCGGAATTCGTTATAAAAAATCCAACTCAGTAGACGGGATTTAGTAGTCAGAAGTTTTTTGGCTCATTTCTCACTACAGGTGGAAACACATTGTTGTGACAAAGTTACTCTATATCAAGCTACTATATATGATATCACATTCCCTGATATCATCAATATTACTAATAAGCGACTATATTTGATATCACATTTTGTGATTTGGATATCTTCTTCAAAACCTGGTTACGAATTATTTACACATTTATGAATACTGCAGATTGTTCAGCTTTACGCTATATTCACATGAAAACTGATTGATACGATAAACACTTGCAAATGCGAGCAGCGTTGTGTCGCGACTTGTTAAGGTTAACAAGCGACAGATTATATAAGAAAAAAAAATTAAATAGCAGTGAATAGATATCAAATTAAAGAATGGGCAAACCATATGCTAGTAAAAGATTGGCTACTATATCAGATATTAAATAATGCACTTTCTTTTTGCTACAATTGAACGACTAACAAACGTAGTAAACTAAATAAGTTGGTTGCTTGCGTAAATATGGCGTTCGAAGACTTTTCTACAAAAGAAGAATTCCTTAAAATCCTTCCACTAAAGGGGCGTATTCGAGGCGAAGATATATTTTCCTCATTTAAAACTCTTGCGACGATTGAAAGTATAAGTGCAGAAATTAAATTCCATTGCTAAGACGATGCAACTTCGGTGACTAGTAAGAATATTGGATTTATTGATTCTTCATTTCCTAAATGTATATCATGCTGTTGTCTTGTAAGGAAGCATTATTCTCAAAGGGAAGGAAGGAAGCATCATAAGCAAAAATCATTAGGAAGCAAAAATATGCAAAAATAGAAATATTTTCAGTGACTTGATGTCATTTGTAATAAAAATTATTCATTTTGAAAGATCACAAAAAATACAACACATATTTAAGTTATTTTTGGAAGAGGAAGATAGGGAAGAAGATGTAACACTCTATTACATATTGATGTGAGATAAAATGGTAAAAACCTCCCATCAGGTAAGGTGCAGTAACTACTGATATCTATACTCAACTTTGAATTAGCCATGCTTATACGTCCCAAGTATGGCTTAGCTTTTATACTGCATCTTTTTATCAGGCACTCATTCAAAAAATTTAACCAGTTGCCAGTGTCTGTCGATGCGTTCAGTTCAAACCAATTGACATAGGCCTTTACCACAGACCTCTTGAGAGATGAAAGCGTAGTTAATACAGCCGCGATGGTCAGTGCATTGGTGGCTTACTGATGCTTTTGATCGGAAGACTTTCTCGTAGTGACCCTTTTTACCACATTGATGGCAAATCACATCACATCTTCGGCGGGACATCGAGTTCTTGAGTGCTTATCTTTGCCACAGAGAAAATAGGAGACTGGAGAGAGAAGTTTCATTAGCTAAAATAGCTTGTGGAATCTTCTTCTTCAGGACCTTTCTTCACTGCAGCTACCGAAGAAATATTAGACGAGGATGGGAATAAATCAAAATACATTTCAGCGAATTGCCTGATCCACAGTGTTTTCCGAAGTGACGTTGGTTTTTTTTCCTAGAAATCTTTCTCTAATACGATAACTTCTTTACCCTCTTATAAAAAAATCACTGATGTATTCATTCCGATAGGGATGAATACATCCTTATCGGAATGAATACATCAGAATCGGAATGAATACACGAATACATACATATTCAGCATTATTGGGTTTGAAATGATCTTTCACTTCCGCGTCAAACGTCGGAGATTCCCCGATTCTCCCACTTGTTGAGTTCTTAAGGAGGAAAGATGTTTTGTGAATCTTTTGCTCCGTTGCGAATGAAAAGAACATCCAGCACTGAAAGTGCATGAGTGGAGTCATTGACATACAAGAATACCCTGGGAGATAAATAGTTAAGGAGGAGTTGAATATTGTTTTTCGGAGTAAGATCTTATAAGCGAGACAGAAAATTTGAGAAAGTCAGTTTCCAGTGATGCCATTTTGCTTCAGACTCAAATTCAGCATCAAATTTTTCTGGTTTAAATAGCTGATCCATTTCCCCGGGGAAATTTCTTGTTGAATAAGTTGATATATTAGTTTAGAAATGTATAATGAAGAGAAGCTCTTTACAAAGCTTTATTCAACCAGAAATGTGCCTAAGTGTCAACAGAACACAATATCAAAATAAATTTAGAGTGATGCCACTAGAATGATATTGTCATAAACTGTGACTATAATTTTAGAATTTAACTCTACACAACAAGTAAAATATATGACATTTAGATCATTATTTAGAAATATTTTTTCTGATAAGCTTGTACATTAAATAAAATCTTGAACTTAAAACATTCAATTATTTTTGTTTTCTTGATTTAATGTTTATACTATTAATGTTCTATGATAGATAATTGTGGATAACTTTAAAATAACTGATTATGAAAGTTAATGGTAAATTTTTTTTCAAAGTGCAAAGCAATAATTAGGAGTCTCTTGAATAGGTTTCCGTAAGTGCTAAAATCTTTTGAATGCTAGTGTACAAAGACGCGATTGGTCTAAAAAGCTTTCAATAAACGTCAATATCTTGTGTAAATAAATTAATATAACAAACGACCTTATACAAATTTTAATTAGTTTAATTCATACATTTGTTTTTATTTGGTCAAAATCTTTGTTACAGAAGTCGTTTAGAATGCTCTATGCTCTATATTTTTCTTAGAGAAATATTGGCTTGGTATATTATTGGAACTTCAACTCTTTACTAATTTGTTAATGTTCTTATGCCACTCTTTGGTAAGATAAAGCTTCTTTTTTTCAACTAGCTAAACTCTCTTTTTGAAAGGTCAATCCGTTTCTACCTGTAGTTTTACAGAGATGGTTCATGTACTTGTGCGCATGTTTTTCCTGGCATTCCAAATTACAATGTTACAAATTTATGCAGTAGCGTAAGTATACCATGTGAGGCCCATGGAAAAATTTTCGAATGGGGGCCAATGCAAAGTATCATCATTGTATTTTCTTTTTAATAAAGCAATACCTATATTAATTGGTCTTATTAATAGGATATTCAATACTTCTTCTTGTTTCTTCTGTACTTATATTTCTTGCACCTTCTATGAGCTTTTTAAAAATTTTCTGATTGCGTAAATAATTTGGAATCACTTTTTTATTTATCTAGAACTGTCTCAAAGTGCTTCATGCTATGATTTACGTATTCAACTCTTAAAACAATTCCGTCTCCGTAGGTAACATTTTATTTTATTTCAAAATTTGCATTCGAACCACTGTCACCAACAACTTGACTATATCGAATGTTATATCTAAATACAGCAAATATGTAACTTTCTATACTAATTGAAAAACCATTCCAGTTTTTGCAGAAGACATGAGTCGTGCTAGCAGTTTGGCTGGTAATAATAGGGTGGCATAATAATCATATTTTTATTTCTAATTTCATAAATATATTTTTTTGTGTTGCCGTGCCAATTACTACAAATATTCCCAATAAGGTATTGTACTTATGCCAATAGCTTCTCTTACACCATTACCCATCACCAACTGCTGTCAAACAATTAAAGCTCTTTTTATCAATATCATGCCAACAAATAATCAGTTTTTCTTTTATTAGTTCTATAAAAATATTTCTGCTCATTAAAGGTAAACATATCTGACATTCATGGTAGAGAATTTTCCACACTCTAGTGAAAAATCGCTGTTTATTGCTAATGTCTCTAAAACAGAGTAATTGATTTAGGGAATGTATTTCTAAAACTCTATAGATTACTTCACTTTAGAGACAGAATTACTATTGCAGTTAAAATAATAAGAGAGTGACTAATCTGATAATAGAGAAAATGAAATTTCTTCCAGATTTTTCACGCATGTGAATGTTTCTCTATTTTTTTTTAGTTGAGAAACTAAAAACTTAAATCACATAGAAATCTTCCAGTAAGGAAAGCTACAACTTCATGTTCTACTCTATAGCGAGTACAGAAGATTTTCCGTTGAAGTTGATTTAAGAACAATCCCATGATTAGCAACACTTAATTTTTGGAAAAATAATGCAAAGAATAATATTAGCAAACACAAAGATATATTTATAAGGGAAATTAATATTATATCATATAAAATTTGTAAAGTTATTTAACAAGGAAATTAATATAGTTTGTAAACTTTTTTATAATATTTTTTTTGATTAAATATTTTTTTCTATAATTTTTCTTTAATTCTTTTTATAATTTGAACAATTTATTTCTATGACTTACAAATATCTGATAAGATAAAATAAAAAAAAGTTATTCATTATAGATTATTTATTGAATTACTTTTTAATTTCAAAAGATTAATATTTTAATTATATAAATACCACAGTTTCATAAATCTATACTGTACTTACATCTGCTTGTTTTTGTAAAGATTTCTTCATTTTGGGTTAATAGAATGTTTCAGAATCATATAATTTATGGGAGAAAAAAAATATTTGTTATAAAATATATGTTTCGTTTCTTTTTTAATTTCTAAAGATTAATCCTTTAATTACACGCCACTGTTTCATAAATCTATATTGTATTTACTTCTATTTCTATGAGTTTTGAAACGAAAAATTCTGTTCATGGTCTATTTCATTGCATGTTTTATTTTGTAGGGGTTTCAGAATTATAATGTTTCTCCTCATTGGTATGTGATTTTTTTCCCCTCTTATTCTGTCTTAATCTCTTTATTACCTTTCTCTATTTGATTTCTTTGGTTCTATGTTATTATTTTGTTGTATAAAATGAGTAGCTAAATTCTAGAATTCTTTTTTTTTTTAGCTAAATTCTAGAATTCTTTTTATTTTTTTTTTTTTCTTCTGTATTTTACTGTGTAGGCGCAGAATTGTTCGGGCTTTTTTTTTAGCTACGAGCGTTTTCGTTTCTCACTGCCTTTACTCAGTAAAGTGCATATTTATTTTCTGTTTTAGTCAGTAGTTTTTTTAAATATTTGGTTTTGTTTATTTTATTCTATTATGGCTGTTGTCGAAGGAGTTTCGCTCTCCTCAAACAGCACAACCATGTCTCTCTCCCCTGCTGACCAATCAACCAGTATGCTTCATTTGATTGACGTTAATACTAACCCGACAGCGTTTAACTTTATTCAAGAAATTGATCAACTTAATATTAGCATTAACAATTTTTCATCATTCATTGAGTGCGAAAACCTCAATGATCATCTGAACAACATTGAAAATTGCTTAAAAATTGAACCTCAAATACCTAATTTAGATCTTTTTATACAACTTACGCTTTCTAATATTACCAATAAAAACTTAAGGAAGCAAATGAGTCTCATCTTGCTGAAACTCAATGATTCAAACAACTCGGTAACTACTCCTACTAAAAAGAAAAAACTTAAGGTCACACAAAAGCAAAGAAAAAATTTAGCTAAACGGCCTAATACCAGTGATCCCACTGTTATCAAGTTATCTTCCAAATTTGCTTGCCTTAACCCCGATGAAAGTCTTGGTCCTAGTGATGCAGACAACATACCTCCTGCTAAAATTGAAGACATTTCAAAAAATGTTGATAAATTACATCTGGACGAAAACAGTATGGACACAGATCTCACTAATGACCACAATATTGCTTCTTCTTGTCCTGCACCCCATACTACTAAATATGTTCCTCCAATTATAATTGACAACATACAAAATTCTACTGAAATTCTTAAGAACTTCAACCAGATTACAAATTCAAAGATTGAAGGACGCCTTTCTGGAGGCAAATTAAAAGTTTTTCCAACCACACCTGATGACTACAGATCCATACGGAAGCAAATTGATCACCTGAAACTTAAAAGTCATACATTTGAATTGCCCCAAGAAAAGCAACTTAAAGTTGTAATTCGCGGACTGCCTTCAGATCTCCATTGATGTCATCATGCAGGAACTCCAAATTCTCAACTTTCATCCTGAATTCATAACTCCACTTCGTAATCGTGCTGGTACCGGCAATCTACCTCTGTACCTAATAGTTCTACCAAAAATGAACAAAACAAAAGAATTTTCGACCTATCCACCTTATATTACTTTAGGGTCAAAGTTGAACCACTCAGAAGAAAATCAGGACCCAGCCAATGCTATAAATGTCAAGAATTCTATCATCATAGCAAATTCTGTACAAGAGACCCTCGATGCCTCAAATGTGCTGGACCTCATGCCACCAAAGAATGCACCAAAAGGCCAGATGAAGCTCCCAAATGCGCCCTTTGCTCTGGAGAGCATACTGCAAATTTCTCGGGTTGTCCTAAAAACCCTGCTAATTTCACTCCTGCTCCTCCCCCGAAGGTCAACGCTTGGACGGAGAGACTTAAAAAACAAGCACAACAAATGAAGCCTGAGAACTCCAACCAATTGTCTCTTCCCGCTCATCAGAAGGCTTCTCCAACTCTTCCTCCTTCTTCAGATGACTTTCCAACTCTTCCTACCCAGACCTCTCACCATACTACTTCTTCCAATACTCTGCAGGCTTCCACGGAAACGCCTCCAATTCCACTCATTCTGCAACAATTAGTTGGGGTACTTTCAAATCTTTCTGTTTTAATAACTGCTCTTCAAAATCAACCAGTCAATAACATTCAATAGATCGACCAATAATTCTATCTTATGCGTGACTTGGAACTCCAATAGTCTTAAAGGAAAAATTAATGAATTACAAAATTTTATATCTGAAAATAAACCTCATGTAATTGCTCTCCAAGAAACACATCTTCGGCCAGGCGATTCCTTCAAAATTCCAAATTATATCATATATCGCTCCGATCGTCTTACCCACAGAGGAGGAGGCACGGCTATCTGCATTCATAAAAATATTAATCATCATCAAATTCATTTTACTACAACCAGCTTTGAAAACTCTGCTATCGTTATTAATCTCAAGAATAACCTAAAAATTACTGTTGCTAGCATTTATCGCCCTCCAATTGGTAGATTCCTCACACAAGAACTTGATACAATAGCGAACTCCAATCAACAAGTACTTCTACTTGGTGACTTCAATTCCAAGCATCCTGCATGGAATAATGGACGCAGCAACATAAATGGTTCTATTCTCTTCGATTGGACAAATCTTAATGCATTCAATGTTATTGCTCCTAATGATCCCACATATTTCTGCCTTCACAATCCTTGCAATAGTACTCTTGACATCGCACTTCTTAAAAATTTAAACGCCGGGCCTGCTTCTTCTATCAACGATCTTTCCAGTGATCATAACCCTGTGATAGTTGAAGTCTCTCATAATTCATTTACGCCCTTCCTCAATAGCATAATCACAACTACCAATTGGAATATTTTTACTAAAATTCTCTCTCAAAGCATTCCTGGTAATCCAGTCATCTCCAATATTCAAGATATTGACAAATAATTGATAAATTCAACTATGCTGTTACTTCTGCTATCAACCTTGCTAGCAAATCTAAAGAACTCAGTACACCACACCAAAAACTTCCTACTGAAATCACCTCTAAAATTGCGGAAAAAAACAGAATTCGAAAATTATGGCAAGATACCAGGTTTCCTCCGTTCAAGCAATCCGTCAACAAGCTTCAAAAAGAAATAAAGCAAATGATTCACAAATTAAAAAATGACAGATGGAATGAATTTTTATTAGGCCTAAATCCAGAAGATAATTCTCTCTTCAAAATTAACAAACATTTTACCAAAAAATATCCCAAAATTCCTCCACTGGTTGGATCCTCAGGTCTTATATTCTCATCTTCTGATAAAGCGAACTCTTTTGCTGAAAACCTTGAACTCTCCTTTCAAGAAAACACTGAACCTTGCGATTACTCACAAATTGAGCATGTTGAAGATACAGTAACTTCCTTTCTAGCTGATCATCAAAATTATCATAACAATATTTTTTTCTCCATCTGACATAATTAACTTAATCAAGAATCTCAACATTCGGAAATCTTCTGGACCTGACAACATTCCAAATAAAGCCTTAATGTGTCTCCCCCTTAATGCCATTACTCATCTTGCAAAAATCTACAACAGCTGTACTAAATATCACTACTTCCCTCCTATCTGGAAAAAAAGCAAATATCATCATGTTCCCTAAACCTGGCCAAGATAGGAAATTTCCTCAAAATTATCGGCCCATCAGTCTCCTTAGCTGTGTAGGAAAACTTTACGAAAAACTCTTAGTGAAACATATTACTTCTTTTTGCGATAAAAATTCCATAATTCCAGCAGAACAATTTGGATTCCGTCAACATCACTCAACTTGTCATCAACTTCTACGTGTCACCAATATCATCACTGAAGGATATAACTATAAATTTTTTACAGGAGGTGTCTTTCTAGATGTCAAAAAAGCTTTCGATCGACTGTGGCACAATGGACTGATCTACAAAATGATCAAACTTCAATTTCCAACTTGGATCACACTTATCATTACAAATTATCTTAAAAATAGAACCTTTCAAGTTCGACTTCATAATGAATTCTCCAAAATCGGTCGTATTTGTGCTGGTACACCTCAAGGAAGCGTGCTAAGTCCTATTCTCTACAATATCTTTACCTACGACTTTCCTCAATGCACTAACATTTCCACTTGCCTATTTGCTGACGATTCTGCTGCTCTTGCCCAAGGTGCTTCTATTCTTTATGTCATCAATACTCTTCAAAATTTTCTGAATATCCTAGAGGATTGGCTAACTAAATGGCGCATCGCAATTAATGTCTCTAAATCTCAAGCTATCATTTTCCGAAAAGGACACGCCAGACAACCATATATTAATCTCTCCCTTTTTGATCAACAAATTGAATGGGCAACTAATATTAAATATCTCGGCTTAATTATAGACAATAAACTTACGTTTCGAGCTCATATTCAAAAAATCAAAGAAAAATGTTGGAAAAAATTTTATCTCACTCTACCACTCATTAATAAATTTTCTAAATTAACTTTGTCAAACAAACTTCTTCTCTACAAACAAGTTCTTAGGCCTATCCTTACCTATGCTGCCCCAATCTGGGGTCTAGCTGCACAATCTAACAAGAAATCTGTACAAATTATTCAAAACAAACTTCTTCGTATTATCACTGGTGCACCCTGGTTTGTCCGCAACTCTACAATTCATCAAGATTTAAAAATTGATTCTATTGACAACTATATTACTAAACTTTCTAGAAATTTCTTCAATACCATTGCTACTCACGAAAACCCTCTCATCAAGGCACAAACTATATTTACGCAATTGAATGGAAAATACAAGTATCCTTTCTCTACTTCTAAATGGAATCGAAGCCTCAAACCACCATAATTTCCTGCTCACTTATCGCTTTTTAGATATTTTACTTCAACGCATATTTACTGATCATAAATTTCTTGTTACGTTTCCATCACCGATGATTACATTTTTCTTACTTTCTTTTTTTTTTTTTCTCTCAAATCATACGATATTCTATCATTATATGTACATGAGAAAGAAGACTAAAATTAATTATTTTTTGAAGAATTATTTCAAATTTGTTTTTATCAAATTTTAACCTTTTGATATTGTATATAAGTATGATTCTTTTATTTTAATCTGATTTTGGCAAACTATCTAAATTTAATATTTCCAAAATGCTCACTTTTTTTATTCCCATGTTTTTATTATTTGAACATAATGGGAAAGTGTAAGACATCTTGGCAAGAAGCAAGTAACTTTTCATTTGGTATTTTATTGAATTATTGGGCATTTTTACAGGGCTTAGTAGCTGTAGTAACTGGTGGAGCTTCTGGTCTTGGAAGAGCTACAGCTGAAAAATTTGTACAGAAAGGTGCTAATGTATTAATATGTGACCTTCCAACATCCTCTGGAGCAGCTATTGCTAAAAGTCTAGGACAAAATTGTATATTTTCACCAACAGATGTAAGTATTATAGAGCAATGCCCTCTTATTGTTTTTAAATTTCAGACTTCTTTTAGATTTAATGCAAATAAATTGATATATAAAATTATTTAACTTTTCATTATTATAATTTTTATTATTGTAACTTTAAAAAATACATTTGCACAGCTACTATAACAAAAAGGCATATCATTTTGAGATAATCCAAAAAATATTTAATAAAACAAAAACATTTATTCTTTATGAGTTCAAATAGCTTAAATTCAAAATCAATTAAGCTTATTAGTCAATTAAGCAAAGGCAATTAAGCGTTAATTTTATTTTTTTGTCATTTTTTTTCTAAACTTGTAAATTGGATTAACTTTTTCTGTGTACTTTCTCATGATAGAAATTATGGCAAAATTATTTTAGAAATATATTACTGTAATCTATATTACTTTTATTAATTTGGATTTGTGGATTTGTTATATGTAGTCATTTCAAAAATAAAAGCTTTTGCTTTTAGAAATGGAATATGATTTGAATTATTTTAAATGAACAACAATATATATATATATTGAAATTATAGACTATTGAAAAGTCTTATTTATAATCCATTTATAGTTATAGTCTGTATCTCTTTTTATATATATATATATAAAGAGATACAAACTATAAATGAGACTTTTCAATAGTGTCTTGGATAATTTTCAGTAGTTATTGATTCTTATTGATAAATAGTTAAGTAGAGGTAGTGTGATGAACCCAAAATGGCAAATACATACCACTACCTACCAATTTAAATAACCACTAGCATTACCTTAAATTTCACATCAGCAGGAAATAACGTTTGCAACTATAGCTGTAATTTATAATATTTTTAAGTAATGGACAAATTATTGAAAAAAAAAAAAAAAAAAAATTTAGGAAGCTTTTATTAAGAGTTAATTTAAAAATGCTTTAAAAGGCCTATTTGTATGTTAAAGTTATTTAAATATAAACATCATCACATTTAGGGAACATTTATTAATTCTTGTATATAACTATTTTACTAAGGCTGTTGTTTTTAACTAAAGCTCATTTTCTCATGGCATTTATTGCATGGCTAATATTTACACACTTTGCCAATTATTCTGCGAAAATCAGAACTTACTACTAAATTGTCAAAGTATCACAATTGTGTACTAGTATTATTTGTTTTAGAAACACAAATAAGTGTTATAAAAGACTTTTTTAATGAAGGGGGAAAAAAAAATTTTTAAAGGAAAAAAATGTTTGGTGCAATAAACTATAAATTGTGATAAATTACAATGTTTACATTCATGTATTTTTTTCTAATACTTGAACAAATTAGCATAAAAAAATCATTTTGTTATGTGTTAGTTATAAGATATATATATATATATATATATATTGTAAGCTATCAATATATTAATAATTAATATTGATATTTTTTTAATGGATTTCTTTGTCATTGTAGTAAATAGAAAACTAGTTTCAAAATATCCATGTAATTATTTTTGTAGATTGTTTTATTAGCTTTTATTCCTGTTACTTTGATGTAATTAAATATCAAAAAGAAAATTACTAGAATTATAACTTAATAAACTTTCGATTAAAAAGCTTCTCCTTTTTTATACTTATATAAATAATTTTTATATTGAAGTTAAATCCAATTATTAATAATTTGTCACCTAAAATTTTATCATTTTTTTAAATGGTTTATTGGCAAAATTCCTTTAAGAGTCTATATTTTTATTTTTCAGGTAACTATGGAAGCTGATGTTAAAAATGCATTTGAGTCTGTAAAATCAAACTTTAAGAAGCTGGATGTTGTTGTAAATTGTGCTGGTGTCAGTGTTGCATTTAAAATTTACAATTTTTTTGAAAATAGACCACAAACAGCTGAAGACATAGAAAAAGTTATAAAAGTTAGTAAATATTTAAAAATTTGCTATAATAAATTATTTTCTTAATATTATTAATATATTTTCTTAAATTACCTTTAAATATTATTGTTTAGTATCTTACTTAAGTTATTAAATCCTAAAAAGTTTTTAATAATTTGGAGAGGTACTTTATTTACTTTTAATAATATTTTAAATTGAATTATGGAAGCATAACTTTTTACCTATATAATTTTATATAAAAATTTTAAAGTGCTATTTTTTTTTGTCAATTTCTGTAATGATTAACTTGCAATTTAATTTTTAAAAGGATAGATTTAGAGTTATGTAACATTATAATTTTAACTGTAATATGATGTATTTTCCAAATAAACTTCCATTAATGTATTGTTTAAAACCATATTTCTTATTTATTAAACATTTATATGAACAACAATTTGTTTCAGGTAAACACTGCTGGTACTTTTAATGTCAATAGATTAGCTGTTGAGCTGATATCAAAGAATGAGCCAAATTCTGATGGTCAAAGGGGTGTAATTATAAATACATCTGGTACATCAGCGTTCGAAGGCATCATAGGACAAACAGCTTTTTCTGCAAGTTGTGGAGGTATAGCTTCTATGACCTTACCCATGGCAAGAGACTTAGCACCTTATGGTATTCGTTGCTGTACAATAGCTCCAGGTATTAACAATTATAATAATTCATTACAATTCAAATGACCTTTTTATTTTTGATACAAAAATAT
Organism: Caerostris darwini; assembly: GCA_021605075.1. Taxonomy (NCBI): domain Eukaryota; kingdom Metazoa; phylum Arthropoda; class Arachnida; order Araneae; family Araneidae; genus Caerostris; species Caerostris darwini. The sequence continues at coordinate 247,809 of BPLQ01010132.1, forward strand.
TCATCTCTTTATAGCAAGATTAACTAATTTTAATAATCTTTATAAAATTATGAAATTTGCTGTCTTTAGATGTAATTATCTGACGATCCTTGCATTTAATCTTTGTTCCAAAGAATTTTGAATGTATATTTAAGCTCATTTATAAATGGGAGTTATTAGTTTGTCATGCCTAATTTGTCTTCTTGTTATTAATATAAAGTTCCACAATACAAGTTAGTTAAAAGTTTCTCTTGTGAATATTTTGGTGGTTCATGAGCTTGGATGAGAAAAGAAAAAAGTTTATTTTAGTTGGCTTTTAATTTCTCTCATAAATTATATTATTCATTATATTTATGATTTCCAATAAAAATTATAGATTATTTTCTGTTGGAAAACAAATGCACACATGATAAACAGCATCAATATTCACATAGGCAATTTTCTATTAAAATTTGAATTTGCTTGCACCCTTTGATGTATTTTTATTATTATTTCATGTATTTAAAAAGTATAAGTTACTATATAACATTTATGGTTAATTATTTTGCTCATTAAGAATATTATTCTGAGAAAGAGATCTGCATTCTTCATTTTATTGGAAAATATGGTCTGTGACCTTCATCTAATACAGGCAAAAAGAGTCTGTGAAATAAAAAAGGATTAAGAATCTTGTTTAAAACTTATTAGATGGTTTTGATATAAAATTTTAAACTATTAATTAAATCTATCGGAAATGAAATCTAGTAACATAGTATAACTAAAATGTTCACTCCTGTTTGTTCAGAAAATTAAAATAAATTTGATTTCTTTGTCGAATATTTTGTGTCCATTATTTTGCAAACTTGCAAGTGTATTTTATTTAATTTTGTTATTGTGGTAAGAATTACTGAATATATATATTACTTTATAACCTATAATTATCTCAAGATAATGACTTTTGTAGAAATCTCTTTGAGAAAAGTATATTGAGAATTGTTGATTTTTGATTAAACACTAAAATTAGTTAAACAATTAGAATTCATATGGTAGTTTATGAAGATAAGCTTTTAGATAATTGTACTTTTTAAAGCAATTTTTCCATATATTTTGTTGTTTTTTAATATTTTAACTGCTGTTTCTTTTGAAATATTTATTTAATGAAAGGATCAGTTAGAAAAAGCTAATTGAATAATTTTAATATATGGTATCCCCCCTTCTCTTTCTAAAGGTTATTTTAAAAATATCAATTATATATGCAAACATTCATTGAATTTATTCTTGCATAAAACTTTTTCAAAATTGTTTATTGTGTTTTAATCTTAGTGTAATTTTATTTCTCTTTCAGAAATTACATTAAAATTTTAAGTGTACCTATGAATTAAAATCATATTATATTTATAACATATTTTCTTTTAATTTTTTTGTATAGGATTCATGGAAACAGAATTAAATAGCACCCTTCCTGAAAGCGTTGTTAGATTTATAGCTGACAGAACACCATTTCCTAAAAGGTTTGGAAAGCCAGAAGAATATGTTCATTTAGTGGAAACTATCTTAGCAATTCCCATGTTAAATGGTGAAATCATAAGGCTTGATGGTGGAACAAGGTTTCATTTATAACAAAATAACATTGTATAATTAATTAGGTTCATGTAATGCAATATATCATTAAAATTCATTGTTATAGTTTTAACATAATGCTTTTTTTTCCAGATTGCATTTTTTTTAATTCAAATCTATAGACTAAAATTTTAATTAGAATGTTTGTACTTTTGAAAAAATTAGCTAAGAACATGTAATTTTTTTCTTCTGAGGCATTCACATAAAATTATTTTACATTTTTCAAAATACAAATCAATCTTTCAATTATTTTGAGATATATTTTACATTTAGA
>BPLQ01010133.1:0-45839 GCA_021605075.1 Caerostris darwini
CATGAATTTACTAATAACTTCTAACTGATGAAAGCACATAATATTGCAAAAGTATTAGTAGCAATAGCACATAATATTGCAATGCACATAGTCTTGCAAGTGAATATATACTACTGTGTCCAAAAAGTAAGACCAAAATTTGAATTAATTGTGAAAAGAGCTTGTATTAAATTTTGCTTGTGGAAACGTATAGAATATTGCAGAAAGCATTCAGTGGGCATTCCTATAAGGGAAAGAAATGTTTAGAAGTGGTATAAACAGTTCAAAGAAGACAGAGAACGCGTTGAAGACGTAGAGCCCTCTGGTCGACCATCAACCTCACCCGACGAAGCTCACGTCAAAGAAATTAAAGATTTGGTTCTTACAATTAGAGACCTTGCTGCTGATGTTGGATTATTAAAAGGATCGGTCAATTCTATTTTGGGCCTCAAAAGCGTCAAATCTCGATTGGTACCGAAAGCATTGAATGCGCCAACTCCCACTGCATTGATTCTTCGTGACTTTTCGCCAAATATGAAACCCATATCGTTCTACAAGCACCTTATTCATACCGTGGGACTTCTGGCTATTCCCTAAACTCAAAAAACTACTCCGGGTATACCGTTTTGAGTCGATTGAAGAGATTCAACGTGAATCGGCGCGCGTTTTGAAAGTCATCCCTGCCGATGATTTTTTAGCATGCATTGAGGATTGGAAAAAAAGTTGCTATAAGTGCATTGTGTTTGGAGGGGATTACTTTGAAGGCAATGAAATAAATTGGGAAGAATAAATAAAGAGTTTTTGGAAAAAAAAAAAAATGATTCTTCTTACTTTTTGGGCATAGTAATATATTCATACATATTCAATCCAAATTTTTATTGGGCTTTGGAAAATAGTAAAAAAAAATTTTGCTATTTTTAATGAAATGCGATAAAATATTTATGTGCCAATTTAATATCCTTACATATTAAAGATCATTTTATTTGCTGGTTAAGCGAAAATTGAGTAACGGATAAAATAATAATACATATCTAGAACAATGAAGTTAAATTGGATTGTATAAATTTAGGTATAACATTTTTCAATAATCAAATTAATATTATTATAATATTATTAATAAAATTAAATTAAATTCAAATTAATATTATTAATAAATTTCAATAATCAAAATTAATATTATTATACTGATTTAAGCTAGAATAATATTACAAAATTATATTGATATTTTTTATTATCAATGATTACAATAATAATTTTGTTTTCAATTAAAAAGGGTCTTAAAAATTAATTAAAAATAATTACTAAATAAATACGTTAGACATTTATTTTAATAATATTTATCATAAACCGCTAATATTACAGCGATACTTTTTCATTTGCTTAATAAAATATGAATTTTAAATATAAATGAAGGCATATTTTCTTACCCCTATTTGATTTTAAACATTTGGCAAATTTCAAAATTATAGTAAGGTGGCGCCATCTATTAGTTATCCAGAAACTTAAGAGTTGGATTTTTATTTTTATTATCAATGATTACAATAATAATATTGTTTTCAATTAAATAGTGCCTTATAAATTAATAATGTTTTAAAAATAAGAATGAACATAAATAAATTAATTTGCCAAACTTTTATTTTGATAACAATTATTATAAACCACTAATAATATAGCGATATTTTTTTCGAGTGCTTAATAAAATATGTTAACTTTAGATATAAATGAAAGCATGGCCAGTATTGGTCATTTGGTATATTTAAGGAATACAGTAAGGTGGCGCCATCTATTATATATTCAGAAAGTTAACAGTTTGATTTCTATTTTTTTTTTTTTTTTTTTATCAACTTGCAAAACCTTTTAAAATCAAAGCCAATAACATATTTATGTTTATTTTAAATCAATGTTTATTTTCAATTTAAGTGAGTTCGTGTATATTTCTTCTAACCTGTATTTCTCGGAATACCAATATTTCAAAGAATTCAGTATGATTTTTTTTTTTTTATTAAGGAAAGGATATTATCCAGTTGTTTATTTTTATTATTTAAACAAGTTTTATAACTTTTCAGCAAAGCAAATAGTCTTATTGGTTGTAAAACTTAATTTTTTTATACATATTTGTTACACTTTAATGGGGTTTTTTTTCCAATCTTTAAAAAAAATTCTAATAAATTAAATAAGTAAACATAACTATGCCGTTTGAACAAAAAAGTCTCTTAAACTATATTGTAGAAATTACATTGTTTAGTTAAACATAATTAAACAAATTTAAGGAACACTCAATTCCAATCATGAATTGTGATTTTTAAAAAAAATCAAATTAATCAGACCAAAACGTTGTTATAAACTTAGTATGCTGCATAAATTAATAGAAAAAAAAAGTTAAAAAATCAAAAATTTCACATAAAATTTCATATAATATTTTTTATACATTTAACTGTTAAATTATTAAATAACCTTGCATAGTATTCCTACGATGAACATTATATTTGCTATTCCAGAATTTTATTAAGTAATTTTGGAGAGAAAATTACTATTTAAATTTTAAATTGACTTTTTCAGTTAAAAAAAAAATGTGACAGATTGGAAAAAAATACTTAATGTATAGTTGCTGAAAAGTGAAAGCTGAGTTGGAAATCTATTTATCTAAAAAAAAAATGTATATTTAATTCTAATTGAGCAATTTCATAGCAAGAAAAATATTTCAAAAATACATTATTTTGAAAATTACAAATTTACTAATCCTATTTAAAAAAAGTATTAAAAAAAAGCCAGCAAATTATTCTCAAAATCTACTTATCTACAAAAATCTACTGTAATCTCAATATTATTATTATTATTATTTATTTAGAAAGAGTGTCATCAAACGTTGCATATTTTCAAAAAGGGCAGGAATTTAATCGATAATTTTTCTGTTGTTGTTGAAACATAATTGATTTTCCATTATCCTACTTTTAAAAGGCTGTAAAAAAAAAAAAAATTCACAATTACATCAAATTTGAACTGAAGATACATGAAAAAGGGTAAACGGCACGGCACCAGAAAAAAGTTCCAAAGTGAATTAATAGATGACGCTATAAGCTGTATGACGAAAATGGATTGGGCTCCAACGGTATTTTGAATCAAAATTATGACGGCTTTAGTTTCTCATTAAACCCATCTTACAGCTCAATGTGCTTGATTGTTTCGTTTTTTTTTTATGGAAAAAAATGACTTCCAAGTCATTTAACACTTGAGGCACTGTTAGTGGAAAGCCCGTCCACCACGGCACATTGGATGGAAAAAATTAGATTTTTATTGTCTTTCGGACAAAAACTGCATAAAAAGCAACAATTAATTCGTAATTAGTAATTTTTCGATTAGCTACGTATGATATTACGATGATTTACTACGTATGATATTAAATATAAGTAATTCTTGTTTTCTAGTGATTCTTCTCTCTAGAAGAATCCATTCTTTGAATAGAAATGGAATTTCTTTTTTACTTGATCATAAACGCTCGATAATAACAATGGGTTTTTTTTTTTTTTTTTTTTTTTTTTTTTTTTTATGGCAGCTGTCTCATTTTCGATAAAAAAAACTTTTGAATGCACATAACTCGATTTATTCTTCGAACATATCACTGCTGCTTGTTTAGGTCTGTCGTTTCTTTAAATCACTTTTAACATAATACTTTTCTTATCTAGGATTCATTCTATTCTTTATTGTTTGGATAAATGAAATAAAAATTGTACAAAACCTATACTACTACTAAAAAACTGCAGTGTCTAGACTAGTGAAATATATATTAAAAAAGAATCAATATATTAAGTGCATTGTTAAGTAGATACGACCTTCATAATTCAAATTTTTTTTTCTTTCTACGAAGAACTTTCCTTTATTTCAGTCCTTCATAAATATTATAACACAAAATCCTGCTGAACATTTAAAAATTCTTAACATAAAAATAATGCATATAATTCTTCTATATACTTTAAATATTTTCTTAAAATTAGGTGATTTTTTAGGGGAACAATTTTTAATGTATAGCTTTATTTTTCTGAAATTTCCTTTAATTTGTATAATATTCGTCAATCAGTGAAGAATTTATCAAAAAATTTAAATTAGAATTGAAATTAAATGCAAATAATTCTATATTAGTGAATATCCCAAATAGTTTAAATGATTTTTCTTCAGAACAGTTCGGAGGAATTTTTTTAAAATTATTGAAATACTTTATCTTTGTACACATTTTTGTATTGCATAACATCTACAACTTAGGATTTCACATAAAACAATTTCATTATTATTTTTTTTTTTTTTTTATTGGTAAAAATAAGGGTAAAAATGGCAAAAAATTGATAAGTACTGTTAAAGAACTTGATAACTCAAAATGAAATCAATACTTTTTAATTTTCTAAGTTTGTATTTGTTTGCACTAACATTTTACAAGGAATACAACTCTTTTAAATTTACTGCTTTATCATTTATTATTTTGAATTGGTTTTAATTTTGTACTATTACTATTACAATTCAATTACTATTCAGTTATTTTTCATGAAAATGTTTTGTTAGATTAAATAATTATTTTTAAATAAAGTATCCAACATTATGAGCTTTGCAGTTCATTTTGGTTTGCAATCTTTATAAAGATAAATTGTGATATATGAAAAGTTCATATAAACCTTTCAAAAAATTTGGCGCCTAGTAATTTCGATAAAGGTATTAGAATAATCAATTTCAATTGTGTTATTTAGATTCTTTTTTGAAATCTTGTATAAGGATTGCAATACCGGTATATCGGGATACCGAATACCGGTATTTTGAGTCATTTGTACAATTTTGTAATACCGGTATTCACAAGTTTAAATACCGTTTTTTCGGTATTTAGTATAAATTTAGAATTCTTATCTAGGAAATTCTTATTCTTATATGTAAATTCTTATTCAGAATTCTTATCTGAAAACTAGAAATTCTTATCTGTGAAAACAAGGTTTAGTTGCGAAGAAAGTGTGTAATATTTCGATAGTTTTTAAATTGGTGAGTTTGTTATTCACATTGTATTTGCATATCATACTTTAGAGTTCAAACTATTTTTCAGATTTATTATATATATATATACTCATAAATAATACCCCATAAAATGAATAACTTTAAAGAACATAAAAAAGCAGTTGATAATACATCGGTTTATGTTTTTTAAGATCACATTTCAAAAATTTGTACCACAGACTGAATAGTGATATTTACACTTTTTTTGTGGTTTAAATAAATAAGATATTCCTTTACTTTTTTGTAATTCTTTATATACTGTTATGATTTATAAATTACAAATTTTTTTGTGATATTTACAATTTCTAATAAAACTGGCAAATAAAACAAAAGAACATCTCTATTTTCTTTCTTTTTCTAAAATTTCTACTACCGGTATTAAAACCGGTTATCCCGGTATTAAGATCTAAAAAATACCGAATACCGGTATTGAACTTTTGGTCCAATATTGCAATCCCTAATCTGGTATAAGCTGCAAAGTTTAATACTATTTATTTATTATTTTTTTTAAACGATTTTACTCAAATTCTCTGTCCTCTGTTTACTTTAAAATGTGAAACACTGCACGAAAACGGGACACTATGACATGAAAATTGAAGATTTTAAAAAAATTAAAAAATTAGAAGTTTAATTTTTATTGAATTGTATTCATAGAAAAAATAATTGCAATCTTAACTTATACATTTGTGAGCGTGCTTCCTCCTACGCACTACAACAGCGCTTCCTACGGCGTTCAGGAGAAATGGTCTGTAGGCATCAAAACTCTCATCCGAGAGGAAGTACAGGGCCAACCAGCGCTGCCGCTAAGAAATGTTCAGTTTACAATATTTCTTCCTGAGAAGAAATATCTTAATTTTTGGCTCAGAAGCGGAATCCTTCCACGAATCTTTAATTAGATTTTAAATGTGTTACATATTGTATATTTTAATTATATGTATGTGGTGTTTTTGCGCGTGTAAATAAAGCTGTGTGTCTCAAATTTCAACCTAATCACACCCATTTTCAATCAAGCTGCGCAACAATTTGTGGGTTGCTCTCCAACGTGGGTCGCCCTTACCTGCATGCTACACATTTTGTTTTAATCGCAATAAATAAATTGGTATGAAACGATGATACTAAATTTAATTTTCTCGGTATTTAAATTTTAAATTACTTTTAGTTCTTTGGAAATAGTTGAGAACACAAATTAAAATAGAATATTTTTTTGTAATCGTTATCCAAAAGATTTTTTCAGTAAATTAGTTCGTTAGTTTTCCTTAAATACGTTATTAACAGAATTTGCAGTTTTTATTTATTAAAAAAAATTTGGTTTTAATTTTTTTAATGCTTTACTTATGCAATAGACAACCACAGGTTTTGGGTTCGTGTCCCCCCGGTGCCATCGATGTTTGTAGGGGTTCGGAATCCACTTTAAGCCGTAGGTCCCGGTCTCATATGACTGTTGAGCGTTGGGCGTAGAGCTGATAACCCTACGGTTTTTTTTTAAGAGAAACAAATTGAATCTTTGATATATATATATATATATACATATATATTCAGTTGTATACTTTTCAAATATTAGTTAAGAATGATGGAAATTATTCATTTATGTCATCACAAAAATCTAAATTTCTACATATTTTCAAAATATTTCAGTGTTGAGATGATGGAGGGAGAAGATTAAGTGGAGAGGGGGTAAATATTTTTTCAAAAATCTGCGCAAAAAGAAGTTTACAGCTATATTCGTAGAATAACACTGAATTACGATATCGGAAATTAAAGCAAGAATTGTTCTAGGTGATTGTTGCCAGTTCCTACAACCATTTATACTAACGTAGAACTTCACACATAGCGTCTCTTAAAGCTTTTTCACTCAGTTTTATTCCTATTCCTTTTTTTTCTTGAAACTTTAGACCAATTTTATAAGAACGACGCATTATTAGTGAAACAGTTTCACCCCGATACCATCAAAAATGAATGATTAAGAAAATGGGTATTCCAATATCAGAAAAAGTAGGCCGTTTGATACTGGAATCAGAAACTTCGTAAAGATCCAGATAAATACAGAGTGGTTATAATTAAAGTGTCCTTATTCAGACCCCTCTAGAACCCATTCTGCCTATCGGAATTAGATTAAACTTGGTATAGTATACGTTATATGGACCATGAGGAAATGCTTCCTGTAATAAAAAAGAAAATAGTTTATATTTTTATCACCAGGGGGAAATGTGACTCCTAAAGAAGGACAAAAAATCTGTCAGAATCATTAAAATTTATTCAAGTACAGAATGTACTCACCGTGGGCTCCATTGACATCAATTATGGGTTGAAAGCGCATTATAACGTGTTCAATATAAGCGCAAAGAAACTGTTGATGGATTTCAGCAACATTACGTGTAACGCTGGATATCAACTGAGGTAAAGTCCTAATTCCTCTTCCAATTAACACTGTCTTTTAGGTATCCCAGCGACCAGAAATCACATAGATTTAATTAGGGTGAATGAGGAAGCCAGGTAAAGCTCTGGATATTACACGATTCCCTCCAAAGTTAGTACGAAGCAGTTCTTTGACTCGGAGCCCAATGTGGGAAGTTGCTCCATCTTGCATGAAGACAGTGGTCTGCAAAAATTTCCGTTCCTGTAAAGCAGGAATGACCTGCTCTCGAAAGAGTTCACTGTACCGTGCACTCGTGAAAGAGCACATTTTAGGACCATGAGGAGTGAGAGTTTCAAAGAAAAATGGTCTGAGGATAAAATCGGCAGTAACTCCACACCATGCAGTCATGTAATCAGAATACAGTGGTTGTTGATGCAGGACATTAGGAAGTGAAGCACCTCATATGCGACAATTTTTTATTATTCACAGCTCCATCTAAAGAAAAGTGCACCTCATCTGGTCATAGAATCTACCAAGGCCACGCGTCCTCAACTTTCATTCTCGCCAAAAATCGGCAAACAAATTCATAACGTGTTTGGTGGTCTTGAGGTTGCAACATTTGCACCACGTGGATTTTATACTGATACAATTTTAAAATGAATCACAGAATTTTTAGTACTGCGGACCACGGAATCGCCAACATGATTACAATTACAGGAGCTAATTATGCAAATAGATTGATTGGTTACTAAATTTATGCCTTGTGAATTAATTAATTACTGATTATTAATGTTCTTGCTTATTTTAATATTTCTGCTGTATAATATTAATTTTGAAAGAAAATAAACTATCAGAATACTTAAGATTAATGAAGCGAAAATTAAAAAACACTATAGAAATTTTTTCAGAGAAAAAGAATTTTTAATTTAATAAAAAACAGATTGCAATAACGTTTAAAGATCATTTATTACGATGAAATAGCTGAGCACTGCGCAAGCATCACTACCGCCCAGAGCCAACTGAAAGATAATGAAAAGGCTGTCGACATGATCCGTCAAATTCTTCAACATCAGAACATCCTGATTGACGCAGGTGTCATTAAACCGGCTGCCATGAAAACCACCATGGAGGGACTTGCAAAAGCGGAAGCTGCGCTGGCAGAAACAACTAAACGGGTAAGTGAGCTTGGATTATGTCCACTTACTAACTGCGCTCGGCATAGTAACGCGCAAGTCAGGCTACCTACTAAAGGCAAAACTAACCTTAAGAATAATAAGAAATCTAAAAGACCCGCCGCAACTAATTCTAATGATGGCTTCGTTAAACCACCTAAAAGACATACGGCTCGTATTAGTGTAGAAACTAATGCAACTAACCCTATTGCTACTGATAATCAATTTGACCAATTGACTGATGATGAGACTGTTCCTGCCAATAATGTGGACACGTCGGAAGCTGCTCAACCTAAACTGCCACCCATTATGGTGCGGTTTAAAGATGACCTCAAGGATCACGTTGCTGTTATTAGCAATCAGCACAAGGAGAATGTACGAATTAAGCTTGCCGGTGAGCAGCTTAAAATCTTTCCTGCCAACTCGGACATTCATAGAGCTGTTACACGTTATCTCACGGAACAGACACTCGAATTTTTGTCATCACGCCAAAAAATCAACGCCCGCTGAAAGCGGTGCTCAAGGACTGCCCGTCAGCTACTCTGTTGATGAAATTGCTGCCGGACTATCCGAACTTGGTCTCAAGTTAGACCAAGTCCGTCAGTTATCCAACCTCAAGACCAAGGCCCCCATCCCGGTGTGGCAACTTACTTATCGAAAGGCCCCGGAGAATGTTAAAATCTTTGAAGTAAATAGACTCCTTCACTACTCTGTTCGAGTTGAGAAGTTTAACCGACGGCCGGGAGCATCACAATGCTTCGCTTGTAACCTTTTCCACCATTCTTCGAAAAATTGTAGTTACAAGAAGCGATGCCTCAAGTGTGGGGGCGAACATACCTTAAAAGACTGTCATATCAAGGAACGATTGGAAAATCCTGTTTGCATCAACTGCCACCAGATGGGGCACCTCGCCGCATGGCGCGGTTGCCCGATGTTCCCCAAGCCACGCCTGCCGCCCAATCAGGGCCTGCAAGACCCGCCTTCACCAGCCGGCCTGTCTCGGAGGGTGTGTCCTTTGCCAGCTTACTCCAAGGTTCCCCGAAAATGTCACATGCCACGCCTTTGGTCACTAAAAATGCACCTACTAATAATAATAATCCTATTGCTAATAATACTAACATTACTGCTGACTCAGCTAATAAAGCGCTTTTTGTTTTAACTGAGATTGTCAATCTCTTTAATATGTTTGGCGGCCTAGACAATATATATATGCAATTCAAGAATGCAAATAACCCTTTTGAAAAGATGCAGCTTCTGTTTACTTTAATTAAATAATTGTTTTATTTTTCAATTGCGCCATTCCTTTTTTACTCCGCGTTTTTATTTACTTTTTCTTTCTTTTTTACTAACACTGGACATAATTATGCTCACTGCTTTTGTTTTAGTCATGTTTGTTTTTTCCCATGAACTTTTATGTACCAGATTTGGAGTCTAGGGCCATAAACCGGCCAAGGTACTCCGTGCGTGGAATGATGATGATTTATTACGATGAAAATGCGTTACTTTTAAGTTTATAAAAATTTCATCCTTGTATAATTGTTAACTATGAGTATACATAATTTAACTAGGATGCTTATAGCATCTATAGGAATCGAGTTGGAGATATGAGTTGTATGTTGGCTTAAATAGGATCATTTGAAATGACACAAGTTTCGGCAACATTCTTCTAGGGTTGGTAGGTTGATGTAAATCATAAATTAGAGAGACATTCATGAAGGCATTTACATCTGTGTTCCTCAAGTGTGTGTAAGCGTAATAACTGTTCCATATTTCAAATTGAGTATCGGTGAATGTAAATCTACTTCAAATATGCATTTAAATGTACTGAATGTCCTCAAGATCAAGTGTTCGGCATTTAGGAAAAAATATTCTTAACCCTTGTGTTGGTTTGATATGTATAAATTTTATCAAATTTTTAACATCTAACACCAACACCTTTTTCAAAATCTATACTTTTGTTCCAAATTTTATATTCATGGATATTTTGGTTCTAATTCTACAACAACAAACGGATGTGCACAATCTGAAATTCATTATTATTATTTAGCAATATGTAATTCATTACCTAATAATTATTTATTAACTTAATTAGTTTATATAACTATATTATACCTGTAATCTTTATTTTCAACTTTATTTTATTTTTTTATTATTAGCAGTTCTAGCAACACTTTTTACTTCACAACATTAGATGTCGTGCTAGAGCTAGTGAGTAACACGCTTTTATTCCCTACTTTCTCTTTCTTTTCCTTCACTGTGGTTGTGCCTTTACTAACACATTTCTCTATCAGTATTTTTGTCGGTCTGTTTAAATTTTCTTAAAAAATATTATTTTTATAAAATAATTAGTTTTTATTTAAAAAAATGTTATCAAAAACTGCAGTTGTTGCTGCTGGTGTTTGTGGAACCCTTTTTATAGGTTATTGCATTTATTTTGACAGAAAAAGAAGGAGTGATCCTAACTTCAAGCAAAAACTTAGGGATCGTAAGTTTTTTAGGCATTTTCTTTTTATTTGTAATTTTTTTCTTGCTCTTAGTTGTACAAAATTTGAAAGGATGCATTTATTCCTCTATGCATATGATATTATTAACAGATATTTTCTATTATACTGCAATATCTATACTTAACTTTGTAGTGTGCTGAAGTTGTGAATTATGTAAATACTTTTAAACAAGTCGTATGTTAATTTTTCATTATTAATGATTTTATTTATGTTCACCTTTCTACAAAAACTATCTTATGCTGTCTATTAAGCGATTTTTAAGTTATTTTAAAGATAATTTAACCAAAACAGGGAAACTAAATTGAATAAAATTGAATCAATTGTTAAATAACTAATTAGATCTTAAAACTTCAAATATGCTGTAAATTTTTATTTAAAAAATTGGTGGAAAGCTATTTAAGGGGGCTTCTTTATAAAGAAATATTCTTTTGAATTATTATGAAATTTCTAAAACTGGAGGTTAACGTTCAAGTCGTCAATCATATGTGATTAGAAGAAATACAAATTTTTATTTTAAATTTATCATATAATCATTATTTAAGAAAAAAAATGTACATTATTAATCAAGTAAAATTTTGTATGAATGAAACATTATTTTCAATAAAATTTATATATTTTTATTTTTAACCAATGATTCATGTCAATCAATTGCCATATGTAGAAATTATAAAAAAAAATGTTCATGTGATACGTAATGAAATATTTTTCAGTATTCAGTTTAAAAGTGTACTTTTCCTATATTGTTTAATGAATCCTCTGTATTTTTAAAGAAAGAAATCTATGTGTAAAAAAAAAAATAATAATAAAATACACCACCATATGTTAATATAATATTCTTAAGATGTTTTTTAATTAAAATGTTTTGTTTGTATATTTTATTATAAGAACTTTATTTTTGAAAATGAATTCATTGTAAACTATTTTTATTTTAGGACGAGCTAAAGCTCTTTTAAGGAAAGAACAAGATAAGTTCAGCACTACTAAGGTATTTTTTTTATTTTATTGTACTGTTAAATTAATTTTAAAATCAAATCAACTTAATTTTTGATTAACAAGAATGAAAATGATGTATTATCATTGCATTTTTTGAATGTAATTATGCTTAATTTTCGAGCAGAAGCATTCTAAATACTAATAAGAAATTTTTTTAAACTGAATATCAATCTTCATCTTTCAGATATCTTTTAAATGTAAAAGATGTAATTGATTTTTAAAACATACAAGCAAATGTTTTAAATATTTTAATTTTAAAAAGTGCTTTTGAGTTTTTAAGAACTTGAATATTTATTTTTGTGTATTTGTAGACGTTAAAATTGCAATCAAAACTAGAAAAGTAGTTGTGTAAAATCTAATTATCCCAAGAAGCAGCTAGGTACTTCTGCTTAATTTTATTAGTTTTTGCTTGTACTGTCTCTAGGTATTAGAAGTAGTTTTAAAGCTAAACCTGTGGAGAATCTGTGTAACGTGGCCTCTACACTCCCTAAACTTCAAATATAGAACTTGTTTTCAAATAGTAAACAACAAAATTAAAATCTGAGCTCTCCTGACAAGCTAATTTAAAAAAAAAAAAAAAAAAAATAGTTTTAGTGATTATTTTCTAGCATAAATTATGCTTATTTTAGTTTATTTGATGTTTCATTTTGTTGTCTTCAACACAAAATTATTTCATTCTTCTAAACAAATTCCCATTTGATTATACATATTTCATTGCAAAATATTTCACTACACTTCATTCAGTGCTAAATAATTATATGCATTCGTTTTAGTTTTACGAATTTGATTGTAAATATAATGAAGCATATTTTTTCAATGAAATTTCAATAAACAATATATGTATTAATGTATTAGTTTCAGTATATGAAGGAAAAATATTATTGGTAGTGGCAGTAATGCTAATGACTCATGGTAGTAAATTAGCTTATTAAAAAGAAAAGATGGAAATTAGGGTTATATCCCCTATCTGAAACTTTAAGTATTAATTGATTGCATATATTATGAAGTATGTTTCTTCAAAGAAAATATCTTCGCTAAATAATAGAAAATATGAAATGCCAGATAGGTTGTCTAAAAAAAAAAAACCCTGAATAACAGACCATGGCTGTTTGGCGATTACCATTCTAATGCCATACTAAAATGAGATAGTCAAACGTTATGCAAGTATCGAAACTAAGTTTACTTCAGAAGAAGTTATAAAAATTAGAAGTGGATTAATTTAAAAAATTCTACATTTAGAATTTTAAGTAATATTACAATTACTACAGTAAATTATTAAGAAATTTTACAAGACAAATTAAATTTTTCTAGGAGATTTATTAAAAGTTAAAAAAACTTACTAAACAAAATCTATAATTAAATTCTTCAATAAGTAGGGAAAAAAATAAAATTGCAATAAAGTTCACAAGGTAATAATTACAAAGAAATGCTGGCAAGTATTGAATATATTATAGTCCAAATTATTGAATATCTGATATTGCCAATAACTCCAAACCAGTTGCTGATTTGGGGCATCAATGTTAAAATCATTTTTTTTTTTTTGCTAGTTCCACTTGGAATCGCCATCATTCCGAAGCATTCATACTGGTTTTGAAAAATCAGTTTAATGTTGAGTATCAAAATCAAATTTACATTAATATCTTAAATCAGAATAATAAAATCAGATTATTTTATGATCGATGTCCTTGCCCTGTGCACTAAAATTTTTTTTGTGTTACAAACTTTACAATAAAATCATAGTTTTGAAAAAAAATTATAAATATGAAATGTCTATAATTAAGAATGTATATGTATAAACTGGCTTGATGCTTTTAGATTCCAGAATTGAAAGATTATGAATCTGTGCAGAAATTCTTTATTCAAGAAGTCCAAATTGGGGAAGAACTTTTGGGTCAAGGTATGTTTATGTTTAAATTTTAAAAACTCATTGAAATATTTATTTTTTATACTTTTGTAAATATTATTAAATTGATTTTACTTAATGTAAATGGATTGTTAGAGCTTTCAAGTTTTAGCTGAAAATTATAATTTAAAATTATTAATTATATTTTTATTGAAATAATATTTTATGTAACTTTAATTATTTTTTATGTATTGTGCTTTTTTAATATGCTTTATAAAGAAACTGTTAAACTCTTATTAATTTTCAAATGTCATCATCATTTAAGATGTTTAAAATATTTAATTCATTTTTCTACATTACTAAACTATTCCAAAAAAATTATTTTACACTTGATAGCATTTTTAGATTATTTTTTTCTTTGCAATTTCTTAAATAAAAATAAATTATTTATAGACTGGAATATATTAGCATAGTATATTTGTCTTCAGGTAATATCTTTCATAAATCATTCGAGATGTAAAAGAATAATCTTGAATCTATTGTCAAATTAAAATAAATGCGAGATTGACGTTCTTTTGCATATAAAATTCAATAATTTTACAATATTAACTGCATTATTTTTTTCTCGTTTAATGCTACTTTTGATAATTTTATATTATTGCCCGGGAAAATTAGTAACTATTAAAGAATATCTATAAATATTTTTATTTAAGCATATTCTTGCTTTCATTAATTAATTTTCCTATCTAGGTGATATTGAAAATGGAGTTGAACATCTCAGCACTGCTTTAGCTGTTTGTGGTGAACCTCAACATCTTATTGAAGTTTTACAAGTACAACTTCCCCCACAAATTTTCCATTTGCTAATGCAACGTTTGCCTGTTGTGAGCCAGGTTAGTTAAAAATATCTTATTTGCTACATTTTTTAATTCTGAACAAGCAAGAATTTAATTTTCAATATTGATAACTAATAATTTTAACTTAATTATTTGAGATTTAATTTTATATGAATCAAGTTTCTATGCAATCTGTTAAATTACATAGATATTTTTTTTTGCCAATACTACTTTTAATTGATTTTATGAAAAAATTTACAAATGCTATTATCACACCCTTCTTAAATTTTATAAAGAAGAAAGACTTCTACATAATAAAAAGTCTCACTAATTTTATATCTATATGCTTTTAAATTGTACTATTTATTTTACTTTTTACAAAACAGCAGTAACATCCTATAGTAATTGATTCATAATTTTTTTTTTTTTTTTTTTTTTTTTTAATTCTTAGAGGTTGGTACAAACCATGGCAGCTCGCCGCATGCAAAATGAAGATGTAGAATAAAGCCAGTTGTAAAAACTAGAGAATACAGCTATTTTTTGTCATCACGTAAATCAAACATCATTGTAACTGTATATATTAAAAATAAATATAGCAATCCAATCAATGATTCTCGCATTTTCTTATTTAGAAAGGATATGAATTCCAAGTTATTTATCATTTACGCTACTTTAACTTTCTTAGAAGTTGATCATTTTTTTAATAAAAAGAACCTGTTATTAAAGTAACATGACTTTATGATGCTAAAAAATACAAACATAAATCTTATAATAATTTTTATTTGAAATATACAGATATTCAATCACTTTCTTATTTACATAAAATAAATTAAGTACTCCAATCTTTTCCATGAAAGATAAAGTATACTTTTATATAATTAATCCTAAGTCATGAAATAAATTTGATGAATCTACATGAACCATAATTCTTATGAACAGGAATAAAAACTTTTTTTTTTTTTTTTTTTTTTTGCATAGTTATTGCAAAATCACAGTTTAAAAACATCAAACTCTTGAATTTGATGAAGCCCAATTATCTTGAGATGATGGTTGTGTTCCACGGCCTAAATGTTCTTGATAATCTAAAAATGAAAAGATTTTTGTACATATTTAATTATGTATCTTAAGCAATAACATTAAGATTTCCTTAATAAACACCATTGTATACTAAATGAAGTGTTTTGTGAGCATCCAAATGTACATCAAATTCATTAACCCACTGGCTGCTTAAATTGTGTAATTTTTTGCATAATTAATTTAAATCTATATATATTCCTTCAAATGCCACAATTTAGTGGACACCCATTGACATCTTTTGGCTAAAATGTAAATTAAACATTTAATACTGTATATAATTTATTTCAGAGGGTTAAGTTTTAAATACCAACATTTGAAAAAAAAAATTTTAACATATTAAAATTTTATATTTTTACTATTCCCATACATGGAAAATTTTTGTAAAATGAATTTTTGAGAAATTAACTAAGCTTAATAATTTTACTCTCCCCCAGTTCATATAAAAATGCATAATGTAAGATAATTACCTGGCCGTGGACCTTGAGCGAATTCTCTTCTAAACGGTGGTCGAAATGGAAATCTATGAGGAGGATAAAAAGGTCTAGGAGGTGGTGGAATGTCATGAAAATCAGGTAGAGAATGTGGTGGTGTAGAATTACGAGATTCTCTCATTTCATTACCCATAGGCGAAGACTGTCTAACCACCATTTCACTATCAGTGACTGCTGATTGACGACCTCTGGGTGGAGTAGAGGCTCTACCTCTAGCAAATTCTGGTGGAGTAACTCTAAACTCAGAATTAAACATGGGGTCATGTGGTGGTGGAAAATGACCAAAAGGTGGAGGTCCAAACATAGGTGGTGGAGGTGGTATTGGAAGAGGAGGTAATGGGCGATCTCGAGGCATCTCGGGTAGTAACAGAGGAGGCAGAGGCATTCGATACATGCTAGGTGGCTCATCTAATGAGTTATTTATATCCTGTGAATTAATAGTTTCATCATTCATTCCAGCGATTCCTGTAAGAGTTATATATATTCATTAGTATTTAAATACATTACAATTCATAGTCATATAAAAAAAATGTTCCTATTTTAATAATCACAATTTATATTTATATTGAGTGATAGTTTAGGTATTTATAGGCAATATTAACTTGAACACTAGATTAATTAATTATACAAAATAATTTGACTAATAATATTGCAAGAAAAATATTTTCTATGTCAACCTATCAAAAAGATAATTAAGTTTAAACTTTCATGTTTTAATGTTGAATCACAATGTGTTTATAATAGATATAAAGATTATCTTGCTTTTAAAATTGAATCAATTCTAATATTCATTACAACTGGAAAATAAATAGTATATTTATATGCAAGTAATAAGGAATTTTCCTTTATATTAAAAAGCATACATAAATTAAAATTATTTCATAATTGTTTGAATAAGTTATTTACATGCAAATAAATGGAAAAAAACTGCAATATTACAAGAAAATCATAATATATGCTAAAAAAAAAAATTAACAATGATTTCTGCTTATATTTTCCAAAGTTTTATTAAGGTATATAATTTGTATTTAATTTCATGAATTATCAAATTCCTAAAGTATTGACTTTGTTTACTAGATCATATCTAAGAAATTCTTCAAGAATACATTTACACAACGAAAGAATACATTTTACGCAATGCATTTTATTTTATCTATGCAACATTCTCAGCAATTATTTTGAAAAAAATTATTTGTAACTAATATAATTATCAGATACTTAAACTGCATTTCATAATTAAGTAACTTTAAACACAAGAGTTCACAAACATTTGTATAAAAACTGCTAAACTGTAATCAAACTAGTGTTTTCTTTATTAAGATTCTTAAAAAAATTTCACAAAAATACTTTTACATTTAAAAAAAAGATATAATGTGAAATAAACTTACTCTGAGGAATTGGCCTTAATATATCATCTCTTGAAGTATTCATAAAATTTCCTTGCTCTCTCTCAACTAATGTCAATCTATATATATTTAAAAGATAAATTGCTTATTATTGAATAATATGTTGGCAATTACATAAATATTGAAATGAATCAATTTATTTACATTAAAAATTCTTATTAGAAATTTTTGTAGAAAAAGGATAAAAACAAATGTTTTAACTGATTAATTTCTGTATAATAAAAACAATGTTTAAAAAGAATTATAAATTTTATCAAATGCATTAGATTGCATAAAGCTTTTGTTTTACTATTGTTGGCATTTATAGTTATATCAGCAGATTATTTGTAATTAACGACGGTAAAATGGTATTTTATAAACATATATCCCAAAGTATTAATTAGGAAAAAGTAAAAACAAAATTAAATTAAAACAAAATTTGAAACTTTCATTAAACTTACTTTTGTCTTAATTGTGTAACTTCTTGTTTCATATCTTCTAACTTTCTTTCAGCTGCTCTTGCTGTAATCTATGCAATATTAATATAACCAATAAAAGAGAATTTATAATTAAATTTTATAATTTCTTAACAAACTGCATTTCCCCCTTAATTCTATAAAAATTTAATATAGGAAAAAATATCATCATAATATGCCCATAAATTTTAAGCTTTATAGCTAGTACACCAGTTTGATAAGTAATCTTATTTTTAAGATATAATTTAAATTAATAAAAATTAATCAGATTTCATAAAGTTATTATAAGAATTTTACTAATATATATATATATATGTTTCATGATGCACACATTAATTTTTAATGTAAAACAGTATGGTTAATATACATGTAAAACATCAACTGTATGAAAGAAGATTATAAACATGAACATAATTATCTTAGATTCATAATGTTCATGTTTATTATTGTCTTTCTCTAGTTAATAGATACAAATTTTATGACAACAAATTAGGCAATAAAATAAAAGACACAGCATTATCTTTTAAAAACTAAAAATTTATATCAACCATATTATTTAATAAAATTTTTATGAGAAATAAAACAGCTGTTGATGCTGAATATTATCTGAAAATAAAATTTAAAAATAGAAAAAATTTAATTTTTTAAATGCATAATTAATACAAAAAGGCTCGATTTCAACATTTCTAAAGTCATGTCCCCCTACTAAATATAATGAACAGAAAAATAATTTTTCTTACCCAGTTTTCATGAGCTTTCTTTTCTTGAGCAGCAATCTATATATAAATACAAAGTTATATCTTGAGAAACAGGAATGAAAAACAATTTAATGTTAATTCTTTTTAATCCTTTAGAGATTAGCAAATTAAAAATTACAGTACTACACAGACTATTTTATTCTTAGAAATTTAATAAATATCATATAGACAAAATTATTTTTATTTTGCATAATTTGAATTAAATATAAACTACTTCACTGAACTATAACGCGATTTTCAATTAACAAAATAGCAATTTCCATAATTATAAAAATTTAGAACTGGATGATCAAAATTTTCAAATTATTAATAAACTAATCATTAATTACTTAACATATCATTTAACCTTATTAACATCTTGTTTCTTTTCATTAAAAGATTTAATTTATGCTTAAAATATGCATTAGTTCATTTATATTTTAATCATATTTACTTTCATTTCTTTAAAACAAAACTTAGTTTACTTATATGTGCAATGTTTTCTTAGACTCACTTGGCTTTTCAGATTTCTCTCAGTCTCCTCCATTTCTTGTTTCATACTAGCTACTTGGGATCTAAGTAAAAATTATATATCATGATAAGCATTGAATCTTAAAATTTTGAAATATATAAAACTAATTTTAATTTATAAACATACTTATAACTAATATTTTCTTGTTCAATTAAACAAATCCTTCTTTCTGCTGAATCAGCATCTTTTTCCCTTTTTTCTCTAAAAACTTCTTGAGCTCCTAACTGCCTATAAAAAGTAGATTTAAAATATTCTTTAAAATGGCTTTTATATTATTTTACTTGGCACGCATACAATTAGTAATATTTTAAATAAAGGTTAAAGATAGCATTTGTAAATTGAAAATATATTTTCAAGCATACATTTCTAAATTTAATATATATATTATGGGAGATTGATTAACATTGAGAATTTACTACTACTAATAAAAAAATATCAGTTTTTCATAAAATATAAATTTATTTTATTTAATTTTTTTGATAATATAATTTTTAATAATTATTAAGGCAAAAATAAATAAAAATTGTTTTCATTTTCTATGACTAAAATTTTTTCAAAATTTATATATTTATGAGCATTTAAAAAGTTCATAGAAATAGCTGAATATTGATAGGAGTTGGAAAGGGAAATTAAATTATAAATTTTTCAAAATTTTACAAATAAATTGTTTACCAAAATTAAACAAAAATCAAAGCACGACCATTAAATAAAAAAATCATTTTAATAACCCCTTATCTTTTGTTGTCAAAACAAATACATTCTATGATAACATACTTTTGCTAATTAAGTGAATGAATAATTAACAAATTACTTTTATAATAAAACTGTAATTTATAGAATTTAGGTCTTAAGAGATGGACAAAATTAATTCTGAAAAGAACTTAAAAAAGAAATTTATTATTTTCTGATAAATGTTATTAAAAAAATAATAAGCATGAAAAACATATTTATACCATACATTGTGTTTGAAAATGTACAGAATTTCATAAAATTAAATATCCTTGACAAAACTCAACAATAAAGCAAAGATGACAAGAGAACTATATTTAATTCCATAAAAAGATTGACTTACTTTTGTAACTGAATTTCTTTGTCTTTGAAATAATTTGTTAAAACATCTAATTTTGTCTGAGCTTCTGTCTTATCTTGCAATGCACGATTATAATTCAGCTTTAATTTATCGATTTCAGATTTTGCTTCCAGTAACTCAACTATAAAAATACAATCAGATTTTAGACAGTCATATTTTTACTACTTTATTTTTTATCAGGTTGACGAATTAAAAATGTTTTGCTTTTCTAAAAAAACAATAAAAATAAAAATAATAATAGAGAAATATATATTGAAAACAAGAATTGAAAGGGGGCGGGGGGCGACAACATAAAGGAATGAAGTACCAATTTACAACAATACAAATAAGATAATGTTTTTATTTTCTCTTTTCAAAATCAGAAAAATATTAAAAACAAAATGTACTAAAATGTTTAGGGCAAATATGTAAAAAAAATATTTATAACATTAATTACAGAAAAAATTAAAAATTTATAATATTATTTTATAAGGAAAAGAATAAAATTATTTAATGAAATGTCAAAATGCAAAGGTTTAAATTTCTTTAAAAAATAATTAACAATATTTACCCTTTTCATGAACAGAATGTTTAGCTTTTATATATCATGATTATATAACATTTAAATTGTTATAAAAATTTCTATCAATTTTCTTTAACTACCTTCATAAAGAAAAAAACACCTAGAAGTATGGCTTCTTATCTTGTAAATGTATACGTAATAAAACATATGAAATTAATAGAGGCAAGCAAAGATTATTTCTTTTTCAAAATTAAATTTTGCTGACTAGATTGCAATTAAGTGCTATGTTCTTTTTAGTTATACCACTAGTAAAAATTACAGAAGCTTTATCTTCTACTTCTCAGCACAGAATATTAAGAATTAAAAAGCAAAAAATTTTGGCAAAATACAGAAGAGTTGGCAGCTGTATTATTATACTAAAACATATGAATATATATAGAATCCTTTTTTTAGAAAACTTACCTTCCATATCTAATATTCTGTTTTTCTCTTCTGCTAATTTTTGCATGACTATTTCATTTTCTTCTTCTCGATTTTGTAATTTGATTGATATCTGAATGACAAAAATTATAATTTATTAAGGTTTTAATTCAATAGCCAAGCTTTTAAAATATAAATCTACAAATACATATTGTTTTCACTTTGCTGGTGATAATCACAAAGATTTTTTTAATAACTTTAGTTTATTAATTTAATTGTTTTACACTCAATTTATAATTTTCTTATTTTTATATACCTAAAAAATTACAAATTTTTTTTTTTTTTATCTATTTTTAAATTATATTACGGGGAAAGAATTGCATTGAATGGTCTCTCCTCCTAATTAACTGTATAAACGTGATTTCTTGCATTTTTCTCAAGAGAATTATAGATAATAAGTACATAGATATTTTAATCATGAAAAATAAAATATATCTTTTAGTATTTTAACTACTTAGTTTAGTACACTTAAAGAAGTAATTTACCTACTAAACTTTCTTTTTAATTATTTATTTTTAAATAATTTCATTTATCTATGTAAAAAAAATGAACAGATTTGCAATTATTTAATATAATTAAATAAAATATTTTAATATTATATTTTAAATATAGCTAATTTTGTTAGAATAGCTCAGCTTTTTTTTTCTAATCTATACTAGAATGCAAAAAATACCATCAAATATCTACACTCCATGAATATTATCAATGCTTAAGCCATATTTATTTTGTCATAATGAAATAATGGTAAATTATAAAAGAAAATTATTACAACCATATCCTGTGGTGATTTTTTTTTTAAAGCAAAAACCAATACTTACATTAGCAGAATTCAAAAGACATTGTAACTTTTCTTCCTTTGCTGCAAAAGTAAATAAAATATGAAAAAAAAAAAAAAATTATAAAGTCTATGTAATATATAGCTTCACAAAAAAACTACACTAAAATGAAAGGCATTCAACATGAAAAATAGTTTAAAATAAAATACTCACATTTTTTTTCATCACCATCAATATCACCTAATTCCTCAAAAGATTTAAAGGATTCCACCAAAAAGGACAAAGACTGAAAAAGAAAAAAAACAGTGTATAATTATACAAAAGGAAAAGATGTAATACACAATCAAAAACTCATGGATCAGAAGTAAATTATGTAAACAAAATCATCAAATAACAAAAAAAATATGACAATTTTAGATGAATAATCTAGTTATATAAATGTGTTATATTATGCTATGTAAAATAATTATATTAAAAAATTATAAGAGAAAATAAAAATAATTAAATGACAAAAAATTTGTAACTCAGAAGATGAAGCAGAAGGAATGCTAAAAATATGTATAAGTATTTTAATTTTCTTTAAAGGAGAAAACGTTTTTATACAGCTAAAAGCTTATTACAGGATACTAAAGTTAGTTTAATGTATTGAATTAATGCTCAGTTATAAATATGAAAAAATAATAATTAAAATAATAAAAACTTTTGAAGGATATTATTTATTATTAAAAAAATAGATAAAAAAAATTTCAGTTTAAAATATCAACATTTTTTTTTTAACTTGAATTTATAAAGATAAAAATCTAATATTTACTTTATTTCTATCATTCTAGAAATAAGTATTTAGGTGCAAAAAGTCAATATGTGTTTTAAATTAAATTTATTAATTTAAGTAATAAATTTGCAAAACTCAACAAGCAGTAAGTAATTTTCATTAGTAAGTAACTTTACAAAACACAATCAATTGACTGTAAGCAGATTTTTATGAATATAATTGCAGTATAAAATAAAATATTTTGTAAATAAATTTTTGAAAAGCTTATGAACCTAATAATTAGTACTATTAAATGTAACAGTAATTGTGATTACATATTTTATTTTATTATTTTTAATGCTAAAAAATTAATAACTACTACTAAACACAACTCCAATCTCAACAAACAATTTTAGTTAATTAAACTTATTTTATTTCCTCATTCAAATTATAAATTCCATAAAAAAATTAAAATAATGTAAAATTTTATTTTTTTCTATTTAATTTTTTTTATAAAAATTATTTCATTTAAAAATAGGCATATTAGTATTAAAAAATAATTTCTATCATAATGAAAGGTAATAAGAACTCACTTCAACTTCGTTCTGTTTTGAATTCACAGATTCTTCTAGTTCCAGTTTGAGTTGAGATTCTTCATTTAATTTGGAATTCAGTTCATTAACCCTACAAAAGATAAAATTTTTCTTACAAAACTGAAGCCATAGCAAAACAAATTAATTAACAAGTTGAAATCAATTATAACTTTCAGAGGAAATAATTGTCAAAAGCACTATATTAAATTGCTGCTTAAAGCATATTATATATATTTAAGATTGAAAATTATGATATGTTTGCACCTGAGCGCATGAATACCCTTATGAGTAAAAAAAGTGTATGCAGGTGCCTGTGTGTGCCATAGCAGTGTTAGTGTTATCGTGAAGAGTGAAACAGCATGGCTATTAAGCGAATAAATGAGTTATTTAATTTACATTGAGCGTGATTCCCAATTATACAGTTTATCATTTGCTATAGTGCGACTACAGGATATAATTAAACCATAAATTATACTTGAAATAAATAATAAAATAATCCATACCTTATGTTCCAAATTTCTGCTTCTTTTAATAATTGATTACAATTTTGTTGCAATTGAGCAAGTTTTTCTTCATATACTTCATTTGCTTTTACATACTGAAGTTTTTCTCCTTGAAATTTTTTAAGCTCATTTTCTTTCTATAATTATATAAAATAAAAATTTTAGAAATCATAAAAAAATATAAAAGAAATATTATGAAAATATATATAATGACTAAAAATATATACTTCTTGTAATTGTTTAGTAAATTGAGCTACTGTTTCTTCCTGGTTGTTCAATTCATCAACCAATCGATTTTTCTACAAAAACAAATAAATTTAAAAGAAGTGTCTAATCTAATATTTCATCATAAAATATAAAAAATGGAAAAACTATTTTAAAAGAGAAAATTTTTTAATTTAAAATTGTAAATATTATCAAAACATTAAAAAATTTATCTTTAAATCTGATGTTAATAAATGTTATTTTCAGACAAGCTGACTTTTCTAAATGATAAATTGTTTTGTACGACTAATAAGATAAATAAAAGAAATTTACTTCTTCAACGAGTTCCAAATGGGCCTTTTCATGATCAGCAATCAATTCAACAAATTCTTTTTCTCGTTCCTTCAAAGCCTCAATTTCTTCTTTTTTATAATCTAATTCTAGGTTAGTTTTCTAAAAAATTACAATAATTTCTAAATTGATTATAATAAGATGCTTATAAAAATATATTGATAATTAAAAAAACATTTTTTTAATAATAAAAATTATTTTAAACTTGCAAGAATTTTTTAATAAGGAACTATTAATTTTATAATTTCTTTTCCTTGCCAGATAATACAATTTAATAACTTGGAGGATTACTCTGCTGTATCAATATCTGTGTATCAATATATTTTGTAACAATATTCTCTTTCCAAATACGAATTGTATTTGAAATTAAAGTCATTTAATTTATAATTTTCACAACAAGCTTGATACATATTGAAAGGCACATATAAAATAAATTACAAAAAAAATTAGTTGTACTTCTGCTGTAAAATCTTTACATTGACATCTTGTCAATTAGATGCAACTCATATTATTTTATTGCACTTTAGTAGCCAAATGTAATAATGGTTAAATCATCATCTTTATGTGAGAATAAATAACATAGATGAATAATAAATTTTCAAAGTTACATTTTATAGTATATTTCCCAGAACATTTCTGCAGAAACGTTAATATTTTTCATTAATATACTTTTTTCTCCCTGCATATTATAAATTGCAAACAAAAAATTATCACATTTTAAAATAAATAAATTAGAAATTTTATTTAAAACACACCAAGAAAAAAAAAAAAAAAAAAAAAAAAGAATCCTTAAAATATATTACTACCAATTAGATGTAAATGACAAATACCTACTTCAAGACTTTGATTTAAACTGACAACTTCAGCTTTTAAGTCTTCATAAAATTTCCTTTCTGTGTTTAATGTAGCTGTTGATGATTTTAACTAAAATTTAAGAAGGAACATATTTAATTGATTATTACTTAAAAAAATAAATTATTTTCTGTATGTAAAAATTATATAACTCTGATATTTATAATTTTTTTCTCACATTATCATAAATTGCATGTTAAAAGATAACACGTTTATTTAATAACAAGTATTTTAAATAAATTTATTTATTAATTTTTTTTTAAAATACTATTGAATTATTGAAAAAAGAAAAGTCAATTTATGTATGTTTGTGTGTATAACAAATACAGAAATTTAAAAAATATTTTACGAAGTAATAATGGAAATTGATGCAATATTATTAAGACATAAATGATTAACTACACAATTTTACAAACTATATAGACAGGAATTCAAAATAATTTTTATTTTTGCAAACTATTTTTCTATTTCAAATATTTATAAATAAATTTAATTGATCAGATTAAAATAACAAAAAGATATGCTATACTGTAATAAAATATCTATAAAATTGTTTAAAGTTGTAATGTAAATCAAATTTTTACTATTTTTAACTGAAATGACATCTGAACAGAAAAAAAATAAGATACATTTTACCTCAGCTTCTACTTTTTCTAATTTTTCTTCAAGGACACTTTTTTCAGCAGAAAGAGTGTAAACATTTTTTTCAGCAAAAGCAAGTTGAGCTGAAAATTACGGATAGTTCAAGTCAAATATATTAATTTTCAATATAAATGTAAAATTAACGCTATAAGTTACATATTTCAATTTCATAAATTGTTTATGCAAAATATGCTGAAAAAAATACTAATTATACTGTCATTAAACAGATAACTTATAAAATGGAAAACATTGAAAATATGTTAATATCATTGAAAAGTTACCTGATTTTACATCTGTAAAAAGAAAATACATTGCAAATGGCATTTTTGAAGTATTGCAAAAGTAATATTTAAAAAAACAATTTTATCATAGGAAAAAATAAGCATATTGAAAGATTCTTTCAACAGCTTATAAAAAATAAGTTTCCAATTTTTTATTATTCTTATTTTAATTTGTTGTATATGAAGAAATGCAACTTATTACATAAACATATTTATAAATTTAAAGGTACAGTATTCTCATATACCATGTCACACTTTTTTTTTTTTTTTTGCCAAAATAAAAATAATAATAATAATAATAATAAATATAAATAAAAAGAGAGAGGACGGGGTATGTAAGAGTTATTTTTCCAACTTCACTCAATATAACTTTTAAAAAATTAAGATAACAAAATTATGTTGTTTATACATGCAAAAATATTTTTTTTTTTTTTTGTAAAAAAAGTTTTTATGGCTTTATTTTGAATTTATTTTTTTTTTAATGTAAACAATATTTGACAGTCTGATCTTTCAAAAAAGCTGTTGCAAAGTTAAAAAAAAAAGAATAAATAAAAAGTTTCTCAAAGTGGAAGATTATCAGCTAGATTACTAGCGTGACTTTTTTTGTTTCCATCCTCAGTATGAACACTAAAAGAGCTTCTAAAGTTTAAAAGGTAAAAATCAAAGTCGAAATTAAAAGTATTCACATAAATATGTTGCAACATATTTGGGAAGAATTAAGACTTAACTTGGATATTTTTGTGAGTGGCAAAATGTTATGTGACTTGCAAACATATTTAAATATAAATTAATTATGAATAAAGTAGAAAACTTCTATAAATTGATATTATAAGTACAAGCAATCTAATTTACTATCTTATAAGAGGTTTATTTTCTCAGGTTTATAATACATCCATATTGTAACAACAATTATCATCGTTCTGCATTATCCTATCAGTATGAAGAGTAAAAAATTATACGATTTAATTAGTTTTACACAATAAAATGCTGCAAATGCAATCTCCAAAAAAAAAAAAAAATTGCTAGAGAAAGATTATGAATAAAATTTGGTGTTTTATTTTAAATCATTGGTAAAATTATAATACAGATGAAAGTAACTGATCAAATCTGGGGGTAAAAAGTTCAATGATTGTAATTGCATCTTTTAAGAATACTTTTTTCAAGACTAGTAATCTGAAGATTGATCAAGGTCACAATTATGAAGATAAATCTTGTAATAAAAAAGTAAATGATTTATTATTTTGAATTCTTAACTATTTTACTAAAACCATTTTAATAATAAAAGCCTTAAAATTTAATAATGTTATATATGAGAGTGCATACACTTGGCCATTTTTTCAGCTTCTAGTCATACTTTTATTTTCAGTTTTAAAAAAAATAAGATTTATATATAGATATATTTCACTTGAAACTAACTGAATATTTATTTTGTTACAAATATATTTCTATTTTTTTTTTACATTATTTTTATCTTTTTTTAAATTAGTAGACAATAAGGAAGTAGCATTTTATAAAAACTGCATACTACAAATACACATTAATATTCAATACATTTTATATAGCAGAAAACATTTTGAGCTTACCAATTAATTTCTTTTCTTTTGATGTTTCCTGAAAAAAATCATGTTTTTAATATAAAAAACATATCCAGCTTTTTAATTATTTTTAACAAAAAATTTACATGTACACTAGAATATCAGTAATTTTGAATATAGCATGAATAAAAATTTCAACAATAATAAAAGTATTAAAATATGTGAAATAAGCACTATTAAAAACTACATTAATCTCACTTCTTACCTTTATGTAAACAAGAGTAACAATTAAGAACAAGCAAGGGATAGCACATAAAGTAGTGAAAACAGGAACACGAGGTGAAATGCCTTTGGTTTCAAGCTCCATTATAACAGAATAAAGTGGTTCTGGAATCTAAAATAAACAATAAACACATTGTTGCAACAATGCAGCATTAAAATTACACTGTACAAAATTACTTAGTACAACCAGCTTATAATTTGATCATTTTTACTTAAAATTGAAAGATTGTACATATGCTTTGCAAAAAATATAAAGATTACATTCATGTAGGAAAAATTGGAGTGAAAAGAAAAAATTTAAATGACATTTTAAATCTTCTGAAAACATTTTAATTTGACAGCAATAATTTTAGGTGTCTTTTGTTGACGAGTTACATTTGATAGGTTTGTTTTCACTCTGAATAATTTTATGAAGGATCAGGAAAAGAGATTTAAATTTATCACAAATGGATTCCTCCACATATAAATATAATTTTTATTATTGAAATAATGCAAAAGATGAATTACAACCACAAAAATGCCTTCTTAAAATTTTTTTATTAAAATGCAATTTTATAAACAATTATAGATATTTTATTAAACTATTTTTTAAAATTTTCTTAAAGTTGAAAACATACTTAAACTTAAATGGTGTATGAATTGTATAATAGAAAAACATAAATAAAAAATTACATATATTTTAGAATTTAAAAACTTACCCATAACAATAATACTTCAATAAATGATCTAATGGCTTCTACACCATTTTCAAAAGAAGCATAAAAATCAAATTCTGAATAGGAAGCATTTTCACCCATCTCATCTGATGAATCAACACTAGGACCTTCTTTATTATCTTGTTCGCCTTTTAGATTACGAATCTGATATGCATTTGAATAATCACTTCCCTCTGCTTCTCTTATTTCAGAAGTATTTAACATTTTTTCCAAATCTGCATCTTGCTCATAATCCAGCAATATGTCAGTTTCATTCATAATTTCATGACTTAATTTACTCTCTACATTATCAAAGGAAAAATCTGAAGACTTGGCATAATCATCTGTGAGAATATCTAATGAAGCATCAGCTGTTGTATTTGTGGCAATATTCTCTTTTTCTGTTGAAGTATTATTTGATGCTAATTTAATAGAATTTGTATTTGATGATATATCATCAACAGAATCAGGCATCAATGATTCTTCATCAGATAAAATTTCACTTAATGGTTCATCTGAAGTAAATATATTCGTATCTAAGTCGGAATTATGAGAAATAGTGTTTTGAATCAATTCTGCTGTTTCTTCAGAATTTGTAACAGTTTCTGTAGATAATACATTCTGTGTAGATACAGTTTGTCCAACTGACTCTTGTGCATCAGAACTTTGTTGCAATTCTTGAAATATTGAATCATCTTTCTTTTCAGAGTCAAGATTAATTTCATCAGGTTTTGAAGTTACTATTTGTTCACTACTTGATTCATCCTCATGACTTGTATTTATCTCTTCACTGTCATTGATGGTTATTTCTAAAATTGATACCTCATCCTCATCGTCATCTATCTCATTTTCTTCTGACTTATCTGAAATTTGCTCAAGTGATCCTCCACTTAATGACTGTTCCTGCAATGGAATTTTACTGGCTTCTTCAATATGTGTGTTAGCATGATAATCGGAATTTTTTTCCTTACTAGAAATAGGTAGCGATGACATAGATGAATCTAAGTTTGAAGTATAATGCATATCCTTCTCACTAACTAAATATCCAGACTGACTAGAAAATTGATAATCTTGTCCATAATCAGTATTTTGCACCTTTGCGTTAGAATATAAAAAGCTAGGATAAATATTCAAAGTCTGCAAATACAGTATCACCCCATTATCATCATAACCTTGTGATTTAAGAGCAGCAATAGTATGTGATATATCTATTTCAGACATTGTATTTTTAGAACTATGAGATGATGTATACTGATAAGATGGAGATTCTTGTAAATGTTGTGGTGGAATACTAGTTGCATCAGAAGAATATTGAACTTCAGCAACTTGGCTAGAAAAGCTAGCATCAGACTGGGGATGATCAGCATAGTTTTGTACTCCAATATCTCTACTATGAGCTTGTATGTTATTACTGTAATAATTTGGAGATTGAAAAGAATTACTTTGTATCTGGGATGAGAAAGATGTTTGAAGAACATTATGAGCTTCACTTCCATATGTAGACTGAAGGTATTGCTGCTCAGGTATTACTTGATGAGTAGTAGAATGTTGCACATTAGCAGTATATGATGAAGGTATTGAACCATCTGTTACTTGATGCGCATGACTAGTAGTATCCCAAACATTAGGTTGTTGTGCAGCATTTGAAGACTGTGAAGTTAAAGTAGCATCTATTTGGCTGCTTATAATATGAACATGAGGGGTTCCATAACTGTGAGAATTTTCATTAGGCCCTAAACAAAATAATCAACATTAGATTAACCTGAACTATTTTATAAACAATACTTGAAAACATATAATACTGAAATATTTTCCAACAAGTTGTTTTTAAATGCATGGTTTGTCATAAGCTTAATACTTTTATTCTTATGGAAATTCATATCTGCATCAAAGTTCTGCTCTAGGAAATATGGCGATTGTAAATTATTAGAAAAAATGTTCTCTTTAAATGCATATCTTTTTTTCAGTTTCCATTATCTTACATTTAAAACTCAAAAAAATTCTTTAACATATTTTGTTAGTTTTATGCCATGGATATAAAAACAGTACTGAATTAGTAAATGAATGTAAATAATTAACTAAAGACTACTGCCGCTGTTGATCATATCAAATAAAAAAAATTTTTTGACTATAAATTGTTTATGCAGTTAAATGAAACACTGAATTATTGGCAGACACTTATAGAAATTTTAATAGTACTTTTACACATTAAATTTTAATAAGGTATAATATTAAATTAATGCACAGTTATAAAATAGATACTACAGTCCATTTTGCTTATTTGATTAATAATCTCTAAATATGATGATTAAGTTTTTTAAAAAAAAATGTTAATAGCATTAATAACATAGCAAAAGCATTAATAACATTAAAGATAATTATTTCATGGATTAAGAATGATGAAATTAAATGTTCATTTCATTCACTTGGTATAAGATGCAATTAATATGCATTTATCTTTAAAATATACAAGACATGAAATATTTTTAAATAATTTCTTCTAAATTTTATATAACAACAGAAACAAATTATGATAAATCATTAATAAATTCTAGAAAGTAAAATTTATTGAAAGTGTTTACTAAATTACAAATAAATGTCATGTTCTGGCTTTTTTTTTTTAATTATTATTATATTTATACTCACAATGGGTTTCTGAGTAATGATTAGAACTTTCAGAATTTGGCTGAAAACTTTGTTCACTGGAATAGGTATCATGTGAGCCATGATGAATAACTTCTTGACTTGATACTGAAACATGAACTTGACTAGCCATCTGATTAGGATTTGCACCTTGGTTATAAACAAACTGAAACAAAATAGAATATATTTTAATAAGTAAAAAAATCTTACATAACTGTTTGAAATAAAAAAAAACTATACAACTTTTTTAAAAGGAATAATTTTATGCTTTAAGAAATGATATTAGAAAATTAACTTAAAATGGAAAATGATTTACAGTTCTCTCCCTTTCCAATTCAACTGTCTTTTACACACTCAAATGTCATGTACTGACAGTATTATGCAAAATATGAAAAAGCAATTTGTGCTAGGAAAAATCTAGTTGAGAGTAATAATGTTTTTATTAATATGGAATAAGTTCTTAATATATGTTCTTAAAAATTAAAATATTTTTTAAATTTACTATTTACCAAAGTAATTTAGAAAATCAAAACCATTCTGGGGTGATTATTTATAGAAAGAAATATAATTATCAGTAATGGATACTTCAAAATTCAAGTTTGGAAAATAAATATTGAACAAAAAATTTTTAAGTAACCATCACTTTTTTTTAACTTAATCCCAATTCCGAAATAAAAATCTCTAATTTATTGAATGGCAGCACTGATAATGATTAAAGAGAGCAGTAGAAAAAATAAAAAATACACTTAGAAAAATTAGTCAATTATTAATTGAAAATATTTTTCATATATATATATATATATATATATATATAGTGTGTGCTGTATAAAATGATTATATTCCAAAATTTATGTGTATTAATAATAGTTGAAGGTATATAGAATATCATGCCTTGAAGGAATCAAAGATGAGATTATGTGCAACTGAATAATTTTGAATGAAGTAGGATCGTAAAGAAAATTCCCCCCATCAACTTCTAGAATGAAGAGATTGAGATGTTTTAAATGAGTACACTTATTGCAAGCAATGGTTTCAGATAGGTAATAATGCAAAAATAACAGGATATGATAAACTTCAGATAATTGGCAAAAATATAATAAAACCTAATGAATTTGGAAAATGTCCATAACGACTGAAATGCATGAGCAGAACAGATTTCTGGATTTACAAAATGTTTCTTGAGCTGTGGTGTCCTTTCCAGATTTTTTTTACTTACTACTTATTCATACTACTGTGCCCAAAAAGTAAAACCAATTTTTTTTCCCCCTAAAACTCTTTATTGTTCTTCCAAATATATTTCATCTTTCTAAGTAATCCCTTCTAGACACAATGCACTTATGCCAAATTTTTTTCCAATCCTCAATGCATGCTAAAAAGTCATCAGCAGGGATGGTCTTCAAAATTAATTGAAATAGAAAGGTAGATTCGTTAATAAGGTAGAATTGTTAATAGAAAGGTAGATTCATTTTGCCATAAGGAATGCAATTTTAGACCTTCTTGAACTACTAATTTTAATAAAACAGTTATCTTTATTGATTCCCAAGCTGCAAATCTTGGCAACTATCTCCTATACACCTAATGATTGCTTCCTTGTTGAAGAGGCTAAGATAAATCTGTCCAAAGCAATTGCTTCTGGCTGGGAGATTGTTTTTCAGTGGATTCCCAGCCATTGCTGGGTTTCTGGAAATGAAAAGGCCGACCTCTTGGCCAAAAATGGTTGCAAGTTACTACAGCCACAATTTCCTTTATCCTTTCATCAATTTAGTTCTGATGTAAAGAAGAAAATATAGACAGACCTTTAAAACAAACTATTTTCAACTAATAAAAGGTGGAATATACTTGTTTCAACACCCATAACATTGTACTTGCCAATGCAGTTTTTACAGCAAATTTCCGACTCTCGACAGGACATGATTTTTTTTTTTTTAATAAACACTTACACCGCATTTGTGTAGCTACTAATGATATCTATCCTCTGTGCTCGTCAGGTGAAGCCGTGGACTTTTTGCATTTTAACAACATACACTGCACTTGATTTTATGACTTTTAATTCTGACATTTTTACCAAGGCTAAATTTTATTGGGCTGCTAGCGTTCTCACGGCGGATATCGCTACAGTTTAATGTAGGAAAAAAAATGTTCATTCCATCCAGCAAAGACTACTGTTATTGTCACTGAACAGATGTAGCAAGCATTAGTAGCCACCCCACATAATAACTGACATCTGTATAATAGAATGCATACACTTATTTATGCCTTCATTAAACAGTGTACCAACTTCCCAAGTTAATGAGAAGCAGTTCCATCACATATTAAATATTACTACTTACATATTCTGCTGCCTATGTCTTTTACACTCCCTTGCAATAAATATGAGTTAGTTTCACTGAATTGACAAAATTCCCTGTTGATGATGGACATTTATTTTCTGCTTATTAAATTAAAAACATGTTCAATAATGATATACTACATTAGTATGTATGTTCAATGTTAATAGTGTAAGGGCATGTAAAATGTCTATAAAATAAAATGTATACATTTATTATTAAAACTAAGAAAAATCAAGTAAATAAATGCATAATAATTGAATGTAATTAAAACAAATGTCATCTTAAAGATGCTGAGTAATAACATATTGGAATTTTTTCATTAAGTTAAACTATTTTTAAATATGTTCATCAAAATCACAAAACGCATCATTAATAGTGTCAAACTTACATCTATTGCAGCAGGAACCAAGTCTTTTATATAAGAGCGTCTCTCTTGTACTGCGTTGAAAGGAACATAACCCTTCTGACCATTAAGCTAATTAAAAGGAAAAGGAAATTTTCTTAAATATTTTATTTATATCAAAATTATACACATTGAATGTTTTTTAAATAAATTTAATAACATATTTAATTTTATACAATACTGTTAAGTAAGAATAAAAAGCAGAAATACCTTAACATATATGGCCGTAATTTTAGAAGTCATAATTGGTATTTGATAATTTTTATTTCAATTAACAATATTTTTAGAAAACCAAACAAACAGAAAAATCCAAATCCTAAATAAATTTGGTAAATAATATTGAAAACATTTTTTAATGATAACATAAGGATAATAATCAAAATATTACCATAATTCCAAATAAATTTTTCTTCTCTCCATAATTTCTAACATATATGTCAAATTCTTGGTTTGGTAGAAGTCTTAGCCTATCATGTTCAGGTGGACTATATCTTATAAGAGCTATGCCTAGTCCAAGTGGTTCTGAAAACAAAAATTATAATATTAATAGAAATTAATTAATAAAATTATGTCTCAATTCATGTTAAGCTTGAAATTCTTATATTTGCTAAAAATAATGTTAAATAGTTACTTGATAAATACTGTGGATATTTTTAGAGTATATATTAAATTAATAAATTCAGAGATTTACTTGATGAATTTATATAATGTAGATTTTATGGATAATTTAAATAAAATTTCTTGTATTGCGTTGTTTTTTTTAAAATTTTATTTTAATAAGAATATTAAAAAAAAATTAGTTTTATATTCAAATGCTTTTTAGAAACCCAATATAATGAAGTAACCTTGATAAAGTCATTGCTTATATCACACTTTTTCTGGGTCTCCTAATATATGTTCCAGTATATTTTTTAAGAAAAACTAATCATTAACTAGACTGTTGCTTTTAATTAAAATAAATCTCTCTTTCCACCCATAAATAATAATTTCACATCAACTATTCATAGCCTTAACAGTACTTTTGTATGGCATTATATATATTTTTTTTAATTAAAAAAAGTTTTGAAACCCAATATAATTAAGTAAGATAAGTATGAATGGTTTGCTTCACCATTAGAAATAAAAAATACAGATCTAAAAATATTGTTAGAAGAAATAAAAAGTTTAACTGTATTTTAATTTTCTAGTGACATATTTTTGGTTTAATATTCTTTTTTATACATCCTTTATTATTGCTAATTTTATAACAAATTATCTTTCTGTTTATTGAATGATAAGGTTTTTCTTATTCAAATTAATATTTAAATTTTATATTACATTGTAGGGTATATCCAGTCAATAATACTGTATTTCATGAAGTGTTTCATATTTCTTTTATACATGCTTTGCTGCATATATTTAAGCACTGATTTACTCATTTAAAAAAATTAATTTACATTTAATTAGTTGTTGGCTTAACATAATTTTTTCAATAGTTTAATTAATTCATAATTTAAAATGGAAGAAAAAATAATTTCAAATTTGTTTATTCTTAACATATGGATAAAATAGTTCAGAATACATAAGAAAGCAATATGTGTGTACATATGAAACAACATTTCAAAATGATATAACTTTACATTAATATACTCAAATATTGTAAGAAATTTTATAATTTTTTTTATATTATGTAAATTTCTTAACATATTCTTATTAAGAAAAAATAGTAAAAACATTTTTTGCTGTTTTACTTTAAAGTTAGTTAGAAAAATTAATTAACAAATAATAAATACAAACAGTTTTTTTTAATGATTTTTTCAAATAAATAATATTATATTAACATTATTCTTATGAGTATGTTAAAAAAAATTACATATAATCAAAAAAAAAATTATACAAATTTCCACACTATTTCATTATATTAATATACAAAAGTTATAATATTTACACGTTATTTTGAAATGTTGTTTCAAATGTACATATTACTTTACAATATTTCAATAAAGTAATCTTACAGAAATACATTAAAATTTTATACTGTCTAAATATAGATGAAATTTAATTACACTTTTTAAAAAAGCTATTCACACAACTGCAGCATTTAAATTTAAAAATAGAAAAGATTATAATTTGCATTTAGATTTTAAAAATTATGCCAGAACTTCAATAACTAAGTGGATACATTTTTTCATCTCAAATATTTAAATACAACAATAAAAATAATATAATTAAAGAAAACTCAAACTGACTAACATATCAAAGGGCTAAAACTATTCAAATAAAAAGTGTTCAAAACCCAGTTTTCTACTAAATATATTATCCTATTAGGAAACTAATTTGAATAACTTAATTGGAAAAATATTGTATAAATTTAATGGAAATTGCTTTTTTTTATTACATAAAATAAAACCAAAAAATTGATTATCAAAACATAAGAATTTTTAAGCAAAGTTGATGTTTCGAAAACATTTAAAAAATTATAAACTAATCAGAATTTAAAATATAAGCTGTTGGTAAAATTTTACATGTATAGTTAAATAATTATTAATTCATTACTTGAACACGTATGATCGGCACACATGCCATAGTAAGCTTCTTCAGCAACTACAGAGAAAAATGTTGAAAAAACAATGCAAAATAATTTTAAAATTACTATTAATGAACTATCCATTACAATCGTTTTACACGTCATACAAACATATAACTGTACATTG
Organism: Caerostris darwini; assembly: GCA_021605075.1. NCBI lineage: Eukaryota > Metazoa > Arthropoda > Arachnida > Araneae > Araneidae > Caerostris > Caerostris darwini. The sequence continues at coordinate 37,016 of BPLQ01010133.1, forward strand.
AAAGAAAAATAAACAAGAAAGATTGTCCGAAATCGACAACCATATTAGTATTGCCAAAATGAAAAATTCAAAATAAAATTGAATCTCAGAGAATCCAATGCCTAGTACTGAAAACTCAAAACTTTAGTTTCGTTTTTGCGAAATTTTGATTGATCAGAATTACAACAAGCTTCAAAAAGAAATAAAGCAAATGATTCACAAATTAAAAAATGACAGATGTAATGAATTTTTAATAGGCCTAAATCCAGAAGATAATTCTCTCTTCAAAATTAACAAACATTTTATCAAAAAATATCCCAAAATTCCTCCACTGGTTGGATCCTCAGGTCTTATATTCTCATCTTCTGATAAAGCGAACTCTTTTGCTGAAAACCTTGAACTCGCCTTTCAAGAAAACACTGAACCTTATGATTACTCACAAATTGATCATGTTGAAGATACAGTAACTTCCTTTCTAGCTGATCATCAAAATTATCATAACAATATTTTTTTTCTCCATCCGACATAATTAACTTAATCAAGAATCTCAACAATCGGAAATCTTCTGGACCTGACAACATTCCAAATAAAGCCTTAATGTGTCTCCCCCTTAATGCCATTACTCATCTTGCAAAAATCTACAACAGCTGTACTAAATATCACTACTTCCCTACTATCTCGAAAAAAGCAAATATCATCATGTTCCCTAAACCTGGCCAAGATAGGAAATTTCCTCAAAATTATCGGCCCATCAGTCTTCTTAGCTGTGTAGGAAAACTTTACGGAAAAACTCTTAGTGAAACATATTACTTCTTTTTGCAATAAAAATTCCATGATCCAAGCAGAACAATTTGGATTCCGTCAACATCACTCAAGTTGTCATCAACTTCTACGTGTCACCAATATCATCACTGAAGGATATAACTATAAATTTTTTACAGGAGGTGTCTTTCTAGATGTCAAAAAAGCTTTCGATCGACTGTGGCACAATGGACTGATCTACAAAATGATCAAACTTCAATTTCCAACTTGGATCACACTTATCATTACAAATTATCTTAAAAATAGAACCTTTCAAGTTCGACTTCATAATGAATTCTCCAAAATCGGTCGTATTTGTGCTGGTACACCTCAAGGAAGCGTGCTAAGTCCTATTCTATACAATATCTTTACCTACGACTTTCCTCAATGCACTAACATTTCCACTTGCCTATTTGCTGACGATTCTGCTGCTCTTGCCCAAGGTGCTTCTATTCTTTATGTCATCAATACTCTTCAAAATTTTCTGAATATCCTAGAGGATTGGCTAACTAAGTGGCGCATCGCAATTAATGTCTCTAAATCTCAAGCTATCATTTTCCGAAAAGGACACGCCAGACAACCATATATTAATCTCTCCCTTTTTGATCAACAAATTGAATGGGCAACTAATATTAAATATCTCGGCTTAATTTTAGACAATAAACTTACGTTTCGAGCTCATATTCAAAAATTAAAGAAAAATGTTGGAAAAAAATTTTATCTCACTCTACCACTCATTAATAAATTTTCTAAATTAACTTTGTCAAACAAACTTCTTCTCTACAAACAAGTTCTTAGGCCTATCCTTACCTATGCTGCCCCAATCTGGGGTCTAGCTGCACAATCTAACAAGAAATCTGTACAAATTATTCAAAACAGATTTCTTCGTATTATCACTGGTGCACCCTGGTTTGTCAGCAACTCTACAATTCATCAAGATTTAAAAATTGATTCTATTGACAACTATATTACTAAACTTTCTAGAAATTTCTTCAATACCATTGCTACTCACGAAAACCCTCTCATCAAGGCACAAACTATATTCACGCAATTGAATGGAAAATACAAATATCCTTTCTCTACTTCTAAATGGAATCGAAGCCTCAAACCACCAGATTTCCTGCTCACTTATCGCTTTTTAGATATTTTATTTCAACGCATGATCATAAATTTCTTGTTACGTTTCCATCACCGATGATTTACATTTTCCTTACTTTCTTCTTTTTTTTCTCTCAAATCATACGATTACTATTATCTATTTATCATGACTTTTCTTTCCTACTGCCTTCACATACCATTGAGTAGATGAACGCTTCGCGTTCAGGCACTCGACATCGGTATTCATCAATGATGAGTACTGAAAACTCAAAACTTTAGTTTCGTTTTTGCGAAATTTTGATTGATCAGAATTACAACAAGCTTCAAAAAGAAATAAAGCAAATGATTCACAAATTAAAAAATGACAGATGGAATGAATTTTTATTAGGCCTAAATCCAGAAGATAATTCTCTCTTCAAAATTAACAAACATTTTATCAAAAAATATCCCAAAATTCCTCCACTGGTTGGATCCTCAGGTCTTATATTCTCATCTTCTGATAAAGCGAACTCTTTTGCTGAAAACCTTGAACTCTCCTTTCAAGAAAACACTGAACCTTGCGATTACTCACAAATTGAGCATGTTGAAGATACAGTAACTTCCATTCTAGCTGTTCATCAAAATTATCATAACAATATTTTTTTTTCTCCATCTGACATAATTAACTTAATCAAGTATCTCAACATTCGGAAATCTTCTGGACCTGACAACATTCCAAATAAAGCATTAATGTGTCTTCCCCTTAATGCCATTACTCATCTTGCAAAAATCTACAACAGTTGTACTAAATATCACTATTTCCCTCCTGTCTGGAAAAAAGCAAATATCATCATGTTCCCTAAACCTGGCCAAGATAGGAAATTTCCTCAAAATTATCGGCCCATCAGTCTTCTTAGCTGTGTAGGAAAACTTTACGGAAAAACTCTTAGTGAAACATATTACTTCTTTTTGCAATAAAAATTCCATGATCCAAGCAGAACAATTTGGATTCCGTCAACATCACTCAAGTTGTCATCAACTTCTACGTGTCACCAATATCATCACTGAAGGATATAACTATAAATTTTTTACAGGAGGTGTCTTTCTAGATGTCAAAAAAGCTTTCGATCGACTGTGGCACAATGGACTGATCTACAAAATGATCAAACTTCAATTTCCAACTTGGATCACACTTATCATTACAAATTATCTTAAAAATAGAACCTTTCAAGTTCGACTTCATAATGAATTCTCCAAAATCGGTCGTATTTGTGCTGGTACACCTCAAGGAAGCGTGCTAAGTCCTATTCTATACAATATCTTTACCTACGACTTTCCTCAATGCACTAACATTTCCACTTGCCTATTTGCTGACGATTCTGCTGCTCTTGCCCAAGGTGCTTCTATTCTGTATGTCATCAATACTCTTCAAACTTTTCTGAATATCCTAGAGGATTGGCTAACTAAATGGCGCATCGCAATTAATGTCTCTAAATCTCAAGCTATCATTTTCCGAAAAGGACACGCCAGACAACCATATATTAATCTCTCCCTTTTTGATCAACAAATTGAATGCGCAACTAATATTAAATATCTCGGCTTAATTTTAGACAATAAACTTACGTTTCGAGCTCATATTCAAAAAATCAAAGAAAAATGTTGGAAAAAATTTTATCTCACTCTACCACTCATTAATAAATTTTCTAAATTAACTTTGTCAAACAAACTGCTTCTCTACAAACGAGTTCTTAGGCATATCCTTACCTATACTGTCCCAATCTGGGGTCTAGCTGCACAATCTAACAAGAAATCTGTACAAATTATTCAAAACAAACTTCTTTGTATTATCACTGGTGCACCCTAATATTAAATATCTCGGCTTAATTTTAGACAATAAACTTACGTTTCGAGCTCTACAATCCATCATTGTCCACAACTCTACAATTCATCAAGATTTAGAAATTGATTCTATTGATAACTATATTACTAAACTTTCTAGAAATTTCTTCAATACCATTGCTACTCACGAAAACCCTCTCATCAAGGCACAAACTATATTTACGCAATTGAATGGAAAATACAAGTATCCTTTCTCTACTTCTAAATGGAAACGAAGCCTCAAACCACCCTAATTTCCTGCTCATTTATCGCTTTTTAGATATTTTACTTCAACGCATATTTACTGATCATAAATTTCTTGTTACGTTTCCATCACCGATGATTTACATTTTTCTTACTTTCTTTTTTTTTTTTTTTCTCTCAAATCATACGATTACTATTATCTATTTTTCATGACTTTTCTTTCCTACTGCCTTCACATACCATTGAGTAGATGCACGCTTCGCGTTCAGGCACTCGACATCTTTATTCAACAATGATGATCAGAATTACATAATAATGGCGTGGATTCATAATAAATTCAAATGAATAGGATGAATAAAACAAAATGTGGTAAGCAAAAAATTTCCCAAGAATTATTTTAAATTATTGATTCATATTTATTTTAAAGGAAAATATTTAAAAAAATAAATTAAATCATTTAAATCAAATCATTTATTTGATAAATTTTGAAGAACATTTTCCTTTCTGAATCGTTATTTTTATCAGATGTATTACAGATAATTGAGAAGAATGTGGTATTTGATTGGAAGGTGTGAGATTGAGTGCAAACTCGCATTTCAATTATCTCAATTTGCCCAACTATTTTTGGTTTGTCTTTTCTGGTTACATTTTTTTAAATATTCTTATTGAGAAAGTCCCCTATTTATTTATATACTTTTTCTTTCTTTCTTCATACTCTACTTTAAATTCTTGCAAAGTGTTATTGTTTTATATTTGTTAATGTTATTGTTTTTACTTATTGCTCAATATAATTTGAGAAGGTTCTACATTTTGAGTAGGAGATTATTTAGAACCAATTATAGAGGATATAGCTTTCCATACTAATTTATTGGAGTACTGCTCAATAAACTAGAGTGGAAAATGAGCTTTGAACTGATGATTTTTCAGTTCTAAGCTCACCGCGACATTTAAAGGTGCACCTTAGGTGCGAGATCTTTTACTAGCAGCTATTTTACAAAGCGTAATGTAATATAGTTTAAATTTTTATAGTATGCATGTAATTTATTTTTTTATACATAATTCACAATATTTTCATGTGTTTTTCCAATAATATTTATTTTTGATTATTGTATACTTACTTACCAGATGATTTATGTCTGATCTGTACACTTACCAGATCATTTATATCTGGTATTTCCAGATGAAATATTAATCATTTTTGAAGTCGTGTTGAAAAATAACATGAAGGATTTTTTTTATGTAATAAATTCAACAACTTTTTTAGTAAAACGCAATGTATACTACTTACAAATTTTTGTCACAACGATTAACACCTACACATTTTTTATTTATTACTGATCAAAAGCTTTTTATCCACAACCAGTCCTTCAACGGATAATTGTAGGTAGACGTCACTTTCCGAGAATACTTTCAGCGAATCTAATTTGAATGTCGCATGAAAGACAAATTGCAACACTTGCACCAAGTAACCTAACTACCGATATGAGGTGAGTATAAAGAGGGCAATATTATTTCTTAAAAGCAATTATTACAAGAGAATGTTCAGAATCACTGACATGTTCTGATTGAGTGTGCTTGTTTTCTATACTTTTTGTCCTACTTATGTATGTGCGTGTGTGCTTCTTAACGCTCATATGCTTAATTTTCATATGCAATTTTTTATATTTGACTATGCGATAGTTAGTATTTAAGAATGAAAGGGGTTTTTTGATTAAAAAATGTAGTATAATAAGTGTATAATAATACCTACAAAAGTTCCAAATAAAATATTTTGATTAAGATGATCAAAGTTCCAATGTATGCTAATGTTTTACAACTTTTATGTTGAATTTTTAAATTATTTATAAATCATTAAAGGTAATTCTTTATTTAATGAATAGTTAATAATAATTCTATGTTAACGCTTTTATAATTCTATCAATTTTAAATTGTAGTCCGGTCACCTATAGGAAAAAATTAGCAAGCGGCCAATTAGACGGATTCTAAAAGAATGTCATAAACGAGGAAACGTCAGTCGAGAGGGGTTATACGAGTAATTGCAATGAAAACAATTCTAATTTCAGATTACTCTATATTACAGGAGCAACGAGGCAGAATTTTAATTTTAGTTTTTTTTTTTTCGAAGTACCCTGTATCTTGTATATGTGATTCAACCAGCTCCCCTCCTGGCGTACCGATTTCCCGTTTCCGCAATTAAATAGGATGTTTTCCGTTCTGTGTTATCCATTGTCTAGCAATACTCTTTCTCTGTGTATATAATTTATATATATATATATATATAATTTTTCTGGTACACGTGTTTGTCACTGAACTCCTCCTAAAAGGTTGGACCGATTTGGATGAAATATTTTGTGTATGTTTGAGTGGGTCCCTGGATGGTTTAGATTCACAATTGGGCACTGTAGATAGAGTTACAATCGATATAATTCTTCTATACTTGTGTTTGTCACTGAATTCCTCCTAAACGGTGCTTTTGGCACCACAGGCTAGAGGCGTGAATTCTGGCAGTTGCGTGGATATTTATTATTGGTTTGTAATCCACGTTAAACTGTACGCGTTGGTACAATTAGCCTAAAGTGTGCACAAAATGACCGTAGAGCGAAAACCCAAACCAAATTTCCTGAAACGCTGGGCCGATTTTGATGAAATTTTTTATGTGTATTTGGGTGGATCCCTGGATGGTTTAGATTTCCAATTGGACTCCGTAGGTGGCGCTGGAATCGACATTTTATTTATATAATTCTTCTGTACACGTCTTTGTCACTGAATTCCTGAACGGCTGGAACGATTTTAATGAAATGCTTTGTGTGTGTTTGAGTGAAACCTTGGATGGTTTAAATCCGCAACTGGACAAGATAGTGCGCAATCGGGTTATTCTGCACGTTTGTTTGTCACTGAACTCTTCCTAAACAGCTTGATCGATTTTGATGAAATTTTTTGTGTGTTTTTGGCACAACATGGATAATGCATTTATACTATCCACTTTGTTGTAAGTGGCTACCAGATGGTGCTGCGGCATTTCATCTTATATACCATTCAAACGATATCCATGAAAATTAGTATTGACATATATTGGAACATGAAGAATACATTCGCAATAATGTAATTTTTTTTGGCAGGACAATGTATGCCGGGTACTTCTAGTAAATATATATATATATATAGCTTACTACCTGTAGTTATGTAAAATATCTAAAATGGAAGCCATTTATTTCAATTCAAAGTAATGTATGCATTTCTATTAAATTTTAAAGCAATTGTTTTTATTTTTGAAAAAGGTTGTGATTGAAAGAAGTTGTTTTTAGAAAATTTTGACTTTTGGTTTTCCTATTTAATTTCTGTTAATATAATTAAAATATCATTTGCATTTCTATGAAAAAAAAATGTTCGATTTTATTATGATTTGGAACTAATATTAATAAAGCAAGCACTTTAATGAATTCAGTTTTTTTATGTGGGTATCGTTTTTAAGAAAAATAAATAATTTTCGGAAAACCCCAAACATTACTTCTTTGAAGGAAAAAATTAAAGGGTTTATTATAACTTCTAGTTTTATTGGAAGGACTTCTAATAAATGCCGATATTGAGTTTTCATTAGAACTTTTAGCGTTACTCGTTAAATATGCATTTGTTCAGTTTTCAATTAAAATATGTTTATAAATTATTGAAGTAATTTTCCTCATCTTTTACCCTTAGAGCTCTGATGAGCTCAAGTATAATGAGTTATACAACTCTTAACAAATTATAGTAACTCCTATGAGCTCCGTCTAATATTAACTCTTTCCCTAAAATCCAATATAGAATTTCTTCAATTTACGAATTCATGGTGATTATCTTTAGTAAGAATATTAGGTGCTTTCAGACATTTTTGTGCTTTGAAAAAGCTCCCCTTCCATCTGAAACTTACAGCGTTAACTAATTATATCAACAAGTTTCTTTACATCGATAACATACATTGAAGGCTTATTCTTTTCTAAATTAAAACAGAATTTTATTTTTTGCAATATAAATATATATTTCATAGTTTTTTAAAATTTAAATATGTTGAATTGTAATTATGTAATATTAAATTAAAAAAAGTTCTACTCTTATATATTTAAAATATATTATATCTTAATACTCTAGCATTTTTTTTTCAAGGGAAAAGTTTTAGCATTTCGTTCCTAGGAGAAAGGAATGTGAATTTGACAAGTATATAATAACAACCCATCACTCAAATTTGATATCAGACAAGCAATATTGTGGGAATTTTTATTATATGCAATTAGTGTTTTATAAATAATAACAACATGTCATGCATAATGAGAATCGAGAAATTAAATAATGTCCGTGCGACGTTCACAGGTCGAAACAACTATAGCTTAAATATGGACTACACCATGAATTGTTCCAGTGATTGTAATCGAAAATGAACTGAGAAATGTCTAATCTAATGAAAAGTGAGGGAAAGCTGTCACCCCTCCTTTTGACGGATTTTCTACAAAGGAGATTTTTTGGAGGAGAGAGTTCTGCGATGAGGCGATCAGAAGTGTTTCTTTTTTCTCTAAGTCACTGAATAAGCCGGAATTTCTGCCACTTTATCAAAGTGAACTCGTTGTGGTTTCGTGTATCCCACAATGTGACAATTAAGGTTTGCCGCAGACCAGGCAATTAGATTCGGCGTAGACTCGGGAAATCTTCGACTCTGGAGTGAACTGCACTTGTGATTTAATCGTGCACTTATGATAAAATTTATATATTTAATTTTTATTTCTTTGTATAATAATCCAGATTTTTGCGTATGTATGTGTGTGTGCGTGTGCGAGTGCGTGTGCGAGTGCGTGTGCAGTGCAGTGCAGCTGCAACTATAACCGTTATAGTTCCAGCTGCACTACTTCTCATGTAA
>BPLQ01010135.1:0-10880 GCA_021605075.1 Caerostris darwini
GTTAATGAGGAAAATTAATTTTTATTGTGTATTTTGTTTGTTATCTGCTTATTGTGTGAATATTTTTAGGAAAATGTATTTTTTTTTATTGTGTAATTTTGTGTGATCAGTGTATAAGTGAATAATTTGAGAATTTTGTGAAAATTTGAATTCTTAAAGAGTTGAATGTGAACATCTCAACGCCGGGCGGTATGTTCGCGCCAACGCGCAAGGATACCCCTAGCGGCGAAAAAAGTGTGTGTACGCATGCGCCTGCGAGCGCATAAGTGTGAGTCTTCAGTGTAACGCCAGAGAGGCAAGAGAAAGTGTAGTTTTCATTGTGATTACTTATTGTGTGAGTGTGATAAAGTCCACTTGAGAAAGAGAATATGTGTGAGTGCTATTGACGACAACACCTATGTATATAATATATTTATTTTATAATATATATACAATAATAAAAGTAAAATATAGTCGCTATTATTAAATTCATTATTGCCAAGAATAATTGTTGAAATTTTATAATTATAATGAATTTTTATAATTTTTGTGATCAACTTTATGTTTCATCTACATTTTAATCCACTGTATATGAAGAAGTAGTATTTTATAGTTCATTTTTGTTTTCATAATACTTACTTCTTCAGAGAAGTTGCATTTCAGAAAGAAATGAAGATCACATGTTTTATGATCATATTGAAATGCTTAACTTGTAATTTACTTTTTTGGTTTTCATTCTTCACAAAATATTCATTATATATCTTTTAGAAAATGCACATGTTTATTTAGCAATTCTAACATTGCTATCTTTTAATTCCTTAGATTACTTTCATTTACTTTTGTCATATATGGGTTCTCTCTCTCTTTTTTTATGCTGATAGAGTTTTGCATGGAATTTAAAGAAAAATCAATGATTTATTTTAATGAATAAATTCTTCTATATTGGTCACTTAAAATATTGTAAAGCTACCTTATGAATGTGCTTTTCAATATAGGAAAGCTTTCATTAAATATACTCAATTGTAGGTTTATTTGAGAAAATTTTCTGCTTAAACATTTTTTGACAAATTTTAACTTACAGAAATATGTAAAAATTTATGTAGGATTTGATCTCAATTTGATTTTTGCAAAAAATGATTTAAACTTGGAAGATATTAAATATAATAATTATTGATTCAGAATTGCACTGTAATTTTATTTAATGAACTATGTTTTTTATTTTTATGAATGTGTTTGTCTGTTCAAATACTTTGATTTTTAAAAGGTGGTTTTTCTTCAAAAAAGGCCTATGTCACTTTATTTTCTATAAAATAATTTATCTAGTATGTGTTTTAGAAAATTAAATATAGACATAAGTAAAAAAAAATATCAATTGAGGGATTGACTTGTAGAAAATTTGATCCATGATTTATTCCATGTAATATTTATGCAATAATAATTTTTTTAAATTGTAAAATACTGAATCTAAATTTATTTTCATAAAAATATCTATAGCTGTTTTTACTAAGAAGATTGTGACTTATTTTACAATTACTTTGAGAAGTTTACATTTTTGAAAGAAAAAAAAAATGCAAATTACATATTTTATGCGCATGGGGAAATGTTTAACTTTTGATTTATTTAATGAAGTTTGATTTAGAAAGAAAATTGCATATATTTTTTTGTAATCTGTCCTCTATAAGAAAATATGCTTATTTATTTAGCAAATTTAATTATTGTTAATACTTTTTTACTTAACTTTCCATAATTAGTGAAATAAATAATTGCCAAATTTTCGTACAATTTTTATGCAAATTATCACTCTCTGTAAGAATTTAAATATAGTAGAAAATTTTCACATGACCTAAAAAATGTGTTTCTTAATTTTTTTGAAGATAATGTTTGATAATAGTGTAAATAAATATTTGTTTCAAGAATTTTTTATATTTTTTAAAACATATATTCAAATTTTTATTTATTACTTAAAAATTTTCAATTTTATTCAGAATTGCATTCTTTACAATAAAATTGATATGCTGAAAAGAATAAGAGACTTGTATTTCACTGAACATTGATACTTTTCAGTAAGCATCTTTTAATTCTCACAATTGTTTAAGGAAATGTTAATTGGAAGTTTAAATGCTTTATCCTTCACAAGTAAATTTACTAAAATTTATTAGCACCAACTGTAATTAGTTCAAAATTTGCAAGTATACCTAATAATATGAGCATTTTTATTGTTATTTTTAAGAATAGAATGACTCAATTTAATAAATGTTTTCCATTTCATTGTGTTTTCAACTTTCATTTCAATAAATAAATTCATCATAATTTTTGTTACATTCTTTTGTAGATGATGGCAATAGTTCTAAAGACAAATCAGTGTCCTTTTTGGGATTACCACTCTCTTGAAACTTAGTCAGGTCAATTGGAAGATCTGGAAGGCAGCCTTTTGCATGCTTTGAGTGTGGAAAGTATTGATTATAGCAACATGTACTGTTATAAGAGAAATAATGTCTGATAATGCTCTTACTAATGTTTCTGGTGTAAGACCAGATCTTAAAGTGAAGGCACCAGAGAATATCCCATCAAATGTCCTACTCTGTGCCAATTTTTTTCTCAGAATTCAACCATAAATATACATTTAGAAATTCATGCACGAAAGTAATTACAAAGTAGAAAGTGAACCTAAGAAATTTACTATGAATGCCAATTGTACTCATTAAAAATTAAATTATTACTACTCTGTTTTTATAATTAACTGTTTCTTTTTTTATAAATTAATTTTTTTCTGTAAATACTTAGATTTTTTTAAAGTTTTTCTGTTTAAAGCATGGCATATCTGAAATTAATTATTGACATGGTAGATATAAATTTGAGATGAGTTGGCAATTCTAGTAAATTTTTTATATTTTTGTTTCTGAATTTTAATAGAAGTTATGGAAAATTGATATAAATGGAGGAATTTTTGACCCTTTATTGATCCTCTGAGAGCTAATACATTTAATTTCATATATATTTATTACTTTTTTATTTCTGTATTCATTATTTTTGCAGTTGTCGTAAATGTCTTACTATATGTTTATGATCTGTTTGTGTTACTATTTAATATGCAAAATTGTATAGAAAAATATTGAATATGAAGTTCTATTTATTTTATAAAATATGTAAATTTTATAGTGCGTGAAACACTTATTATTCAAATTCTACTCTAATTTTTGTAATTTTCTTTTGCAGATGCAAGAAGCAAGAGATTAATCTTTGTTGTTTTATCTAAAATAGTATTATATTATTCATTTAATTTTTATTATTAATTTTTAAATCCTAAAATAATATACCTGTGCTAATTAATATTTTTTCCTAGAAAATTTCCTACTTATTTTTATTTATTTATTTATTATTTTTCATTTTTTTATTTTTTATATTTAAAAAGAAAATCTGTTAGAATAAATTAAAGGGAATTGAGATTTTGAACATAAAATTGCCAATTGAAAGAACCAAATAATAATATTTAATTCTGCTGTTAAGTACAATAACTAATTATTGTTTTGAATTAAAATATATAATTAACATAATTTAAGGTAAAAAAAAAAACTGCATGCAATGTGAATACATTTAAATTTGAAAAATAAGTATATTATTGTGTTATAATCATTACAGATTCCCTCAACTCCATTATGTTTATATGATGATTGATGAAATTCACATTTGTGTGCAGTTTTGTATTTTTATGTTAACAAATAATTTTTTAACATTTGCTGATTCATTCACCTTCTGTACTAAACTGAAGATGTTTTAAATATTATTTCTGATTTTTTATATTTCAATATTTACATAATGGATATTTGTTAAAAATTCATAGTAAAATAATTTAATATGTGGATATTATATTTTAATTTATCATTTAATAATTTTGTTTTTCTGTAGATCCCATCTGTTGATTTACCGAAAAGATTAAAAAAAAAAAATACTTCAATGCCATCAAAGAAAAATTTTTTCTTATCAAATAGTTTAAAATACCTGTTGAAGAGCGCTGACATGGCAGTTTTCAAATATGAGGTACGTGATAGTAGTAAAACTTATATACTTCTAACATGCATTTTTTTATTGTTCTCAAGTCATAATAATGATATAGAGTTAAGAATATGAAATTGTAGTAAATGAAAAAATATATGTGTGTTAAAGTCTAATTTTGTATGTGTGTGTGTGTTCATGTTCATTATTTTTGCAATTGTGTCAATATTTCTGTGTTTTATTGATTTTCATCTTGTTTATCAAAAAATGTTAAAGCTTATATATAATGCCGAAAATACTTAATCACTTATATTACTGAATTCTCTACATTTTAATGAATTTAAAACTCTTAACATTCAAAAGTAAATATACCTAATTTTGTTTTGCAGAAGCTGGCAGCTGTTTTGAAAGCAATTTGAAGATCCATGAATGTACCATATTCATAACATTTAAAAACACATTTTAAGTCATAACAAACATACCTTTTTAAAAGCCCTTTTTTTCCTTGTTGTAAAGCATTTATTCAGAATAGATATATGAAGATTCTTCATCTGCGGTCACTAGTGTGTGAGATTACTGCCTCCTGTGTACTTTTGTCAAAAAAAACAAAAAAAAAAAAAAATATTTGTTTGTTAATATACTTCAAGTGTATACAATAATATTCATATTGGAGAATTTCCATTCTATTGTTCTGTGTGCACAAAGCTTTTACCTGCATTTCAACTTTAAAATTCATACAACATCCCTGATTGTGAAAAAAAGTAAATGTATCAGAGACACTACCAAAGTGTGCTATTTAGAAAGTAGCTTTTCGACTTATTTTAGATAGGAATTTTTTTTTTATGTGAACTTTGTATATGTTTTTCTAGTTTTCAAAATCTATGATTTTTATACCTTTTTTGTTAATTTTTTGAATGATATGTAATAAGAGGTTTGCTTGATGTTATAAAAAACATATGTAATAGTACTAATCCTTGTAAACTAAATCTAGAAAAGTTGGAAACTATTATTTTAGTGTTGCTATACTTTACAAAATTCAATTTTTTCAATTGCATACCTAAGTTATTATCATTCCTTTTTTTGTTTTGATGTTTTCTTTTGAAATTCCTTGATTTTAAAGTATTTTTCTTATGAGATGGAATGATGTTTATTTTATTTGTGTGTGTTAAAAAAATTGGATATTTTTAAATTTTTTTCCCAAAATAATTGTATTAATGAAATGGTACCTATTAAACTTTTTTGTATAGTTTTGTACTTTCTGGCAAATTGTAGAAATTGTTGAAAATCATATATTTTGTGTCATAATTGAAATTTTTGATTGTAATTCATTTTTTCTTGTTAATATTATTATTTCGTCTTGGAAGAGTGAATTTTTTTTAAATTTATTGTGGTGTTTTTAGAATAACATGCATGCTTATTACACAAATGGTTTAATTACTTTTATTTTAGCATCTGGGGGCAGCATAACCCTTAATATATTTTAATCCACTTACAATTACAATTAATGCTGAATTGTCAAATTATAAGGCACTCTTTCATGTGATTCTTGTATAGATGTCACATTTTTACTCTCCTGTTTGAATTCTGTAATATTTAGAATATAATCATATGATATGCCTGTAATTATATGCTCATAACCTTTCTGTGTGTGATACTTTAATTTTCTTCAATAAATCCACACTTATTTTTGTTATTTTATTTTCAGGTATTGATTGCTGTTTTAGGGAGAAGATATACCATTGTTGCCTTTATGAATGTCACCTTATCGTGGTGATATTAAAAGGCATATTTTAACTCACATTGTAAAGCGACATTTTAAATGTCCATTTCTATTCCAATTTTCGTAAACAGTCGCTGACATGGCAATTTTCATACATGAAATGAGAAGTATTTGTCATCAGCTTAAAATTTTTATCCTAGAAAATGTATTTTACCTCTTTCATTATAACATGGAAACATAAAGATTTTAAATGTATGTGAATAAAAGAAATTTTGTCCCAGTATGAGATATACTGCAGTTCAATTCAGAGTGCTAACTTTTTTCTTTTTATATTATATTTCTATGTTCATTTTTTTTTTATGTTATCTCAAATTTCTTACGATATCTCCGTAATTTATTGTTGTTTATACTTTATATATGATTAAAATATTGAATACAAAGATTTATTGGATTTAATTGATTTTAACGTTTTTGGAAAAAAAACTTACGCAATTTTTATTTTCCAGGGCTTGTTAGAAGATATGAAGGGAGGTTTAAGATACATCAATGTCCATTTTGCGAATACTATTCATTAAAAACTACTAACTTGAAAAGCCATATCTGCACTCACACTGGAGAGCGACCTTTCAACTGTCCTTTTAAGTGTGGCAAAGCATTTAGTCATGAAACCAGCATGAAGCTTCATCTGAGGACTCATACAGGAGAACAACCTTTCAAATGTCCTTTTAATTGTGGAAAAGCATTTAGTCAGAGAGGCAATATGAGGACTCATCTGAGGACTCATACAGGAGAACGACCCTTTGAGTGTCTTGTTTGTGCCAAGGGGTTTTCACAGAGAGTACAGTTAAGAAAGCATATGGAAAGTCATGCTAAAAAGGATTAATAAGTTTTATTTTAGGATAAATGGATTCCATCCATGTAAACGATAAATATGATGCTAACTTTACTTTATAAAATTGAATTTTTGCACAATTTGTTCATCTTTCACTTTTCAAGTTCTTTGTTTTTATGTAATTATTGATGAAAGATTCTCTGGTATTACTTTACTTTTTATTGGGTAATTATTAAAATAAATCTCCTGATATTTTATTCATTTAAGTATTTTAAATGAATCGAGAATGTTTATTTACTTTTCATATTGTACTATTTAAATTTTCTTTCCACGATCTGTCTGATTTTATTAATATAAAAGTTACTAAAACTATTTTTAATCCTATTTTATACATTCTGAAAAAGAAAATATGTTTACATTTATTGATATCTGTACTTAAAAGAATCAAAAAAATTTGTTTTAAGATAAATTGATTCATATGATACTAGATTTACTTTATGAAATTGATTTTTTAGAAGCTTTAAGTCTATTATTAATTTTTTAACTCTTAAAAATTCTCTAGTTATTAAAATATGCAGAAAATAATTTTTTTTTTCACTGCCAAATAGTGCAGAAAAGTAACAAAAGATACAGCTTTATTTAGATATGGGTTGATGCATAATCAGCATTATAGTAAAATGTTTTTCTATGATCGAGTAATTTAAAATCATTGTGTGTGAAAGAACTTCTAACGAAAAAACTAGAACTACCAAAACCAGAATACATTTTTTTCTTTTTTAGTTGTTCTACATATGACATGGTATATCTGAAATTAATCAATTTGAGATGAGAAATAAAATATGTCATTTTATTATGATGCCAATTATGTTCCTGAATTATTATAAAAGTAGTGAAAATTTATGTATATTATGAAGATTGTAAAGCAAATATTTAAAATTTATGTAGATGGGTGAATTTTTGAAGTAGTATTTCATTTGAATTTAGAAAAAAAAAAATTTTTTTCTGTGTTCCATTTTTTTCTCTTTTAATCCTTGTAAATTAAGTCTAGAAAGAATTCGGAAAATATTTTTTAGTGTTTTGGAAAATTCGTTCTTTTAGACTGTTAACACATAATGGATACCATTATGTCCTATTTTTCCCAAAATGTTTTCTCAGAATTCTCACTGAAAGCAATATATAAAAATTCATGCAGGAAATGATTACAATTTTTTTTTTTTTTTTGCTCAAATTCTTTGATTTTTAAGTATTTTTTTATAGACATGAAGATGTTGCTTCACTTTTTATAAAAATAAGATATTTTATTTTTATGATTTGATGAAATATTTTATTTGCAATTATTAGAAAAATTGAATTTTTTAAAGTTTGTTTCCTAGCTATCTTTGCATTGTATCAATGGAATGAAACTTGTTTAAAACTTTTTTATATAAATAATCGTGTCAATAATAAAATTATTACTTTAAATAATTATTGATATATTTGTAATAAATCCTGTTTCAGATATAAATTTTTTATCCAATGTATTTGTTAAAAATATCTTGTGTAATTCATTTTTATGACAATTTCACCTACTAATTTATCGAGGTTATAATGCAGAAATTCTTGAAAATCATATGTTTTGTGTCCTTAGTGAAATGCTCAGATTGTAATTCATTTATTATTATTATTATTATTATTTAGTCTGAGAAGAGTGGAATTTTTTAAATTCATAGTGTGTGTCTTTTAGAATAATATGCATGTTTATTAAATACATAGGATGTTAATTGCAGGTATTATAGTATCTTGTGGTTTTCCCGAGATCAACATCATTAAAAATAATACAAATTATGAGACATGCTTTCATGCGATTCTTGCATAGATGTCACATTTTCACTCTCCTATTATTAGAAATTTGCAATAGGTAAAATATAATCATAGGACAATAATTATATGTTCATAACCTTCCTAAAAATATGCACTGATCTACAATATTTATTTTGTATAAAAATTAATAATGAAAATATTTGAGTTTTTTTGAGAACAAAATTAAAAATTATTTACATTTTTCAGCATTAATTTAAAAATGATATATTATTTTAAAAGTTTAAAAAAATCAATAACTTGTGCAAGAAACATTGTATTGAAACAATCCAATTACACTTTAAATTGCGTTTTACCCATTTAAATTGATTGTCAGAAAATGGAAAAAAAAAACTGTTATTTTACTTTGTAATAATTTTACACATTTAAAATGTGAAAATTAAAAGTTGTAATTGTACTATTTCAATTACAATAACTTGTGTTTGCGAATTATTTGAGAGGAAAGTTTATTTTGATTTTATACAGATTCACGTAATGTTATTGTGCGAGCTAATGCGGTAAAATTAAATCATAATGTCAACTAAAATTTAATAGTTAGCCAATTATTTTTATTTTCCCTATTATTTTCTTTTCAATATTGTTGAGAAATAAAATATATAATTAATACATCATGGTATTTTCTATGACTTAAAAAATGTGCGTGTATAATATGTGAAAAGAAGTCATAATACTAAGTTATTTTCTTCACACATTCTCACAGCTCTATTGTAAGTTTATATAATGATTGATGATATTAATATTCTATGCAATTTTGTATTTTCATGTTAGGAAATAATTTTTTTTAGATTTCAAAGATTTGCTGTTTTATTGAAATAAAAAAAATATAATTTTTTTTTTTATAATTTAATGTATAAAAAACGAATTCTAACAATACTCTGGTCTTAAAATAATTAAGTATATTTGTTTATTCAACAATTTCATTCGTTCATTTTAATTCATGGAGTTCATGAATACAACAACATTGCTATGAAATTAAATATATTAAATTGCAACATAATTTTTAAAAAGACAAACAAAAGGCCTTTCAAAGTAGATTTTAATGATATATTAACTGTATAATTTTTAATAATTTTATTGTAGCAAAAAGAGTTTTACTTTTCAAATTTCTTAAATAGTTAATGAAATTAGGCCCTGGTATAATAGGTATCAAATAAGACAGGGGGCATAATTGCATTACAGTTGCATTTCTATTCTCAGAAAATGTATTTCAAAGTTCTCAAATTGTTATGAAAGAGGCAAAGATTTTAAATGAATGTGGATGAAGTAATCATTTGCCTCAATCTTGGAAGTATGAGACCTGATGCAATTCAATTTTCAATTCAAGCCAATTATTTTTATTTTCCCTATTATTATTTTCTTTTCATTTTATTTCTTTCATCTCGAATTTCTATGAGCTATTATTTATAAATTTTTATAACAAAAATGTTAGTAGCGTAATGATCGAATGTGAAGTTTTATAAATTTGAGTTAAATAGTTTTATTGCATTTCAAAAATTTCACAGATGTTTAATTGAATTAAAAATTCACTTTTATTTTTATTTTATTTTCAGGTATTGGTTACAGTTTTAAAGACAACATACGAATATACCATTGTCTCTTTTGTGAATATCGCTCAGTCCACCTTTCTCATGTGAAAAGGCATCTTTTAATTCACACTGGAGAACGACCTTTCATCTGTCCTTATAAGTGTGGCAAAGCATTTAATCAGCAAAACGCCCTAAAGGTTCATCTGAGGACTCATACGGGAGAACGACCCTACAAATGTGATGTTTGTGGCAAGGCTTTTTCTCAGAATAGTAATTTACAAGTGCATATGGGCATTCATGCAAAAAAGGATCAAAAATTTTATTTTAGGAAAAATTGATTTTATCCATGAAGACTATAAATATGGTGTTAACTTTACTTTGTAAAACTGATTTTTTGGACAATTTTTTCATGTTATTTTGCTGCTCCTTTCTCAGTTTTCAAGAATAAATTTTACTTTTAAAAATTCTTTGATTTTTAAGTAATTATTCATGAAAGATTCTATGATATTACTTACTTTTTATTAGAATAAATTTGAAGAGAATATTTATTTAGCTTTCATTTTGTGCTATTTAAATTTTCTTTCCTTGATCCGTCTTTATATTTTATTAATGTAAAAAATATTAAAGACTCTTTTTATTCCTGTTTTATAAATTCGGAAAAAGAAAAATATTTATTATTTTAAATATGTATTTGGGGAATTATGGAATCAAATTTTTTTTTCATAAAAGTATACAATTTCAATCTGCACTTGAATATTTTTTCAGTAACCAAATTAATAAATTTTTGTTATCCGTTCTTAAAAGAATCAAAAACTTTTCTTTTAAAAGAAATCGATTCTATCCATGAAGACGATAAATATGATGCTGGCTTTACTTTGTAAGAAATTGAATTTTTTTGACATTATGTATGTTATTAATTTTTTAACTCTTAAAAATTCTCTAGTTATTAAAATGTGCAGAAAATAATTTTTTT
>BPLQ01010138.1:0-11042 GCA_021605075.1 Caerostris darwini
AGAAACCAGAGTGCTTCCTGATTAAGAAAAACGTTTCTCGAATTTACAGCAGTGCAATGAACAATTTATAACAATATTAATTGTAGCATAAAACATTTCATAAAAGGTTTCACTATTTGTTTTTCAATTCAGTAAAACTTTTTATGTTATAATTGCAACAAAAGAAATTTGTTGTTATATTTTCGAAATATTCTTATTTATAATTTATATATATAATTCGAATTTTTATTTTTGAATACTTTAGTTTTTATTATATTTACTTATACTTTTTGTGGATTTATATTTTTAATTCATTATTTTTTTAATTGATTATCTTTCTAGAATTCGCCGATTAATAACATGTTATTCAATTTAAATACTTTTAATTATTTTTATATTATTTTTTCAATAGCTATTTTAATGGTTTATATAAAATTTGCTGTTCTATTTATGTAGAAAAAAGTCCCCTTTTCAGAAAATTGTTTATTTGAATTGTCAATTTTCCTTTTTTTCCAACAAACTGAAAAAACAATTAGGGAACATTTTTTTTCACATTATGCAAAGAGAGACGATTTGATTATACAATGTTTAAAATATTTTATGTTCAAATTTTAAATATGATAAGAATATAATGCAGTAAATTAAAATAATTTTTGATGAATGAAAACATTTTAGATATGACACAAAAATAAACCTTAACATGACACAAAAATAAACTTAAGATAAATAATATGTGGACGATTATATAATGTTTGGAATATAATTATATTTTATCGTATAAAACTGTAAAATTCGAAACTGAAAATCTCCTTAAACTCTTTCCTACGAAGTTGGTTACCAAACTTCCTTTGCTTACTGCCTTAGTTCTTCATCGGGGCCCTCTTAAATCAAGGAACTCTCTAATGTTCTTCTCATTTGGACATCCGTTCCGGAACACACCATAGTGGACAGCTGGAAAGGGGAAACCGAAACAGATCTGGGAAGTGGGATGGTCTTCATGGTTCCTTTTCTCTTGGAGGCATTAACGAGTGTTCAGCTATGTAAAGAATGTTCATTAAATAATGAATTCCGCGGTTTCACAAGAGGGGGCCAATTATCTTAGTTATGTACTGCTGCCTCCTCACAATGATTTAACACCTCCAAGGAACGAAACTTTGCTTCCAGAACTCAAGAGGCATGCTGCAAGTATATATCATTTCCAAGGGTTTTAAGGGGAGTTCTCTGCTGCTGTGAGAATGGAACGCTGGCAATGTTTGCCGCTATAGTAATTAATATCTTATCGCTTAGTTCCTTCGATGGTGAATTTTAATACGTAATTCAACTCATGGAGTTATATAAATTGAAAATAACTTTAATCAATCACTATATTTTCAAAAAGGTATACCGAAATTTAGTATAGCGTACATTTATTATTTGGTGTGAGTTCTACATCAAGACAGATATTATTTGAGTTAATTTGAAAGACTACTTATCTTGCTTTATATCAATTATGTCTTTTTGCTATGTGCTTTCTTTTTGTTTCCAATGCTTCCATTTCTAGTACTCACAATACAGGTAGAAACTTTATGCTAAAGTTACAGTGTGTAATGATGGGGATGAATTTGTTTTCTTTTGTTTTTTTGAAAAGCAAATATGCTTAGTTGTGAAATTTATAAAACATATCATACATTAAGATGCTCGAACTATTTGTTGGAATTGTTTTGGTTTTAACTAATACAAGAAACACATATAATATAGTTATCAATGATTATGTTAACAGAAGACTTTATAGCCCTTCCAACAATATTTAACAGAAGCATGTAATGCCTTTTGAGAGAAAGCTGTAATTTCATATTCCGTTGTATCCCTGATGAATGACAAATCATCTTTTGTTGTATACAATAAAATAAATACATACAGTTAAATTACTTATTTTACAATGTAGTAGATTTAATTCACACATTAATATTCTAAAGGGTAATATTCTAAGGTAAATAAAATAATTTACTTAATTTTTAACATATAATGTGCCACCGCACATATTTATGCATGCTTCTTATCTGTACGTTTTAAGTTCATCATATTTTAATTTATTATAAGACTAAATACATATACCTTTGTAGAAACATGTACATTTTTGTGATATAAATTTGATTTATTAATATAGTTACTTTTGTTATGTTTTCGAACCTGGATATAGTTTATTTCTTTTGTATTCATAATATTCAATTGTTGCATGGATTTTGCCATACATAAGATTCCTTTTAATTTTTTTGATGGTAATATTTGATAATATTAAATTGATATGAAAAACGTAACAGTAGTGTATCGTGATGCTCAAATAATTATTTAAATTCTTTATATAAGTTTTCATTACGATGCAATTAATGCAGCGTGAATTTAATGCAATTTTAACTACAAATCTGATCCTTTTCACACCCAAAATTCATAAATAGCAACATTAGTAAGTTGCAAGTAGATGATAGTTTTCCTAAATGCTATGACACTATCCTTACAAGGAAATTAAATCAATATGTGATTATAAATGCAGTAGAATAAAAATCTTAATAGTCAAAGAAAACTTTCAAACAATTCATTTACATAAACTAAAGGATGATTATTCTCATATTCTTTTTACATCTTCAACACGTAATGAACGTTAAACTGTAGGTCCAATTAGCCCAAAGTGTGCTAAAACCAACTGTAGAAAGACAAATAAATCAAACCAATGAACAAGTATTGAAATATGACAATTTGTATCTAGTGGAAAACTAGTTATGAAATGTAAGTTTTAATTACAATATTGTATATTTAAAAAATGATAATCACAATATTGTATATTAGTATTGTATAGTTACATAAGAACATTAAGAAAGAGAGTGAAATGCAAGAAACACATATGATTATAAAGGAATAACTTTTTTAAAATTTTTATTGAAAAAATGTTGATTACTATAAAATCAGAATCTGACACTTGAATACTATATTATATAAAAATCGTATAAACAAGATGATTAAACGATCTTCTTCAATATAAGCGCCTTAAATATAATTGTGTATATATAAAGACAAATAATTACATAAAATCCATTTATATAAATATATAAATGAATAAAATACAGGATAAAACTGTTTCTTCTACATTAGTGAACAAATTCCAGCAAAAAATAGCATATTTAACATTTCTTGCGTTAAAGGTTTATAAAAAGAATAGTAATAGAAAAATTCATTCGAACAACAAGTACGATATCTATTATCTTTCTAACAAGAAAAAATAACACCTAAAAAAGAACAAGCTTTTTTAAACTACCAAAGCTTTTTGAAAGACCAGAGATATATAAAAGTATATATAATATTTTTTTAATAAGTTAATCACCGTGAAACTACAACAGCATGCAGAAATTCTCTCCTTTATTTTTTACCCTTTTTTTAACGTCGGAAAAAAACTATCTTTCTGATGTAAAAGTCCTTCTTTATCCAAGCGTTAACAACTGAAAATATCTTTTAAGTCGGCTACTTTTTGCTTTTTCTCTCGCACTACCAACAGAAACTTTAGGGTGTATCCCGTTTCTTCTGTAAAAAAGTCAGCTTTATGTGGACCTCATTACAAGCAAAACATTTTATTTTACCTCGTTTTATACTCGCACGATCCTCTCCAATTTAGGTGAAAGAAGTTTAGAAAGAGAAAGGGTTGTAAGATAAAAAAAAAATGTAAATAGCATGAGCTTATAAAAATTCAGCGACTCCACGCCAAAAACGCCTCTCCAAAAGTATTTCCCCTTAGTACTACGTCGTAGCTGACACTGTCAAAAGTGAGACACCTCCTCCTCATCCTCCTTCTTTCTGAATACTGTACCTCCCCCTCTTACATACCAACTTCAGAGATAGAATAGCGAGAAAGAAAAAGAAAAAAAAATATATAATAAAACGGAAAAAAATCTTAAACTAGAAAGAAAAATCCCTGCAATATGTTGGCCGGATCCAGTCAGCTACGACGCAATACTAAGGTGAAATACTTTTGGAGAGGCGTTTTTAGCGTGGAGTCACTGAATTTTTATAAGCTCATGTTATTTACATTTTTTATTTTTATCTTGGAGTCCTTTCTCGTTCTAAACTTCTTTCACCTAAATTGGAGAGGCTCGTCCGTGTATAAAACGAGGTAAAATAAAATGTTTTGCTTATAATGAGGTCCACATAAAGCCGTCTTTTTACAGAGAAAATTAGATACACCATAAAATTTCATTTGGTAGTGTGAGAGAAAAAGCAAAAAGCAGCCAACTTAGAAGATATTTGTAGTTGTTAACGCTTGGATGAAGAAGGACTTTTATATTAGAAAGATAGTTTTTTTCTTACGTAAAAAACAGGGGAAAAAATAAAGGAGAGAGTATTTTTGCATGCCGACTAGTTTTACGGTGAATAACTTATTAAAAAAAGATTATTATATACTTTTACATATCTCTGGTCTTTTAAAGTGCTTGTTGGGAGTTTAAAAACAGCTTGTTCTTTTTTGGATGCTTTTTTATATTAGAAAGATAACAGATATCTTACTTGTTGTTTGAATAAATTTTTTCTATTTCTATTTTCTTATAAACCTTTAACGCAAGAAATATCAAAAAGCTATTTTTTGCTAAAATGTATTCACTAATGCGGAAGAAATATTTTTATCTTATAGAATATTATACATATATTTTATTATATTTATAAATAAATTTATAACTTTAGAAATACCAATTTTAAAAAATAAATAATTGCATATGTAACTTTTTTCTATCTATATATAAACAATCATTTATATTGAAGGCAAGTTTGTTGATTTTAATACTTTAAATTGTTTAAAGACAATTATTAAAAATGTTTACAATGAATTTTGAATTCCTTACATATATAATATTAAATCTGAAATGAATAATTCTATATCTGTAATTAAATAGTTTTTGTAGTCAAACCCAATTTGATTTTGGCATTGTGATTATTTTATACATTTAATGACACGTATTTCTAATTCTATTTTTTTTTTTTTTTTTTTTTTTAATTATAACATAAATTTTGAATTATGACAGAATTGAATTTTACATTCTTTATAATCAAATTTTCTTGAACTTATAAATAAATTATTATAGATATGCTGTTTAACTGATGAAACCATTTTGGTATAATTTAGTACACATGTGTTAGATTCTGATTTTATGCTCGGTAATATTTTTTCACTATAAAGAAAAAAAAGTCATTTCCTTACAATCATATGCATTTCTTGCATTTCACTTTCTTTTTTTAATGTTTTGTTATAACTATAAAATACTAACATTCAATATCGTAGTTATAATTTTTTTATATATGCAATATTGTAATTAAAGCTTATACTTCATAACTAACTTTCGACAAGATAAAAAAATTCATAATTCAATACTTGTTGAAGATGTGAAAAGTAAATGAGAATCATCTTTCAGTTTATATAAATGAATTTTTAAAGTTTTTATTGACTATTAAGAAATTAATTTTACTACGTTTACAATCACGTTTTGATTTAATGGCTTTATAAGGATTGTGTAATAGTATTTTGACAAAAAATTATCTACTTGGAATTTACTCATGCTGCTATTTTTGAATTTTGTGGTTGAAGGAGTATATTAATAATTTAAATTGCATTAATTGCACCACAATGAAAACAAATATAAATAAGATAAATAATTATTTGAGAGTCACGATATACTCATGTCGTTTTACATATAAATTGTTTATTATCAAACATTACCATCTTACAGTTCAAAAAATTGTTATGCATGACAAATACCACACAATATATACCATTAAATCGGAATACGAAATAAATTAACTATATCCAAGTTCTAAACATAAAAATGTATTAATAACATGTACTAAAATATATGTATTAATGAATCAAATTTATATCACAAAAATGTACATGTTTTTAAAAAAGAATATGTATCTACTTTTATAATAAATTAAAATATGATGAACCTAAAACGTACAATTATTTCTATAAATATGTGAGATGACACACTATATGCTGAAAATTAAGTAAATGAACACTTTTTTGCATATTAATATGTGTTTAAATCTATTATGTGGAAACAAAATGTAAATTAAGCAATTGAAAATGTATATATTTCATTTCTTGTATGCAACAAAAGACGCTTTATCATTCATCAGTGATACACCGAAATTAGAAATTTCAGCTTTACCCTGCGCTTTACCTTATGCTTCTGTTAAATGTTGTGGGAATGGTTGTATAGTCTAACATAATCAGTGGTAACTCAGTGGTATCTATCTTATATTTGTTTCTTGTATGGATTAAATATAGAGCAATTTTAACAATAGTGAAATGCAATTATACAATATTGTAATTATCGTTTTTTAAATATGCAATATTGTAATTCAAACTTGCATCTCATAATTAGGTTACCACTTCAATATTTAAAGAAGATATAGAAAGAATATGAGAATGATCATCTTTTACATGTATAAAAAAATTGTTTAAAATTTTTCATTGACTTTTATCGTTTAAAAGTACGATATAATCTATAAAATTCATAACTAAGTCTGTTAGATTTCAAAGCAGTAATGGCAGCAGCCAACAAAAATGTAATCCACTTCTCTCCTATACACTACGACTTTAGCTTAAACATTCCATCTATATTGTGGGTTCTAGAAATTAAAACAACGGAAACAAAAAGAAAATATATAGCAAAAAGAAATAATTGATGTACAGGAAGGTAAGTAGGTATTGAAACTAATTCGCACACTATTCCTCTTAATGCAGAACTCACACTCTAGATGAAACACATAATAAATGCACGTTATGTATAAATTATGGAATACATTTTGAAAAGATACGGATTCACTGAAGATATTTACAGTTTAGATAGTTTCACGAGTTGAATTACGTATGTAAGTCAGATTTTAAAATTAAAACAGGTTTAAAATTTGCAATAGAAACCATCTTAAAGGACGAAGCAATGAAATATTAATTCCTACAGAGGCAAACATTGCCAGCGTTCCATTCTCACAGCAGCAGAGAGGTCCCCTTAAAACCTTTGCAAATGATATATACTTGCAGCATGCTTCTTGAGTTCTGGAAGCAAAGTTTCGTTCCTTGGAAGTGTTAAATCATAGTGAGGAGGCAGAAGTACATAACTAAGGTAATTGGTCCCCTCTTGTGAAACCGCGGAATTCCTTATTTAATGAACATTCTTTGCATAGCCGAACACTCGTTAATGCCTTCAAGAGAAAAGGAACCACGAAGAAAACAACCCCACTTCCCAGATCTGTTTCGGTTTCCCCGTTCAAGCGTTCCACTATGGGGTGTTCCGGAACGGATGTCCAAATGAGAAGAACGTTAGAGGGTTCCTTGATTTAAGAGGGCCCCGGTGAAGAATTAAGGCTGCAAACAAAGGACGTTTGGTAACCGATTTCGCAGGAAAGAGTTTTAGGAGATTTCAAGTTTTGGATTTTACACTTTTATAGGATAAAATATTTTATAATCTTTTACATATTATTAAATTTATTTTCGTGTCACTTAGGGACATGTGTAAAATATTTTCATTCGTCGAAATTATTTTAGATGAATAATAATTAATTTATCTAAAAATATTGCAATATACTACATTATTTTGCTATCGTATTTAGAATTTGAGCCCAAAAATATTTATATAAAGTGCATAAGCAAAATGCCCGTCATTATTATTATATAATGCATTTATTTCCGTTTGTTGGAAAAAATTAAACTTAACAATTGGCATAAAATTTTTTCACAAAAGTGAATTTTATGTGAAATATGAAAAGATTTTCAGTCATAGAAAAATTTTGTAATACACTATATTGTTTCCTAATCGTATTTAGAATATGAGTTTAAAATATTTATATATATATTGCATAAGAAAACTGCCTGTTATTGTTATTGCATAGCGTATGCTATCTCACTCTCTATGACTTATTTCTCTAAAAAAATCTAATGTGAAATAATTAACAATTGAAAACTGTAAGTTGCGATTTCCATAATATAAGGCACATTAAAATCTTAGCCAAGAATTCATTTCCCCGAACATGAATGGATCAACATGAACGCTTTAGGCTTATAATGGTGCAGCATGAGAATGTGGTGGATTAATGATAAATTAAGAATTATATATAATGCTCACAGCAAATTAAACATATTTATTTGTAAAACGCATATTAATATTCAATCAGAAGTTTTTTTTTTCATTATCTGAATTGTTACAACTTGTTCATTGGATTATTGTAACCTTGAGATATCTTTTCTTCATCAGGAAGCACTCTGGAATCTTATTGCGTTCAATAACAGATACATCTTGAAAGGACTCCGATTCTGGCCGATAGATTTGACAAACTCGATACCATAAGGATCCAGACGTTAGTTATAGTCACCGGCCCATTTCACCTACAACACTCCATGCCCACCGCACAACAATGGGACACGGCAGAGGAACATCAGAGATTAAAGTGAGACACCACTTCCTTCTTTCTGAATACTGTACCTCCCCCTATTACATACCATCCTCTGAGATAGAACAGGAAGAAAGAAAAAGGCATAATAAAAACTGGAAAAAGAGGGAAAACTAGAAAGAAAAATCCCTGCAATACGTTGGTCGGATCCAGCCAGCTACGACGCAATACTACGGTGATATATTTTTGGAAAGGCTCTCTTAGTGTGGAATCGCTGAATTTATATAAGCTCATGTTATTTACATTTTTTTCTTTTTATCTTAGAGCCCTTTCTCTTTCTAAACTGCTTTCACCTAAATTGGAGAGGCTCGTCCGAGTATAAAACGAGGTAAAATAAAATGTTTTGCTTGTAATGAGGTCCACATAAAGCTGTCTTTTTACAGAGAAAACTCGATAGACCCAAAAGTTTCGGTTGATATTGTGAGAGAAAAAGCGAAATGTTTCAGTTGTTAATGCTTGGATAAAGAAAGACTTTTATATTAGAGATTGTTTTTGTTAATCAGATGTTAAAAAAGGGTAAAAAAATAACGGAGAATATTTTTGTATGTTGTCTAGTTTTACGTTTGTATTTTTGTTTGTTGTCTAGTTTATTAACTTATTAAAAAAATATTATTATATACTTTTACATATCTCTGGTCTTTTAAATTGCTTGGTGGGAGTTTAAAAAAAAGCTGTTTCTTTTTTAGATGTTTTTTTTATTAGAAAGATAATAGATATCGTACTTGTTGTGATATACTTTTGGAGGTGACTGGATCCGACCAACGTATCGCAATGATTTTTTTTAATAGTTTTTCCTCTTTTTTCCGTTTTATCACGTCTTTTTTCTTTTTCATTCTTGCTATTCTATCTCAGAGGATGGCATGCAAGAGGGGGAGGTACAGTGTTCAGAACGAAGTAGGAGGTGTCTCCCTTTTATCTCTGATGTTCCTCGGCTGTGTCCCATTATTTACGCCCTTTGTTGTGTGGTGGGCATGGAGTGTTGTAGCGGAAATGAGTCGGTGACTATTACTAACGTCTGGATCATAATAGTAGTGAGTTTGTCAAATCTATCAGCCAGAAGCGAAGGCCTTTCAAGAAAGAGATATCGTTTATTGAACGCAATAAGAATCCAGAGTGATTCCTGATTAAACCTTTTTCGAGGTTACAGTAATGCAATGAACAAATTATAGCAATACAGATGTTGAATAAATATTCTGATTGAAAAAAAAATACACGTTTTGAAAATAAATTTATTTAATTTGCTATATGTAGGATTGATAATTCTTAAAAATCTATTCCAGAAGATGTAGAAAGCTGCACTATTATAATCCTAAAACGTTCACGTTGTACCATGCATATTCGGGGAAATGAATTCTTGGCTAAGATTCTGTGGTACCTTATATTACCGAAACTTACTCGCAACTTACAGTTTTCAGATGTTCATTTTTGTACATTACATTTTCTTAGAGAAATAAGCCATCAAAAGTGAGGCAGCATGTTAAACCCAAATACTCGACACTTAAAGAGACACGAGATATAAAAACACTTGATGCTTAAACAGAGATATTTGATAAAAGAATTTCGATAAAAAATCCGATTTCTATTAAGGGCGAATCCACTTTAAATAATACACTGAAGTGACAAAAGTCATGGGATACCTCTTAATATCGTGTCGGCCCTCCTTTCGCCCGGCGAAGTACAGCAACTCGACGTGGCATGGACTCAACAAGTCGTTGGAAGTCTTCTGCAGGAATATTGAGCCATGCTGTCTCGATAGACGTCCATAATCGTGAAAGCGTTGTTAGTGCAGAATTTTGGGCACGAACAGACCTCTCGATGATGTCCCATAAATGATTCATGTCGGGCGATCTAGGTGGCCAGATCATTCGTTGGAATTGTCCAGAAAGTTCTTCAAACCAATCGCGAACAATTGTGGCCCGGTGACATGGCGCATTGTCATCCATAAAAATCCCATCGTTGTTTGGGTACATGAAGTCCATGAATGACTGCAAGTGATCTCCAAGTAGCTGAACATAAGCATTTCCAGTCAATGTTCGGTCCAGTCGCACCAGAGGACCAAGTCCATGCCAAGAAAAAACAGCTCACACCATTACGGAGCCACCACCAGCTTGAACAGTGCCTTGCTGACAGTTTGGGTCCATGGCTTCGTGGGGTCTGCGCCACACTCGAACCCTACCATCAGCTCTTACCAACTGAAATCGTGACTCATCGGACCAGGCCACGGTTTTCCATTCATCTAGGGACCAACCGATATGCTCACGTGCCCACGAGAGTCGCTGCAAGCGATGTCGTTCTGTCAGTAAAGGCACTCGAGTCGGTCTTCTGCTGGAATAGCCCAAGAAAGCCAAATTTCTCCGCACAGTTCTAACAGACAAGTCCCTTGTACGTCCCACATTGATTTCTGCGGTTATTTGACGCAGTGTTGCTTGTCTGTTAGAATTTACGACTCTTTGCAGACGTCGCCGGTCTCGGTCGTTAAGTGCAGGCGGTCGACCACTGCGCTGTCCATGGTGGGATGTTATGCCTGAAATTTCATACTCGGCACACTCTTGAGACAGTGGATCTGGGAATGTTGAATTCCCTAACATTTCCGAAATGGC
>BPLQ01010139.1:5208-16440 GCA_021605075.1 Caerostris darwini
CTACAATGGCCACTATTTAACTAGGCTGCAATGGAACGGTACAATGGCTACTGTTTAACTAGGCTACAATGGAACGGTACAATGGCCACTATTTAACTAGACTACAATGGAATGGTACAATGGCCACTATTTAAATTTAACTAGGCTACAATGGAACGGTACAATGGTCACTATTTAACTAGGCTACAATGGAACGGTACAATGGCTACTATTTAACTAGGATACAATGGAACGGTGCAAGGGCCACTATTTAACTAGACTACAATGGAAAGGTACAATGGCCACTAATTAACTAGACTACAATGGAACAATAAAATGGCCACTATTTAACTAGTCTACAATGGAACAGCAAAATAGGCTATTTAACTAGGCTACAATGGAACGGTATAAGGGCTACTATTTAATTAGGCTACAATGGAACGGTACAAGGGCTACTATTTAACTAGGCTACAATAGAACGGTACAATGGCCACTATTTAATTAGGCTACAATGGAACGGTACAATGGCTACTATTTAACTAGGCTACAATGGAACTGTACAAGGGCTACTATTTAACTAGGCTACAATAGAACGGTACAATGGCCACTATTTAACTAGACTACAATGGAACAGTAAAATGTGCACTATTTAATTAGTCTACAATGGAACAGTAAAATAGGCTCTATTTAACTAGGCTACAATGGAACGGTACAATGGGCACTATTTAACTAGGCTACAATGGAACGGTACAATGCCTACCATTTAACTAGGCTACAATGGCTACTATTTAACTACGCTACAGTGGAACGGTACAATGGCTACTGTTTAACTACGCTACAATAGAAAAGTACAATGGCTACTATTTAACTAGGCTACAATGGAATGGTAGAACGGCTACTACTTAACTTGGCTATAATAGAAATTTTGTAACATTAAAAATCATATAGACGCTAACATTTTTAGTAGCAAAACTTGGAAATTACCGCTCTTAATTTCTGCAAATCATTCTTTGTCACATTATCGCTATTTGTCACATTTAATGTCAATAATAGCAGAAAAAAAGCAATCAGAAAGGTTAATTGTTCAAAAATAAAGGTTTCCATTGAATGGGAAACCTGACGAGAAAAAAATTAACTATATTTATTTTTAGATCTGGGCCCATATTCGTCTGGAATAGCACAGGGTGAATCTGGAAATCTTCTACGGCGTACCAGTGCGCCCTGTAGCACCCTCTGAGAACCGCTGAATGAATGTTTTATGCATAAGGAATCCCATGATCTTATATTTGGTTGTTTATATATTTTTTTCAAGTTTGCATTCTCTTGGTCCAGTAGTTTGTATTTTATAGGAGCTTCAAAAGTGAATTATAAATTATGATAATCCTGTATAATCCAAGTACAATATTTTATAATGTGCTTTGTAAGAAGTGCAGCTTCATATAAATAATTCAATATATGTTTCTTTTTCTATTGGTAGAATTTTTTTTGCAGAAAAAAAAGTTTTGAAGAAGAAGTTTTGACAGAATTTTTTACATACAATTGATATAAATACGACATGTAACTTTGCATTTCCTAAAGAAAACCAATAAATATATTTACTTTTTTTTCTGAAACCTAAATTTCTTCTTTCCTTTTCAAATGAATTTCTGTCAAAAATATCTTTTGAATTTCATTTTTAAAATGTTTTCCTTTTTTACCAATAATGGAAATCTGTCACGCAATTTCTTATTGGGTTTGTTTGTAATTTTTTCTCTGTACCCGAACATTTTTTAATTTAAAAACTAATTATTTATTATCTCCTTTTTTATCAAATGTTGCCTGGTTTATAAATAGATTTTTTTTTTCAATTCCTACTTTTAGTTCACACTCTTCCTATATATATACATATATGTATATTTATATATCTTGTTCAAATTTTCAATCGTTAATAAAATGCTTTTTATTCATTCACTCAAGTTCAAATACATTTTTTTAACTCGTAATGACTTGATGTAATACAATTGTAACACTTGATGTGAATACAGTTTTTTCAAATATTAGGTCATTAATTAAATTTAATTAATTAATTTTAGTTTTATACGGCTGAAAAAATTTCTCTTATATAAGATATTTAGCAGGATATAAATTCTAGAATAAATACCATCAGTGGCGAAGCGTGTAGATCGCTGGAAAAAAAAATTTCAGATTTTTTTTTATTCTGGGTTCTAGTCTGAGTCAAGGAGGGAACAAAATTGAAAATGAAACATGTGAATAAATTAGTGAGAGAGATGGAAAGTGTGTATGTGAGAAAGAGAGAGAGATTTTTTCTAACTTAAAAAAATGAATGAAAATTATTGATAAATTACTTTCTGCAATATAGAGAAAAAAAATAGGAATTGACTTTAATTTTTTTTTTATATTACTTGTTTTAAGTTACTTCAGAAAATAGTTTCAGCTATAACTAGAGTCAAATATTAAAAATTAAGTGTCAGAAAATAATTCATGTATATATATATATATATACATGAATGATATATATATATATATATGAATATAGAGAGGCTTCATATTTTACATTTATGTAAACCACCCACGAACAGTTTGCAAACGGGCGAAAAAAATGTGACATTAACTTCCTGGAGGAAAATTGTCAGGCGAAACTTTTCGTGGCTTGATGGCCAATTGGTTATCGCTTTGGTCTTTGGTACGATGAGCTTCAGGTTCTAATCCCGGATGGATGTTTGTTAGTGGTTCGGAATCCACGTTAAACTGTAGGTCCCAATCTAATTAGTCTGTATTGTGCACAAAATGATCGTAGAGCAAAACACCAAACCAGGCGAAACAGTTCGACATTTACGAGCACTGGTATTCTGACTGTCGATGCAAAACGATTGCACACAATCATCATAGAGAGAGTTAGTCACCTCTTTTATAACAATAATAAACAATATCGGAGGTTTCAAAAATGGACTCTCTAACATGTTAAGTGGAAACATTATGCTTAACTCAAGAGCGGACATGAAAGCAGTTCAGCATTGCTGTATATTTCCGAGTATAAGCCAATAGAGATTTAGAGATCATGTTTGGTGACTTTAATTACCATAATCATGTTACACGAACACATGCTCAGGTAAGGAAGTTGTTAAATATATTTTTATGTTTTCCATCACTATTCTTCTACATCAAATAATATGATGTGCATTTTAATTGTAGAAATGAAGTTAGAAGATTTATTAATTCCAGAATACTAAGTGAAAATCATTTTTCGTGCCATTTTTAAAAATTACAAATAGATTAAAGACAAAATTAAATTATAATGACTCTATTCTAACAATCGCATAATTTCTATTTAATATTTTTTTCCTTTAAAGCATTGTTTATCATTTTTTTTATTCCTGTAATACATGGAGTAATCGGATTTAAGGTTTCATTTTGAAACTTCTATAGGTTCAATTCCTGGCAGTTGAATGGATGTTTGTTAGTGGTCCAGAATCCATTTTAATCTGTAGTTCCTGGTATAATTTGCCTAAATTATGCACAAAATGATCGTTGAGCGGCAAACCAAACCAGGCGAAACTGTTCGACATTTACGAGCACCGGTGTGACAGGACAATGTGTGCAAAACGATTGCAATCACCATAGAGAGAGATAGTCACCTCTTTTGTAAAAGTAATAAACAATATCGGCGGATTCAAACATGGACTCTGTAACATGTTAAGTGGAAACATTATGTTTAACTCAAGAGTGGACATTAAAGCAGTTTAGCATTGCTGTATATTTCCGAGTATAAGTCAATAGATATTTAGAGAGCTTATTTTTAGAGCTTTTTCTATAACTATATTAATGGGATCGGCTTATATACGGATAGACTAATCTCGCAAGAGTCGTAGATACTTTCCGTTAGCAGGACGCAAGCGATAAATCGTTAAATAAAGCGAGGTTTCGTCTCTTTAATTTGTGTTTAATTTTAATAAAAAATTATTTTAAATGAAATTATTTATTTGTTTCATGAAAATGGCCTGTTTTATTTTTGGAGTTGTTTATATTGCTCGTTTGTTGCGTAGACGAAAAAAACGAAGAGTCTGATCTGCAAACGAGTTCATCTGTGTTTTGAAATTTGAATTACAAGAAATTTTCTTCCCACTCATCTTTCAGACAAAAAAATAAATATCACATAAAATAAGACTAGCTACAAATCGTATATAAGATAAAAAACTGAATGGAAACATCGTATTAGATTCAGATAGAGTTACCAGATTCATAACTATCGTCGTTGCCATACGGCTTTATCTATCCAGAGAATTGATTAAAAATATTCCACCTACTTTACTTACATGCTAACATTTTTGCCCTCATGGCGACACATTTGAATTTTATAGGATTTATTATTATTTTTATTTTTATATCGGTTCTTTTACTGATTTTGAACTTTGAGTAAATTGTTTGAAAAAAACGTACTCTATACACGAATAGGCTTACATTCAGTAATATACGGTATATATTTTGCAGTTTTGTTGCACACTTAAAAAAAACAATAAATCTCATAACGAGAACAAATTAACCAAATAAATTTTTATATAACTGAAGCTGCTTGTGATTTTGAGCATATTTGTGAATGTATTTTAATTTTCTAGCATGAGTTATGTATAAAATTTATGATGCAGATGGCATCAATTCGCTAATAATAATAACATTTTTATTTTGATTATTAAAGATAAATAAATGTTTTGCTTTCTTCTTTGGTCAAAATTTTTCCGTTTGAAAAAAAAGTAGTTCTTGTAATAAAAATGCGTAATTTTTAAGTGACACTTTTGTTACCAAATGATAAAACAAATGAAAAGTTATTTTATGTATCTGCTTAGTTGAAAGGGCATGAGTTATCACTACTCCCGATCATCCCAACGACATGACACGCTTCCCCTTTCTTCCCCCGCCTCCCACGCTTCTGCTTTTTTTTCGATTTTAGTAACTCGTATAGAAATATTTCGAATCATACCAGAGCTTTCGCATGAGCATTTTTATTTTAAATGCGACTAAAAGCAAGCCATTATTTTAAGGTTCGATTGAACGTTTATTGAATAACTTGTATTAATAGACTCAGGTTCGTGTTTTTTTTTCTTTCATGAGTGCTTAATTTGAAGTGTTTATCTGTTATTTTAACGTTTTGAATGACTCTTTTGATGCTGTTTTATGTCCCAAAATACACAAATAATTGTAAACTGGTATTCTTAAAAGAATTGCGAATAGCATTGAAATTCAATCCGCTGAATGGGTAACTGTAAGTACTTCGAAGCAGTCTGATGAAATACAAGCACGAGAGAACAACAAGCAAGGAAACTGCAACAAAATCGTTAGTCGAGAAAATACAAATATATCTATTCAAGCGGCCTAATGTCCAATTGGCTAGAGCTCTGGCCTTTGATACCACAGGCTTCAGGTTCGAATTCTGGTGGTGGCATGCATGTTTTTGAGGGGTTCAGAATCCACTTTAAAATGTAGGTCCCGGTCTAATTAGCCTAAAGTGTGCACAAAATGACCGTAGAGCGACAAGCCAAACCAAACCAAACCATGTAGATATTCAATATTGTCCATAACCAACGTGCATTGTTTAGGGAGAGATTTTGTCGAACGGTGTCTGAATCAATCTATATTAATGAGCTATTTGAAAGCAAATCATCCTTAATAATATCCATTTATAAACATTATGGTGGCAGCTTTTTACAGTGACTTTCAAAAGGTCCAAATCTATATATATGATCCAAATCGAAGTCTGTCAATGGTTTTGTATTACCTGCTAACAAATTTAATACGAATGAGGTTGATGCATCGCATATAATAAGTTATATTGTTACCGAAAGAGGACAACCACTGAAATTCATATATTTTCTGGTATCAAAATGTTTTTCGGGCTTATGTTTTATGAAGAGAATGTCCGAAGAATTAAAAATTCGCTTTTAAAACCATGTTTAGTGTCCAGGTTGGTTATGGGCAAGTTAAATCTGTAGACCGGCAAAAATCTTAAAAATAACTGTATAAATTGCACAAGGGGCCAACGTTCGTTAATCCGATTATAGGACGTCTATAAATTGAATGGTTATATGCCAGCGAATAGAAGTGTATAGAAAAATGAAAAGAATAAACCAATTTCATGTATTTTATGTTTGTGGTTTTTTTTTCTTGAAGGTGATGGAAGTGGACCTCTCCACCAAACAGCAGCGACTGATCCGATCCAGTGCCAGCAGGGCTTCCATTCGACGGCAGAAGGCGGTGGAGGAGGAGATCATGGTCTCCTTCAAGCCCGCCCCTTCTCCTCCCAAGGGAAACGTTGAAGTAAGTCTTCAGTATTCTCGCATTGCCTTTTATACTAGCTCAGTAGTGTTTTACTGTTTCAGAAATATATTTAATGTCAAGTTTTAAATTCGACTTATGGCCCAATAATACACTGGTGTGCAAAACTTAAGCAACAATGTAAACATTTAGCAGATAGCCATGAAATTGCAGAAAAGGAGGTCTGGAGATCAGTACACGTAAATCAGTAGAAACGTCATGCGTATGCAAATATCAGGAACCAAACGTCAAAGGCGACGTCAGCGTACACAAAACGCGTGATGTCGGCGCGCGCAGCTCAACCGTAGAATAAAAGGAAGGACGGAGACGCAATTCAACATATTCGCTGCAAGTGCCAGTGAGTCAGTTCGTGAAATATGGCTAGAAGAAATCACCTGGAAGACTTCACACGTGGAAGAATGATCGGAAAGCTGGAGGAGGGACGTACTGTCACCGGTGTAGCTGCAGAGTTCGGAATCAACAAAAGTGTCGTATCGCGCGCTTGGAAAGCGTTCCAAACCACAGGTACAGCTGTTAGAAAGGTTGGTGGTGGCCGCCCGAGGAAGACAACTGCAGGGTATGACCGATAGCACCGTCCTGCAGGCGAAACGAGGCCGACAGCAGACCGCAGGAGCCTTTGCTCAGCAACTCTGCACAGCAACTGGGCGACAAGTGTCGCGGTTTACTGTGGCAGTTACCTTCACAAAGTGGGCCTATTTGCCCGCCGTCTTGAAAGCTGCCTCCCGTCGAAAGTTGGCCACCGACGCCACCGTTTACAGTGGTGCAAAGAGCACAAAAACTGGACAACTGATCAATGGAATCGTGTCCTCTTTACGGACGAGAGTCGGTTCTGTACCAGAAGCGATTCTCGACGCGTTTTGATTTGGAGAGAGGTCAGGACCCGGTTTTATCCCAGTAACCTCAAGGAAAGACACCGTTATGGTGGTTCTGGAGTTCTTGTCTGGGGAGGAATTTTGCTGAACGGGCGAACTGAGCTCCACGTTTTCAACAGAGAGTCTGTAACCGATTATCGCTATTGTGAGGAGTGCGTCTTCCATGTGCGTCTGTTCCGAGGTGCCATTGGCCCAGACTTCATTTTTATGGATGACAATGCACGGCCACATCGGATTCTTGCTGTTGAGGAGCTACTGGAAAGTGAAGATATCACTCAAATGGATTGGCCAGCGTATTCCCCAGATTTAAATTCCATCGAACATGTGTGGGATGCCTTGTGGAGACGCATTGCAGCACGCTTACATCCTCCGGAGAACACCCAACAACTGAAACAGATGCTGATTGAGGAATGGGCACTCCTACCGCAAGAAATGCTGCACCAGCTGGTTCTGAGTATGCGGAGACGGTGCGAAGCAACCATTGCAGTGAGGGGAGGGCGTATCCCATATTAAGGAACATCTGCTTGTTGTTCTTCCTCTTGGATAGCCAATCATAAATCACGATACTATGCGCTCAATAAAGCTTGTTTTTGTTTGATTCCATACCGCATGCATTGTATTCCTTTCTCAGTGCCGATGCTTTCGTCATCCTTTACGTACATAATACTCTCCCTCATTTCTGAATGACATGTCTCTCAGAGAATTTCTCGTGGAATTATGGCAAAAAAAACCCTGTTGCTAAGTTTTGCACACGAGTGTAATATGTGTAACAGTCACTCCATTGCAA
This sequence comes from Caerostris darwini, assembly GCA_021605075.1. Lineage (NCBI taxonomy): Eukaryota > Metazoa > Arthropoda > Arachnida > Araneae > Araneidae > Caerostris > Caerostris darwini. Next base: position 13,174 of record BPLQ01010139.1, read on the forward strand.
AACGAGTAGGGTATCGTATAATCTAATGTCTTGCTGTATATTCGATTTGGACACTCCAATTGCTTGGTATGAGTTTTCTGGTTTTGCTGCCATATCATATTTAAATGCAATTAAACTTTCTTTAAGAGTTCTCCCATTTCCCGAAGAATGGCATCCATGCATCAACGTAGCATTCTCTGAATAAAATTTTCAAAAATATAGCATACTTACATGGCTTAAATGCTTATAAAGCGAATGTAAATGAAATTAAAATAAAAATTATTTCATGGCTTTCAGGTTGTTGTTCATTTATAAATGATACTGTTTAAATAATTATATAAAAGATCATATCATTTCCATATTTTTTTTTCATGCAACCAAACTTCTTTTTTAAAAATCAAACATTAAAATTTATAAATATTTAAAGGGAAACTTGAGACAAATTGCACGATTTTGGAAACCATATCTATGTTACAAACGATTTAAATAAAACTACTTTTTCCTTCTGTTAACATTATTTTTCTACAGAAATTAAAGCAAACAGTTTAAATTTATCCACAAATTTTTGAAGATTAGAAGTTGCGTATAATTTCTATTACTCAGACAAAGACTTCGCTAAAAAACGATTCCATTATCATACATTCAGTTATATACTATGTATATATATGTATATATATATATATATATATATATATATATAATATGTTAGAAAATAAATAATTCAACAAAAAGTAAATAAAGAATTCGTATGATATCTTATTGAATTAAAATGTTTTAGCATTTAATTACATTTTTGCAGTAGCCAAGAGTAGCATTGATTAATAAATGATTTCAATTAATCAATGTTAGAATTTCTATGTACGCCAACTCATTTTCACAAACACATAATGTTTATTTTAATACATTATCAAGTACAACCAAGTTGTTCATCACTTTAAAATGAAGCGTGCTTCGGGCATTTTATAAAATACTTCAAAATGTATTAAAACATTTTTCCAAGACTATTTATTGTCTACTGACAACTGGAATTTTAAGAGTAAGGGGAAAAGAAAAAAAAATATAACTTCTGTTCATGTTTACCGATGGGACATGTTTTAATTTTTTTATCAAAAACTGGGAATTCATTAAAAAAATAAAACATCATGAGATTTTTTAGAAAAAATTTAATTACGATGAGATCCCTGTTACAAAACAGCACTCTCAAAAAATGTAATCAAATTTATGAGAGAAATTATTCAATCTAAAAATATTTGACTCTCCTCCATCAAAAACAAAGAATGAAATGTAATTATTATTTGATAGAAAGCAAAAAAAAGAGCATAAAAACCTTCAAAATTTTTGGCCAAGCCCCAAAAAATAACATGAGATTAATTTAAAAAAAAAAAAATATCGCATACACAATTATTATTTGTTGTTGATTAGCATAAAAAACTTTTAGATTTCTGTAAATGCTTATACCTAAATTAAAATAACTTAGATGTAAGCATTTACAGATAGCAATAAGATATAAGCATTTACAGATAGATTTTTAGATATAAGCATTGATAATTTATGTATAAATGTTTATATCTAAATTATTACTATTACTGGTTCACAATATTTAAACAATTTTCAATTTATGTCTGATGTATAATAAAACATGCGTTAAAAAGCAAATAGAAGAAAATAAAGGAATTCAAAAATAATAATCATTCATAAATTAAACCATATCTCTTTATTTCAGAATTAAAATACTTAAATTTAATAAAACTATACGATCAAACAATCGATTTAATACTTCATTTATGTAGAAGTGATATAATTATCACAACCCAAAAGTCAACATGTTAGTATGCACTATAGATTAAAACCAGATACTATATTGAAAAAAAAATATATAAATAAAAGTAGAAAATATTTAGTACTTCCAAAGAAAGATTAAGCAGATGAAAATAGAACCTTTCGTTTATGCATATGCCTCAGTTAAATTAATCGTTTAATAATTCGTTGGAAAGAAAGCTCGAAAAATAAAACAGTAAAAGAAAAGCAGTTATTTTTCTTCTTTACAACAGCTCTGTTTACCATTACGTATCGCCTCAGTGAGTGAATGTTTCAGACAGATTGTCGCCGCAGATGTTATGAAATGTGTTTGCTTCATTTTTCTGCTTCAACTTGCCTTATGTTGCTGTTTTATTTAAATGAAGATAAAAGTATAAAGTTATGAATTTTACATATTTTTATTTCTTTGAAAGATATTTTTTATGAGCGTTCTTTATGACTTATTTTTAGTTCGTTTTTAGTTTCGTGGCCTTTGATGCATAACAGGAATTTCACATTAATATACAGTAGATTGACTTTTAAATATATTGTGTTTATTAATACAGAAGAACACGTTAGTGTTACTTACGGTACAACCTGTTACCTGTTTTGAAAAAGGTAAGTTATCATGTTTACAATGTCAAATTACCACACTTTAAATATATATATATATATATATATACAGAATGGTTATTATTGAAGTCCCATTTTCAAAATGCTGTAAAAAAAGAACCACTCGATGAACCACACAACTGAAGATACTTAAAGAAGGGAGTAACGATACGGCATGAAAAAACAAATTCCAAAATGAAAATATGACACAGCAGATGGCGCTGTAAGCTGCATAAAGAAAGGGAATTCGGCTGCTAGTGGTATTATGAATCGAAATTACAACGAATTTTGAATCGAAATTATAATGTTGCACATTAAACCAACTTTAGTGTTCAATGTGTGTCAAACTTTTAAAGCTTTTTCAATTATTTAAAGCAAATTTTTGTTCTTATCAAATAAATTATTGAAAATGAATAAATTTCAGTTATTTAATGTATTCGGTGTATCAGGAGAATCGAACTCGCTGCTCGCGGGCCTCATGTGGTGCTACACTACTGTGAATGTGGGGCAACATGAAATTGTAAATTTCCTTAAATCAATTAAATTTTATATATCCATTATATTTTTAACTCAAAAAATACTTTTCATTTTATCTAAATATCAAACTACATATCTGATTTTTATTTTTTATTTCTCACTTCATTGATTCAAATATCTTGAATTGCTTTTTGATTTAAAGTAACTCTACTCGAAAAGAAATCAAAGATCCTTATGCTACAGCATTTTTGCTTTACATGGTGGATGGATAATTTAAATTATGCATTTTTTTAACTTAAAAATTATCCTTAAGTCGGCAATGTTTTATGTATAGTTCGAAAGAGTTTTTTCCTTCTCAGATTGGGCTCACGTGTTTTTTTCTTTCAAATGTAGGCCAAAGAA